>JBAJHX010000051.1:6649972-6667078 GCA_037176925.1 Amniataba percoides
AGATAGATAGATAGCCTGCTAATACAATGCCACATTTGGTAGAAAATTTCTTCTTTCCTCCCTGCAGCAGGTTCAAGATGCTGGAGTCAGAGTTGGAGTTATCTCTGAAAAGATCTCTTCAGATTAAAGAGGACAAGATGGCGGCTTTAGAGTTTCGTCTGCAGGAATCCTCCACTCTGAACCAACAGCTGCGCCATGAGCTCAGGAATGTAAGTCCTCTTATAAAATTCATGTTAGTGCCTTCTTCAAAATACCGTGTACAGATTGGAGCGTTTCCTCCACTTTGACCCCACAGGTGAAGCTGAGCTATGAGGCCCTGCAGCAGAGGCAAGAGGAAGAGTGGACAGCATCAACTTCCACCCCCCCCAGAGAGGCTGGCAGGACAGTTAGCGAGTGGCTGCGTGAAAGTCAGGAGGCCACCAAGGAACTGCTGAAGCTCAAAGACCGTCTCATTGAAGTGGAGAGAAATGTAAGCAGCTGTGTCTCATTAAAGTACATAAACCAATCAGTGTATTAAAGTAAATACTACGTCTTGGTTTTCATGTTTCCCCCCCTCCTGCAAACACATTTTACAATAACTAGAACAGCCAACACGCTGACCAGCTTCTCTTCTGCTCTGCTCTCAGAATGCGACGCTGGAGGCCGAACGCCAGGCGATGCAGGCACAGCTGAAGCAGCTGGAGAGTCAGTCTGACAGCCAGCAGGCTCAGATCCTGGCCCTGCAGAGGCAGGCGGCCTCACTGCAGGAGAACAACACAGCCCTGCAGACACACAACGCTAACCTCCAGGTGCCACTATAAACAAGCTGTTTTCTGCAGTACGCTAAACATAGCAGCCCCTGCACACACACGTATACTGATGACAGTCCTGTAAGATTCTCCATTAAGCCTCTACATCAGTATGCAGGCACACACCAAAGGAATGTATGTCACATTAACTCCTCATCAACTGATTCCCTTTCTCCTACAGGTGGAGAAATCCACTTTGAACTCACAGAGTGCCTCCCTCATGGCGCAGAACGCTCAGCTGCAGCAGCAGCAGTCGGGGACAGAAAGCGAGCGGGACGGCGCCATACGGGAACGCGAAGATCTGCGTGGTGTTCATGAGCAGCTATTACGAGATCATGAGCGACTGGCAGCTCTGCATGAGCGACAAGCCATGGAGTACGAGGCCCTGATGGGCAAACATGGCTGTCTGAAAAACGCCCATCGTACACTGGAGCTGGAGCATCGCACACTGCAGGACAGGTGGGGGACAGAGAGAGTCACAGTACAGGCACTATGGATGAATTGTCATGCTTTGTGGTCTGAGATGCCTGCGTGTTCATGTGTTTGTGCATGTTTTGTTGGCATCTTTAGGTATAATAGCCTGTTGCAGCAGCGGACCAAGCTAGAGGACCTGGAGAAAGCCCTGAAGGAGGAGCAGATGAGGATGACTCTGGAGAGAGAACAGCTCAGGACCACTGCTGCTGAATGTTGCAGGCTCCGTGATGAGAAGGACTGGTGAGGAGGCACAAGCATGCACACACACACACACACACAAACGAACACACACACATAGTTATGGGCTTCTAAATAAACATCACCATTACATCTTTTTCTTAAAGGTTGAACCAGACATACCGTCAGCTTCTCAACGACAATGAATTGCTAACAGTGGACCACAAGCAGCTCAAGAGCCAGCTGAATGAGGCCAAGCTGCAGCACACCTGGCTGGAAGCCGATTTCTCCAAACTCAAGAAGGAGTTTCAGCAGCTGGACATCACCTCCACCAAGCTCACCAACCAGTGTGAGGTACTGACGCACACACTCTGCCTTCATGTACAGTATTGAAATTTCTTGTATTAATGTGTGCATGTGAGATTGTTTTGTGAACCTGCTCACACACACGCTCATCTTCCTGCTTGTCTGTGCGATGTTTAGCTGCTGAGCCAATTGAAGGGCAACCTGGAGGAAGAGAATCGCCACCTGCTCAACCAGATCGAGACCCTGATGCTGCAGAACCGAACCTTGCTGGAGCAAACTATGGAGAGCAAGGATCTGTTTCACGTTGAAGAGCGACAGTATATGTAAGCAGATCAGAGCTAACACCATGACAAGATAATGGAGCATCAAATACGGTTTAATGAGCTACTAAAATGTGTTAATGAGCTTTCAAGGGGAGTTTGATATTTGCAGACAATATTCAATGTACCCTAATAAGGACAATGAAATACCACAGTGATCACCAGGAGGCCCCAATCATAACAGACGATCTCTCTCTTTACTGTCTCTCTCCGCCTGACTCTACGTAGTGACAAGCTTAATGATTTGAGGAGGCAGAAGGAGAAGCTGGAGGAAAAGATAATGGACCAGTACAAGTTTTATGAGCCATCGCCTCCTCGCAGGTAAGATGTCTATGGTAGTCATTATTTTATTATAGTATTGATGAGTGTTGAGTCTCAAGTCAAACATTTTCAGTTCACATACATTACAGCTCATGGTTATTTTATCAGTCAAGAAATGTTAATAGTGTAGTCAGTAATAAAGTAAAGCTCTCTCCATCTCTGTATAGCAGGATGTGGTTGTCCATGTTATGTGTAGGAGATAACTGTTTGAAACAGCAGCTTTAAGTGTCCACTTTTTTATCTGAATATTAGACAAATATTAATATGCATCACAAGTCTGGAGCACAATACTTTTTGCAAACCAGACCGGTCTCCTCTATATATTTGTGTCTCATTCAGTTACATTTCCTCTTGTTTATTTCACAGACGTGGAAACTGGATCACTCTGAAACTGAAGAAGTTGATTAAATCCAATAGCCGTGAGCATGCACCCAGCCGCCCACCCACACCCACACACACAGGAGCTGCTGAGCCACACTGTCACGACAACAGCTCCTTCATCAGCTCAGATGGCTCCGGAGGCTCAGCCTCCACCTCAGCAGGTGACGCCATGTCACCGCAACGTAACAACAGTGAGTATGGCCTTCTCGAATTGACCAGGTCATCTCCCATTGACTTGACTGAGCCACGCTCATCGTTGTGCCGAACTTCCCCCTTAATCGCTTCAGCCCCAGACCAGGAAGTACGATCATCCTCAGAAGCAGGGCACAAAGATCATGCAGGGGTGTTTTCATGTAAAGTCCAGCCCACAGCCAAAGGACAGAGAGACATGGGTGAACTGATAATCAATTCATCTACGCAGGAAGCTTCATATGTAGGACAGACGTCTTCCCAAAATGTGACAAAACTTCCTCCTCTGCCTCAGCATTTTTCAAGGAGACACAGATTTAAATGGATTTTAAAATAAAACGAGCACTGTTTTAATATACTCTTCTTTGGTTGGTCATATTCATCACTCACAACTTTTACAGTGTGACCCGAGAAGAATCACAGCCTCCATGAATTAAGTGAACAACAGATGGAAATGCTGTGGGGAAAAAATATATTCTCAAAACAGACCTTTAACTCTCGTTTTTACACATAAAGAAAGAGATCATAGCAATTCTAGAGCCAATCGGTCTGCATAACAAATAAACAAATCACACAGGTAGTGTAATGTGTTTGTGTGTGTGTGTGTGTCATCTCCAGAGGGTCATTCTTCCTGATGCATGATGAGTGTGAACTTTCCTCAACAGTCCTCAACATGTCTCTCTCGTTTGTTAATGTATTTCTTCACTCCTGCCTTCCTCCCCTTTTCCCTCCCTCCCTTCCTTCCTCTCCTGTCCCTCTCTGCTTGCGTCCTCCCCTTTGTCTACCCCCCCCCCATGTGGCTTCACTTGCTGTTGAATAGCCACTCTGAAAATGTTTCCCCGTATGAGGAACAGGCTGAAGGACAAAGACAAAGTCAAGTCCCTCTTCCGTCGTTCAATGTGTAAGAGAGACTGCAGTCCAGTGTCTTCTGTAGTCTTTTATTTCACTGCTAACTTTATAATGCTGAGTCTATCTATGCTTTATTATTCTATCACCATCTACTACATGCCTTAACACCAACGTAACTCTAGTCTGAGGAGGATTAATCATTGTCAGCAAGGATGCTACCCAGCAGGTGTAAAATCAGCAGTCGTGTCCATCCATGCCTCGTTTCCTCTCCACATAAGTTGCAATAATTAAGTTTGATCATTCAGATTTAAGCATCTGCAGCAGCCATTTTCAAGCAGGGTTGCTCTATTTCAAGACAATCTGGGGTACTTTATGAGAACGATAGAGGTCACAGAAATGCTGCATTGCAGGAGGATGCTGCTGCTGTGTGCGCTCTGTCCTTCCCTGAGCCGGCTGTACTGTAGGAGACCGTATCAAACCAAAATTCAAGGCTAATCTGTCATCTGTGGAGAGAGCGACCCATCCGCCTTTCCATGCCATAAAACAAAAACACCTCCATGAACACTTCACCTGTCTGCCCCCCCTCCCTCATCCATTTCCACTTTTCCACACTGCTTCATCCCACTACGCAGCCCTGAGCAGCCTGGCGTACCGCTCGGCCCCGTTCGAGGAGGCTGATGTGGAGGAGGACAGGACGGGCGCACTGACCTCATCCCTTACCACATCCATCTTGTCCATCCTCCACCTTAATCACCCCACCTCTCCACCACCTGGCCACGTCACCACCACAGACACTGACACCACCGACACTGTTCCGGATGTTTCTGAGCTTTGGGTGACAGGTAGAGGCATTCACGCGCCACCGTTTGATGTCATCTTCATTAGTTAGACGGCAGAATGAAAATGTAGAGAGAAGACGCAAAGACAAGAGTGATGTGCTTTTCTGGTGTCGTTCACGAGTGTCGATCACTTAGTTTTTCTCATTTCTCATTTTCTGCCCCACAGACAAGGATTCAAACGACAGCGCTGTGCCATCTGGACTGGAGGACAACGATGAGCTGCATCCCGGTAAAGCCCCATGGATACTCCTTTAGAGGATTCAGCATGCATACAGATGTATTACCAGCTCAGGAATTAGAGTAAATCCATCAAATTGCAATCATGACCTTGTTTCATATTAATCTCTGACCACAGAGGCCAACAACTGGCAAAGAAAGACTTGACTCTGCTGCTCCCTGTTGGTCATTAAGAATAAAATGCTGATGCAGCTGATAGAAGTAAACATTTGCCTACATGTATATTTATATACAGTATTTGAGCTCTTTGAAATAAACATCATCATCTTTTTCCAGGGCTGAACGGTGTCCAGAGTCGAGCCCAAAGTGAGAGCAGCGGCGAGTTCAGCCTGAGCCTGGAAAACGAGCCGTGGTCAAACGGCAGCAGCCCCGTCCAGCAGCCCCCATCGCGCCGCTCCTCCTCCTCCTACCAGCCGCCCAGCGACGCCTCCACCCCCCAACACGCACAGAGGCAGCACCGGGAGAAAGCTGCCACCATGCCCGTCAACGGCAGCCAGACCTCGGCCGCGCAGCTGACACCAAAACAGAAAGATCTCGGCCTCTCTCAGGACTTCTGGCTCACGAGGGGCACAAGGAGCATCCGAAGGGGGTCGAGAGGGAAAGTGACACGTCGCTCATCAGATTCAGGGGGGGCGGTCAAAATGAACCCGGAGCTCAGCATGAAGTCGTGCTCCGGCAAAGTGGAAACCACCCGAGCCTCGGCGTGCTCGCCCATCACAGTGCTGTACGTTCAGGGCAAGTCCTCCTCCATGTCTGGCTGCCTCAACTGCTTCTCCACCCCTCTAGGGAAAGAGGGGCGGCTGAAAGGGTCCAGATCACCCAAAAGTCTCCCCCGAGCCAGCAGTGTCATCTCCACGGCGGAGGGGTCGTCCCGCCGCTCAAGTGTAAACAGCGACTGCCGGGTGACGGTCAAGGCCGACCCGCCTCCTGTGCAGGTTTCAGAGGAGAGTCAGAGTCAGCAGCAGGCAGATGGAGACTCCAACAACAGTGAGGCGGAGCCGACTCCTCCTGTCAAACCTCCCAGAGACCCAGCAGCTGTCGTTCCCACAGACCCCCCCAAAGCCCCCGTGCAGGAGTCGCTTTTCGGCTCCTCGTTTACTTTCAACTCTGTCTTCTCCAACACCATCTTCAGCGATTCGGTGGTCACCACGACGACCAGCCTGGACGCCCTAGGCAACAACCAGACCTTCCTCTGCCTGAACGCATCTCTGCTGCAAAACTGCCCGCTGGAGGGCTCAGAGTCTCCCGAGGAGCCTCAGGCCCGGGTGGAGCAGGAGCAGGGTGGAGATGGGCTGGAGGAGAAGGACGAGCTGCTGAGCACTGCATGAAGCAGCTCATTCACATGAGGCGTCGACCGAAGCACACGATAATAATATATGTAATATAAAGTTTTATTCCACCTGGGTATGCAGCACTATTCAGAAGAAGATGTTTAGGTTCACTCTGCTTTAGTAACATTACCTGTTTTTATTTAATACACCTGAGAAATAAACCCAGAAGTATATTATTTCCATTCTGGTTTTGATTTTGTACAAATACAGTTTAATATTACTATTTGAGTTTTGGATAGATGTCCTCTTTTGCCCATTAATAAACACTTGGTGTTGTGACTCACTGTTTACCTTTATTTTATCACACTGACAGTCCTCTGTGTGTGTGTGTGTGTGTTTCCCAAAACATTTTGTTCATTTCTGCTTTTTCTATTTATGTCCACTTTTAAATTATTCTGAACTGACTGTTTTGTCTGTTAGATTAAAACTGCAGCCGAGGAGACAAACGAGATGTTCACATGAGATGTAAATCTTGTAAAAAAAAAAAAAACAGGAAGTGTACCTGATGATATTTTCCCTTAAATAAAGAGACCCTCTCTGTAAGATGCAGATCTGCATTGTCACTATTTTATAACGACCCACGAGCTCTTGAGCCCGCCCACTCTCTCCTCATTGGACGCCGGCTCGGTCACGTGACGCAATCCGGAAGTGGTCCATTTTTTGCAGCTGAAAAACAAAACATTCGTGGGTGGCGGTGAGTTATCCAACCTGCCTGCCGTTTCTCCGCCGCTCAGCTGGAGTGGTTGCGGACTCTGCGCCGTGTGAGTCGACAGCTGTACCCGCGCTCTGCCGCCATGCTGAGCGCCGCCGCCGCCGAGAGGAACAAGGAGCCCATCCTGTCGGTTCTCCGGGACAGCGTGAGCACGGGCAGAGCCCTGCAGGCGCTGGAGGTCTCCTCCGGTACCGGGCAGCACGTCACACACTTCGCTCAGGCCCTGCGGAACATCACGTGGCAGCCGTCAGAGTACGACCGCCAGTCTCTGGTCAGGTAAACTGCGTGTGTGTGTGTGTGTGTGTGTGTGTGTGTCGTGTCATTACGGTAATGCTTCATTACTGCGTAGCAAACCTGAAGAAAGGCTGCGGCCTCATATTCCAGGTGTTACGGTAGTAAATGTGACACCACTGATGCAGAGCAGGTGAAAGGTGTGTGTGTGTGTGTGTGTGTGTATCGCCTGCACTGACAATAATCTCCTTTGTTCCCATTCTCAGTATAGAAGCGTACAGAGCACACTACCAGCTGCACAATGTGAAGCCCGCCATCCACCTGGATGCTTCTCTGCCCCATCAGTACTGGGGAGGGATCCAGCCGGAGAGCCTGGACCTGATGGTCAACATCAACATGATCCACATCTCTCCCATCGCCTGCACGGAGGTGTGTGCATGCACAGTGCTGGGAGCTGGTCCCATCTCACCTCAGGGCCTAATCGCCTGGATCATCAAGTCTGTGGTTGAAATTTAGTGCAAGGCGATAGTTTGCCACAGAAGCTCAACACAAACTGAAATGTTCAAGTACTGATCAACACCTGCATTATTACATAATTCTGATGTTTCAGAGGAGCCCCCTTCAGTATGTTGCTGCCTACTGTGCTGACATGGTGCATATTTTTAAATAAGTCTGTAAGAAACCAGCTCACAACTGAGTAATTACCACTGCAAAACCTGCTCACTAATGTCAGTTATCTAGATAAAGTCAGCTAACATTAGGGGGTTATCAATGTCCCTTTACAATGACTGTCTCAGTCTATAAGAGACAAAAAAAGGCTCTTGAAAGGTCCTGCAGCCACTCAGCCCCCGCTGCCTGTGATGTTATGCTATTACATTAAGAATTTACTGTTTTCTTCCAGGGTTTATTCAAAGGGGCCGGAGCCGTGCTGAAGCCGCAGGGTCTTCTGCTGACATACGGGGTGAGTGAAAAGCCATTTCATGCTGTCACACACTTTCATCAACACTTTTGACAACAAAATAAAAGTGTGACATTATCCGCTCTTTTGTCGTTACCCTCAGCCTTACGCCGTGAATGGTCAGATCACCCCGCAAAGTAACATTGACTTTGACTACAGCCTACGGCAGAGGTAAAGTGCTCTCTGTTTCAGGAATACTTTTAAATGCTTCATGGAAATTACTCCTGTTATAAAGAGATTTGAAGGGAATTTTCACGACAAAAACACGGGCAGCAATTAATATTTCTCATCAGATCAGACATACAGGAGCATCTATTTGCTTTGCGCATCGCATTGCAGTCATAATCATGGAGGTTTATCCATGTTTTTTCATCAATATAATAAATGAGGCAAGTTGAGGTTTAAAAAGGTGGATAAAAGCTGTATTTTCTAATATTACAGGAACCCAGAGTGGGGACTCAGGGATATCTCCCTCCTCCATTCTATAGCACAAAGAAATGGTTTATTCCTGGAGAAAATAGTAAGTAAACTGCTCATTTAAGCATCCATCAGTATTTTTATCTTTGAAATAAAAAAACATAGTAAAGTTATGGTTGCTTACTAATGTGTGATTTAAATGTTTTCTTCCTCAGATAGACATGCCGGCAAACAACAAGTGTCTTCTGTTCAGGAAGGAGAGTTTGGTGTGAAGTATCCAGCCCTCCCTTTTCTGGATGCAGACCAGTATCGGAGCAGGATGGGTCCAAACGCCTTAACTTACACTTGAAACTCAGATTCAGTGCCAAATTTTCCAGAACTGTTAATGAGTTGTTTCCCCGTATTATAATACACATTAACATCAGATGAAATAGTTTAATCAGAACTAAATAACTGTCATCTATTATACAATATATTCTTCTGTATTGCACACTTGAGTAAAAGGCTCACATATTTATTGTCTGTGTCTTATATTTTCTTTGATCCAGCCACCTGCTCTTTCTATTTCTTCATGCAGTTTGCAGACACTGTCAGTAAAACTATGTTAGCAGAAGTGCTTTACAGAGGGAGAGAATGTGCCGTACATTAGATTTTCAAATCGTACATAACAACAAAAATGAACTAATATAAAACACACATGTAAATGACTCATCCAATACAAAATAAACAAAATGCACTAAAACAGCAAAACACAATAAGAGGTACCATACTGTAGGTGTCTATATCTTTAGTGTCACAAGCTAGGCAACTTTTACGGCTGCTATCCAGGCTACTATTCTCAGAATACACACGTACAGAATACAAGTTAAAGAAAGAATATTTATATTCAAGCTTATTTAAACTGAGGATTTCAGCATTGATATGGATGGACATCTGGAATGTAGTTCAACCTGAGCTGTAATGAATATAATACAGTAAGTTGTTTCTCAATTCTTAATTAACAGTATTCAGCACATTTTTGTCTTGATTTAACAAGTTGTTATTAAATATCAGCTTTTCTCGTAATCGTGGAGCGTATCTTCAGTGCTAAAGGTAAAGGTGCCCACAGACCCTCTGTGGGCTCACAAGTCTCAGTCCTGGGACTTTCACGATGCTTCGCAGGTCTTCTTACCCAGAACATCACGCAGCCTCTTCAGCTTGCGTTCAGTTATGGCTTTGACGTAGCTGTCTGATTGGATGATGGCCATGCCATCCTGCACCACACCCATAACCAGCAGAGGGTTCTCCTCCATGGTGATGTTGGGACACGGGCAGCTCCAGTCTATCTTGGCAATAGTCACCTCTAGGTGCTTGGTATTAAAGAAAGTCAAGCCCATCTTTTCATCTCTCAGAACCTCATCCAAGCTAAAGCGGGCCAACCCAGAGTCCAGGTCCTCCACCAGCTCCGTCAGTCGCCCCACAATAGCAAAGTCACTCCGGCACAAGCTGGGCACCATCTTGCCCTTCACCCGACAGGTCTTACAAGGTTTCCTTTTGGCATTTGGGCAGTTTGCCTCGCACTCCTTCTTGGAACGGAAGCTGTTGGCATTCCCGTGACAGCCGCCGTAGGCGAAGGCTTGGCATTGTTTCATTACGGTATTCCAGGCCCAACGTGGCTCCCAGGATTTGCAGGGGCCCTGGACAGCGGGCAGGGAGCAGATACCCATCCCCTCCCTCTGGCAGGAGGCCTTGCACTCCTCATAGGTCTCAAATCGGTTGCGGCTGTCGTCACATCCACCGTTGCTGAAGGCCATGCAGGAGCCCAGCTTGCTGTCATAATACCAGTCCACGTGCCGCTCGCCACTGCACACCCTCTGGTCAACTTCAGCCAGGCAGTCTGCCGGTGAGAACGGCCTTCCCATGGGCATCTCCGGATCTTCAGAAAAGTCATCCTCAGCCCGGCGGATGACAGAGAGCGGATAATCTGCACGAAGAACTCCGGCAGAATTACGTGCTATACACGTGTAGATGCCTGTATCCCACACCTGGGCGTTGTAAATGACAAGCTGGCCGATGTTGGTGATAACCACGTTGCCGTACATCTGGTCAGGCCTCATGACCAGCCGCTCCCGTCGTTCACTCTGTTTCTCCCATGTTACATCGGGCCTGGGGACCCCAATGACGTCGCAGTGGAAGCTGACTGTGCCACCGACGTAGATGGACTGGTGATGAGGGTTGGAGTACAGCGTGGGGGGCAAGGGGTCCTCCTGTGAGGATGTCGGGGTGGGGTTAGCCGTGGTGTCCTGGGGCAGGGGGCTGGTGTGGGGCCCGGCCAGGTAGAAGCGGCAGGGGACCACGGTTAACGTCACCCCACGTATGCAGGCCTCTGCGTCCATGTAGCAGCGGTTGAAATAGGTGAGGCCGTCTGACGCGCAGGTGAAGTTGGGCTCCTTCTCACACCGGTCTTGGCACTTACAGATGGGCTGCCCATCCCAGATGTCGCAGGTTGCTCCCTGCTGGCTGCAGATGAAGCCTTCGCAGGTAGCCGTGGAGACGGGGGCATCGCTTCCTTTCCCTTCGCCCTGCCCGTCTGGCTGAGCGGGGGTGCCATCAGAGAAACGTGCAGCCACACAGCTGTTGAGGCCACACACGTTGGTGCAGCACTTCTCAAAGCCTGCACAGTCCTGCACACACACACACACACACACACACAACAGCATTTATGAGAGCAAATGTAAATGCACAGACCACAGGATGCACAGATGCTGATGAACTCTGATAAGTAACATAAAGAACAAAACCTCGTCCACGTTGCACTCCCTCTCACAGGTGCTTTGTGCATCAACCCACAGGTTGGAGTTGAGCTTGTTGGGACAAAAACCCTCGTGTTCAACTTTGGATCCTGCCACACTTGCACACAAAGAAAGTTGGGGTAATGCGCAAACCAAGAGCATGAGCAGACACGCCTGTTTCCATCCTGAGATGTTGGAGCTGGGTGCGTTCTGCCAACTTTGACCCTTTGTACATCTCTCCTCCAGAGGTTGTAGAGGGATTTTATGCATTATTGCGCTTTTGCATGAGTCGCCCGCCGAGTAAATCCATTCCTCCTTCAGGTCTTCAGGTAAGGAATAAGTCTCAATGCCGATTTTCAGACGCAAACATTGCGGAGATCAGGTCGCTGTGCGCAGAGAGGAGAGCTGCGGCGGTCCCAAAGATCAAGACGTCTCTCACTGAGCAAAATAAAACCCTGAAACCTGTTCAAAAACGCAGCTGGGCTGCATGAAATATTTATCCCTTAATAACCAAATCAAAACTCTGGTAACAACGGGCAAACTCTCATTCAGCTCGGCGTCCCCGAGCAGCGGAATAAGCGAGCGAAACGGCACAATGAGGAGAAAGAGGCACGATCAGCCTTTCAGAGTGTGAATGGAGGTGGAGAGGGCAGCCCCCCCTGACCGCCCCCACGGCCGTCCAGTGTCTGAAGCGCCTCTGCAGCAGCACCGTGCACCGAGCAACTGGACAAACATTGTAAAAACATCAAAGACGGCGCGGGGCGCTGCTGGCAAGTTGTTCCAGCGACGGTGCGCAACGGATCCGCCGTGAAACGCGTCCAGACAGCGTTTATAGAGGTGCCATTCATAAATAAGGGAGAGCGCCGCTTCCGCGCTCACAGCTCAGACTTCTTATCATGGCACATTTTTACGCAGCGTAAACTTGTGCAGATGGGAGGGGGGTCGGCACAAATAAGAGCAAATTGTAAAAAAAAAAAACAGAAAAAAGGGGGTCCCCTGCAGAGCAGGGCGGAAAGAGCGGGACCCAAACACGGGGCGTGTCTGCAGAAACACGTTGTTTACGTCCTTCTTGTCTAGACGTCGCTCACTTTAGCACCGGCCCTCATTCACACGCAGCGACGAGATGCCGCGGGCAGGTGGGAAGAAGTGAAGCGCCCCGTTTTCTCATCTTTGTCCCGGAGCAGCAGCAACCCCCCCATCTTTTCATCGGCCTGACCCTGCAACCTTTGGCTGACTTTTGACCGCGCTGCATTCATGCGCCGCGGCGATGTGCCGGTTATCCAAAGCTGGCCAATACCGAGAGAGCAGCTAATCAATTCAGACCCCCCTCAGACACACACACACACACACATACACACACTCTCTCTCTCTCTCTCTCTTGGGTTTTATTGCACTTGAGCACCGGCTGGACAATGGGTATAAGAAAAATTATTATTCCTACAAATCCCACAATGACCTTGGTAAATCACTGAAAAAGAATTAGTGCACACCAGTCCATGAACACACACACACACACATACACACACACGATATAGGTTTTTTTTTTTACCCTTTATTCTGATGGGTGACTGTTTTTTCAAAATTGTAATGAATCCCGAGTCCAAACATTTGGACATGAACCATCATCATGAAACTTTGACTGTTTGTGCTCTAAAGCTGTTCTGCTCAATAACACAACAGAAAACTTCTTTTTATGTCCTCAATGACCTGATCCTTCTCTTTCTGTCACACACGGCTCTGACTCTGGGAATATTAACGTGGAAATACAATCTCGTGTTAACCAGGGGTGGAAAGCAAACTTTGTGAAGATTATTCATTAAAAAAAACTGTTAGGTCTGATTGATCTGGAAAAAAAAACAGGACGGTCTGAAGTCTTCAAGCTCATCAGACTTTATATGGTTCTTGTCTTGGTAAGTCAAAGTCCAGAGTAATTCTTTTTACTGTAAACAACCACTCTAACCGGCATACACACATTTCAAAGAAGGTGGAAAATAACAATAAACTTGAGCAGCAAGAAGTACAAATACTCAAACAAGAAGCGACAGTAGCACACCATCCACCTCTGATTCTTACAGTCCCACCTATTACCACGCAGCCACAGAAGAGTAGCAGATGAATATTGGTTTACATTCATAAATACATAGCATATACATAAAATATTCATAAAGCATTCAAATAAAGAGTCCTCGCACCGATTGTACGGTGAGTTTACAAAATTCCTGTTAAGAACCGAGACACAACTGCAGCACTTTCGGGAGGCAAAACGCAGCGAGAGCAAACGATCTGTACATCTGAATTTGTACAAGGTTTCCTCATCAGCAGCAAGCTATTTCTGAATTGCCCAAAGAGATGAACAGATTCAAAATGATCATGCTGTTGGTGGTTTGAAGCGGTTAAAGTGATGATGCAACAGAGGGTATCAGACTAAATACCCTAATATATTTGAGGCAGAAAATGGCTTGCTGATGTTGACGGCGGTGACTGATAAAGATGGAGGGCATATTCATTTGGGCTGGAATTCAGGAACGCCGCAGGAAGTCTTCAAAACAAGACTTGGCTCAACTTTGCTCGACTGCTTCACAGGCTGAGTACAGCTTTAGTAAGAGGGTTTGTTAATGAATAACTTGTGAATTTTTCACAAGTCGAGTATTAGTCTGTCCTGGGAAAAACACGCCCCTGACATTCATCACATGTTTTAGTTTGAGGTTTCAAAAGGACGTTTCTATGGCAGACAAGAGGACATAAGACACACAAGTAAGTTGTACACCAAAGCAGGTCTCCCAAGACATTCAAGACAACAAGCATAAGAAACTCCTCTCTGACATCACTTACCAAACACAGACCAAAACAACGAGCACATACAGAGTATTTACAACTTTAGTCCAACTTTCAATACAATAAACGTTCCTTCTTTCGAGCTAATGTCCCTCCACGCATCTGTAGTGTTGAGAGGTGAGTGATAATCCTTGATTCACATCTGTTGGTCCTGGTTCTTGATCACAGTGAGCCACTGTAGTAAAGAGTACAGGTAAATGGACATCCAGAGGACACCCCCAGCAAGGAGAACAGAAACCAACCCAACCAGCCAAGTTGGTCCAAATGTCCATCCAAAGGTCGATGCGAGTTCACAGCTTTATCCGTTACTGTTGACGATTGCTGGCAGCTCTCCATGCTCCCCTGTGCCCTTGTGACCTCTTGGAGCAACAACACCTTTACTACTGGCCCTATGGAGGCAACAGTCTGCTCCTTCACTATGAAATCTTACAGTTCCCCTTTGAGGACGACGAGGAGTTTTTCGGAGGACTCTGCGGAGGCCTGAAGGATTTTGAGCGCTTGAGACTGTTAGCTTTGCTTCCGCCGCTGCTTCCACCTGATGCTGCGCTGTTGGCTATTGAGTAGGAGCGTCCGTGCATCATGACTGCATTCATACCGTTGGCCATGGAGAAAGACTTGAGGTGGGACTTGATGGCCACAGGGAGGGGCAGTTTGTCAATAAGATGCACCGGTGTACAGGAGACTATGGAACGGCAGCACAGATCTTGGAGGCTGAACACTGTGGAAGGAAAAAAGGGGAATATGGATGTTACAACGTCCAGTCAGATCCTCCCTCAAGTTTAACTGCTGACATGAGACATCAACAATACAACTTTTCAGAGTGGTCATAAACTGCACCATTTGGATGTTATAAAAGGGGGAGACCAAGTCCAGTCCCTTCTTAAGTTCCCCAGCATTAAAGCTGGAAATAGCTTAACACCTGATTTTGTAAATAATAATCTTGTAGTTCCACCATGTGACCACACAATGATATGCTTGCTGAACTAATTTTCCAGCCATTTAATCAGCAAAAAAAAGCAAACACAAATTAAATCAAATAAATTAAATAAGTAGTTACAGAGCCTGAAACTTAGTGAATTCATTTTTGGAAGGACAATGCATAAAACAAGTGGGTTAGAGTTAGATTCTCCAGTGCCTCTTCATAACAACTCGTAATAATAAACATGTTTTCCTCTAGAGCAGCGTGTCTTTACAGAAACAATGTCTTGGTTACTAATCCAGAGCTTATTTTAAATAACTTTAACTCCAGATTGTTCTATGTTATTTGTAACTTTGCTTTACTAGACTAAGAAAACTAGAAATCATTTTGGAGCGCTCTCTCTCTAAAATGATAAACCAGCTCACCTCTGTTGGGCCTCCAGAATTTCTCCATCCCGTGCCTCATCAACACGATGCGAGAGAGCTCTGTGAAGGACTCGATGACGTTGAAGTTGCACAGCGGACTGACCTCAAAGAAAGTCATGCTGTTCTTTTCAGCGTAAGCTCTCGCCTGCTCCGTTGGTACCTGTCGCTTGAACGCCAGGTGAAGCCGATTGCCAACAAGGATCCTGGGCACGCCTGGGGCATGCTGATGGATATAAAAAGTAATGTTAGAACATATTGTTCTCTTGAACCATTGTACTCTTGCACCTCTTACTAATAGTTGCAATAACTGATAAAACAATGCTCTTTCTCAGGAAGGGCTCGATACGGACACACAGGAAATACCCCCATGCATTTCCTGAACTTCTTTGCAAAGCATTACCTCGTCAATTTCCCGGATCCAGCGGTCAATGCCATCAAAAGACCAGCCGTTGGTGATGTCATACACGAGCAGGATGCCCTGCAGGATGAGAGCCAAACATGTTGATATAATTATCAGAAAATAAGGTTATGAACACACACAAACCAAAAAAGCTCAACAAGTCCTCACCTGCGCTCCACGAGAGTAAGACCTGAAGATGGTGCAGAATCTGCCTTGTCCTGATGTGTCCCTGTCAAACAAACACACACACACACACACACACAATTAGACTGATATACTGCGAGTTTGCTGATTCTCACATCCACCACAGCCTTTATAAGTCTTATATTATTAAAAACACTTACCATAACTCTAATTTCACTCTTCTCCCATCCAACAGAATGGTGGTGGTCTTGTAGTCGATCCCTAAAATCATACACACAGGTAAATTAGTATTCTTGGCGTTTTAATTAACAAAAGGGGCATAAAGTGAGAAAGTTGCTCACCGCTGCTGTAGGCATAAGGAGACTCCACTGATCCGTCTTGCAGGCTGTCCAAGATTTCTCCCTTTCCCACATCACTGTCTCCCACCAGCAGGAACTTGAGCAGATAGTCGTAGCTCTTGACAGGGCTGCTCTGGGTCCCCATCATCCCACGCATTGGTCCCACGATCACAGAGAGCTTCTTCAGCTCGCCAGACGTCCACAGTTCAGGTCGAGGGACAAACCAGCAGCAGCAGCAGCTAAAACCTGGCGATGTTTGAGGTTACCTGGTTTACATCTACGGTTTCTTCTGTAGCTTCAGACACGTGAAATGTTCCCCCCGGCAGCAGAGTGATGAGCAGAGGAGTCAACACAGCGCCGATGAAAGGTGAGCCTTCACACACACAATCAAAACAACCTCAGCGAGCTGCTAGCTGGCTTGTTAGCTAGCTAGCTAACACAAACGAAAATAAGTCATTCCGGCACTCAGACGCTCTAAAGTCAACCTAAGGCGGCTCGGTACCTCCAAAGCGGATCTCTAACAAACAAAACACCACCGTTTGACTTTGTTTATGGGCAAAAAGGCCAACAGAGGATGTTCAGCTTCCGACCACAGCGCAGAACCAAGTAGACTGTGCTGGAACTTCCTGGTGTTGACGTCATCGTCTGCGTAACATCCGGACACGATATCAGAATCAGAATCAGAATCAGAATTAGCTTTATTGCCAAGTACGTGAACACATACAAGGAATTTGACTTCGGTAT
>JBAJHX010000051.1:6667223-6696270 GCA_037176925.1 Amniataba percoides
AAAGAAACTAACATAACCTTAACATTACGTAACAAAGAAATTCAACATAACATAACAAACATAACATAACATAATAAAAATTCAAAAATAAAACGTTATTTAACAAATGAATCTTAATTTACTTTTATTTTACTGGCGATATTTAATTTCCATTTAACTTAAACTTTAAGTTTATGTGTATATAAATATAAATATAAATATAAATATAAATATAAATATAAATATAAATATATATGTACGTATACATACATACATATATGTACTTGTTGCTGCTATGCACTGGGATGGGGAAAAAAATCTACTGAGTCAACTGAATTGACTGATTTCAATTATACTTTATTTTCCAGATTATTCCATCAAATTGCTGGATAAGGAAATGTCACTCTTCACAAACCCACACAGGTGTATGACAAAGGGCCTGTTGAGGATGATCATTAATGGGAAGTTCTCATTGGTTGCCCTTGATTGTCATTTGCAGCAGCTGAGGGAGCCCCCCCCAACCCCCACCCCAAGGCCTGATTGCAGAGTACAAAAGGCAGGTGGGACTTCACCATCATTCATATGTTAGGTGAGGGGTCAGTGGAGACAGTCATGGGGCTGAAAATGGAGTCGAGGCATGCTGTGCTTTTCCTTTTCTTGCTGCTGTTCTGCTCTGTCCACAGCTACCGCTTCAGAGGTCGATCTGCCGTGAGAGTGCGAGATCCTGAATCTGAGTGGGAGAAAATGAAGACCATTACAAGTGGAGACAAGGCTGAAGCACCTGCACCTGAACCCAAACTGTGGAGGAGTGGAAGTGCAGCTTCAGCAAGGAGGGTCCCTGAATATGTGGTTGTCTCGGCCGCTGAAGACCAGAAGGAGGTTTTTAAGCCAGAAAAGGGTGCCAGACCCCTCCCTAACTCAGTCAAAGACATGCTGCTTAGGACTGCTGCTCCTCCTCAGGCACCTCCGAGTACAACCAGGAGAGAACTTGTTGAAGTCCTCTGTCATGTTGATCGAATTTATGTAAGAATCAGGAGGGAGGTCTTTAAGACTCTGGATGCTTACAAATATTTGAGGCTTGGCACCTGTCCTGTAAACCAGGGTACCAAAGAACATTACTACTTTCTGTACTCTCTGAAAGGTGACTGTGGATTCAAGACTGAAGTAGGTCCCAGTTTTTTCTTTTCAGTACACTAGTTCTCTAATTTTTGAAAAACTCCAGCTAACATAAATGTCTGTTTCAGAGTAATGTAGATTATCGCACCGTTAAAACTGCGCTCAGCTACAAGCCAACCACTCCAGTTTTAAGGGAAATGCCATTTGAAGTCCCTCTGCAGTGTAAATATCCCAGGTAAGGTTTTGTTTTAGAAAATATTTTCCCACAACCATTTAGTAAGTTAAGGATTAAGCAACACTTTAAGTGCTGTTAAGACTGCAGGTAAATCATTGATTTGTTTTCCAGTTTTAACATGTTTTCATGACTCTTGCAGGTTTTTTCACTCCTACAAATGCGGCATCCATCCTAGAATACAGGGAGGCACAGTTCACAAAACTCTCCAATCAAGCAGCTTCACCCTTATTATCCTAGATGGTATGTCTGCTTAAATTTTTGACATGGAAAGCTGGTTGAAAAGTGTTTTATGCAAAAGGCCATTGAAATGAAAGGTGTCATTTAAAATGAATTGAAAGCTGGAGACAAATTCAAGTCAATTTACGATTTTATTTGACTTTTTTATTTATGTGCCATGACATTATCTTATCTGTCAGCTTACACATTTGAATGTGTACTAAAATATACCCAAGTACTATATGCAAGCATTTAAAACTATAGCATAGCAAATGTGCTCACAAATTGTCATTTTCTCTCACTTTACCACAGCATCAGGGAATGAAATCACTGGGGCCAAAATCTTCACCTTGGGCAGGCCAGTGTACTTTGAGGCGAGGTGCCCTGACAACTCTGCAGCGTCTGGAGCTCAGAGGCTGTACATTAGCAAGTGCTTCATGACTGTCTCCCAAAACCCCAACTCAAATCCTAAATATACAGTCATTGACAACAGAGGGTAAGATTTTAAATTACTTGAGTAATCTGGATATAAGTCACATGGTGGTGTGAGCTAAATGTGCATTTCCTCCGATTGCAGCTGTATGATTGATAGCAAGGTGACCCAGCAGTCGAAGTTCCTCACCGGTGCCTCAACAATGGCCCAGAAATTCAGTGTGGATGCCATGATTTTCAAGGACATGGATTCTGCTTCTTCACCACAGGTAGAGACGACAACAAGCGGCACATAGCTCTGTACGATCAAATGGAAAATGTGTTAACATGTTTGTCAATGTCTTTCAGCAACTCTTCATGCACTGTGAGATCTACTTGGGCACAGTTACTCCAACTGAGAGTTCAAAGGCATGCAACTACGATTCAGAAAGCAAAAAGTAAGTATTCAAACCTCCACAGATGGAGGCGTCTTAATTCTGAAGTCCTTGTGGGATTAAATGCATTTCGCTTGCCAAAACAAAACTGTCGGCACTCTGTTGTAGTTTGAGATTTTGACTGTTTTTTATTGTATAGTCTCACAAAGCTGGCACTTCAAAACCTCATAACCTTTTTTATGGTTTAGCTGGATGGAGTTGTATGGTGATGACTCTGTGTGCACCTGCTGTGACTCCACCTGCTCCTCAATCCAGCCTAAGGGTAAGTTAGTTTCTTACACAATGAAATGCAACCTGTCAGTATGAAATGCAGTGGCTTTACACATGATCTTCAAATTGGCACAGGCTTTGTTTCAGCTGTCATGAGCAGCAAATTGATGCAAATCCAAACAGGCAATGTTGAGTCTCTGCTTGTGCTATTCTACAAATGAAGGGTTGTAATTTATCGTGCTTTTTCAGCAGCTACCAGGACCATCATCTCCAGTCCCTCTTGGGAAGTTGGTGTGAGCAGCAATAACAAAGAAGCAGAGGGAGTCCCTCAGATAAAAGCCTTCAGTCCTGATACGGTCCATGTGGAGGACCAAGACATGACGGAGCACAGTGACTTTCTAAGCTACTGGGATGATGACTTAAAAAACTTGTGATTATCTCAAAGTAATCAGTCTTTCTTGAAAAAAAATTAAAATGGCTAAACTTCTTAAACTTGTGTTTTTGTTTTTTAAATAACTGGATCAGTTGGCACTGTCACTACACTGATCCACATAATCATGTATCAGCATGTGTGCATGTTTGAGCATTTCCTGGAAATGCAGTGCTGCATTTCTGTAGATACAGTTGTGCACCACAAGGGGATGGAAGAGATTCACAGTCTTTGCTTGAGTCAGTTCAGCAGGAAGTGCAATAATCTTCTGAGCTGAAGGGTTCCCGATGAGAACATGCCGCAGCAGCTTCTTCTTGAGACTTTTCTCCATAAAGATCAGCAAGTCTCTCAACCGAGCAGCCACACAGTTTGGTTTCCACTGTGATGGGTCTTCGGACAGAAGCAGATGCATTAGGGCAGTTTTGAAGTGAAAATCCACGAGAACACTACTTCCAGATATTGACGCCTGCCTCCTGTGGAGGAAGTATGCAATTTCAAGGGTTTGACTGTGGCATGAGCTTTCAGGCAGGCGTTTGCAGATGCGCTGCAAGAAACGGTCTTCATAGTTGGTCAGAGAGAGTGTCCAGAAGGTATCCGTGTTGTTTGGGGAGCAAGAAGTAATGACGAAATGAGCATCAGTGTTGAATTTTACCACTGGGTTCATCCTGAAGCAAATCTTCTTCCCTGATCTGAATCTAATGACCAGAGCACCCGGAGCATCCATATAACGAATGTTCAGCTCAAACTCATACTTGTGTGAAATCAGTGCCCACGCTTGTTTGATGGTGCTCTGAAACCATTTAGTAACCTGTGATTTTGACAGGAACGGGGAGTTCTTCATGCAAAGAAGGCCTTTACAAACATCAGTAGTTTTTCTCTTCACTTTCTCAGCCTCGCAGTGCAGCAGGCAAAGCACATCATCCGCATCAGGAGACTGACAGGGGCAGCCATTTGGGATTTTTTTATTTTCCACCAGTTTTATTTGACCGCCGACTTGCACAGCTGGCAGCAGGTCACTGGCCTGCTTGTTCCAGAGCAGACATTGGAAACTGTATGGCTCAGGTGGGGTAAAGGGGACAACGATATCACACAAATCCACCATCTGAAAGTCCTCAATCAGCACACCACTATTTTCATCACAGACGGTCCTCATGGCATCCAGTAGATCATTTGCAAACCCCTCCAAAAACCCACTCCACTTCTTATCAGATGAAACATGAACACATTTGGAATGAAATCGCTGCAGGGTGTTGCTGTCCGGTAAGGACACTTCAGCAGCGGTGCAGGTCACTGAGGCGGCTTTTTCTTGCCTCATTTGGGAATTTTTCCCAAAGTGTTTCCTCAGGAAGCGAATCATGGAAATAATGGAAAATGTGTTCCACATGTACCAGAGGTAATCACTCTCTGAGTCAGCAACAGCTGTCTCTGAAGTTTCATTTTCTGACAGAGGTGGTTGTTTTTCTTTGGAGTCCAACACTTCCTCCTCCTCGGGCGTCTCTTGTTGTCCACTTGGGTCTATAAAGGAACCATCCGTCTGCAGGTCTCCTCTCTGTTTGTTTTTCATATCCAGGTGTAGATGTTCCCTTTGCTCATGGCCAAGTTGGGAATTTTCCAAAGAATAACTTCCTTCTTGTAATTTGTGATCAACAGCATCCTCCTCTGGACCTTGTTTGGTGACAGTCACATCTTCTGACAGTTTATCTTTTTCAGCAACATGTTGATCAGGCTGATTTTGCTCCTCAGGAACACTTTTTATGTCACCCTGATGTCCTCTGTCGTCAGTGTTTGTCATTTCCTCAAAGACTAATGTCATTTCATGGTCCGGTTTCTCTCCCCCTCTCAGCAGCCTCTCTTCATGCATGACGCCGGGGTCATGCCTTGGAAAGGTTTGAAGACCCAGAGCCACCACAAGCACTCGCAGCAGAATGTCTTGCATCTTCAGTCTGCCATAAAGAATTGTCAGAAATAATTTAATTTCTTGTCACTGATTTGTCATTAATTTTGAAAAAAAAAACTTTAGTGTTCTTTAAAACATGTAAAAATAAAAATGCTTGCAATTATGTGTAATTTATGAGAAAGGTTTCTGCTTTTAAAATTCACAATGATGCAACTATGCAACCAAAAATGAAGCTACTTCCTAGATAGCCTGGGAGCATCCTCTTTACTCATCTCTGTGATTACAGTGCATATCAAAAGACAATCATTACTGGCACATAACATTAAAGTAGAAGAGCAAGAAAACAGACCAAAAGAAGCGATTAAATATGTCAGTATTGCAACGCTCCGGTAATGTGTGAATAGGTATGAAGGAGGAAGCAAGAGACTAACCTTGCACCGCCACAGGCTCAGCGATCTCTTCCTATTTTAGATGCAGATGTAGGTTGTCTTCCGTGACTTATTTCCTGCACACCCTGCCCATGTGCTCTGCTGTGGCACTTTCCTGCGCAATACACAGAAGAAAACAGATAGCACAGACTTCCTGTATGTTGAATCATTTTCTCTGAGTCACTGAGTGAACAGTTAGAGCTACTTAAGAATTACAACATATTATATTACACCATTAATGTGCCACATACTGTTGTTGAAATAAAAACTGTGTGTAAAATGGTTGGTGCCTGTAAATAAGAGAGTAAGACCCTGACTTTCATCCTCTTGTGAGTTTCCCACTGCTCTGTGAAGCTCTGCCTCATTCAGTGGGTGCAGGTGAGTTCAAAGAGTAAAGTGAAATCAAGTTTAAAAAATCCCTTAGAGATTTAATGATCATCATATGTTACATGCGATTAGCTTTTGCTGCTTAATTTATCTGATTGTGATTAAACAAGTGGAAACAGATTCAACTTTGGCCTCTTAGGTAACAAACAAATTTTCCAGCCGAAGCCACTGATATTTGAATGGTTTCAGACCATTTTTGCATGTCTGGATCAGTAAGGCCACAGCTGAACAACCTTTACATCACAAAGGTTCAGGCAGCTTGCGTTAACAGGACACATACAGTAAACAAAAAATATTTATGTGAACTGCAAAGAGACTCTCTGGACGTGTTTTCTGAGCACTGTAACATGTTATTTTTCAGAAAGTGTAGGCTGAACAACAGTCTTTTGTTACTTCACACTGAACACAGGTGCTGTGAAGGGAGGGGCACGGTGACAGATGATGTGGTCGGCTTTGAACATCACCACAGAGAGTAGGACTCACGGCTTTCAGTCGCTCAGAGCTACGATGTCTGAAAAGTGTTTAAAGAGCTGCGAGTTATTTACTTTGGACATTATTTGAATTTCATCCACTCTTGAGAAAACAGGTAAGTGTGTACGACTCTCTGAGTAGTATGTTTACCTGTCTTGTTATCTCTTTAACAAACTGAAAGGTGATTTAGAAAAATAATCTTAGTTTGCAGATTGTGGTACCACTTCCTGATGAGGCTCCTTTTATAAAGGTTTATACTGGATTTATTCATAGTGGGTAAATCAATTACTAATGCTCTATGAAAAGGTAATAAATCAGTAATTAAACTTTCTCTCTGGCTACTGAATCTTCAGTCTCTTGGGGAAAGTCTGAAGAGCCAAAATGTATTAACTACTTATGAGTTTGAGTATTGTAGCACCATTTTTTAATGTTTAATTAACATTCATAATCAGTGACTTACTAACTTTTATATAACTTTTGTCTTTTTACAAAGTGAGAATCTTACTGTCATTTGTTAGTGACTCATTAACAATTATAATAATAGTATAAATGCAGATTGAATTTTTCAATCACCACCTTTTCACTGATTTATCTCAACCTCCCTATTTTTCACAGATTTAGTTTCATCTCACCCAAAGATCCGCCACATCTCCCAAGATGGATAAGTTTCGTATGATGTTCCAGTTCCTCCAGTCTAACCAGGAGTCTTTCATGAATGGGATCTGTGGTATCATGGCACTAGCGAGTGCACAGATGTACTCTGCCTTTGAGTTCAGCTGCCCTTGTATGCCAGAGCACAACTACAACTATGGAATAGGCCTGCTAATCGTTCCACCCATATGGTTCTTCATGTTAGGCTTTGTATTGAACAATAATGTGTCGGTGCTCGCAGAGGAGTGGAAAAGGCCCACAGGGCGACGGAGGAAGGATCCTACAATCCTGCGCTACATGTTTTGTTCGATCACGCAGAGGTCCTTGATAGCGCCTGCAGTCTGGGTGTCTGTCACTCTGATGGATGGGAAGAGCTTCCTCTGCGCTTTCAGCATCAACTTGGACATTGACAAGTTTGGGGATACGAGTCTCACGCAGAACATGTCGGAGACCGAGAAGATAAAACTGCTGGCGAGGATCCCGTGCAAAGACCTGTTTGAGCATCAGGAAGTAAGGGTGGCGGCATCACGATACATCAAGTGCATATCACAGGTAGCCTGCTCATTTTCTTTTTCCTCTCCACCTTTCCGTATATGGCAGTAAATGAGGGGTTATTAACTGATGACCTCTGGACAGAGACAGAGACAAATTGGCACTCTGGCTCATGCTGATTACTATAAGGTAGCATGATAATTTGGACATTTGGGGTCAGCAAGTTATGCTAGATCACCCTGACAGCATGGGGTCATTATTGATTTGCCATTTTTGGCAGTATCAGGTAAATCTGTTGACATCAGGGTCACACCATGGACCTTTGTCATGGTCTGAAAAGCACAGGTGGAAATAATAAAATGAATGAAGGGAGCTGAATTTGCCTGCTTCAGTGTGTGACTGTCCCGCTGTCTCATCAGTTTACTTGGATAGAAGCGAGACATTGTTCATGTTATAGTAACACGTGTGCTCTTCAATCAAGTTAAAATGTGTGTGTGTACGCTGTGAAAAAGGCCAATTGAAGTCTCTGATCATGTCCTCAGTATTATTATGATGAATCCTGTGAATTACATAACAACACAGTAAGAATATTGTTTTTCATTCTTGTGTCTTTAGTTTATGGGGAGTTTCTGACAGTCAGGGAACCTGTAATGGAAAGATAATATATATTTTTATTTTCCAATTCAAAATAAATACAGTAAGTGTGGCCTAAACTTTGGAACAGTTTCAGCAGCCACTTTTCCAACTTCATCATCACAGGATATGATGACTCGGCTAAATTTAACTTTCCGAGCTTTATTCCTCAAAAACTGTTGTTAACTTAAATCTCCCCACCCGACTGCAGCTTTGCACTCTGAGCTCACTGAAGCTTTCCTGTTCGCTTATTAGAGGGATAGATAAGCCTCTAAATTTATTATTCATGGAACTGGGACCTATTTCAATCCATCCAAAAACACCCACACTGTTATTTAGGTCTTTGATCAGCCGAAGGGCAATTATACTGGCTTAAAAGTAACGTGTCTCTAAAAAGTCCATTGATATACAGATTCTGTTAATGAGCTATGAAACTGTCAGGAAAGCTCTTAGATATGCTTTTTCGATCACACCTTTGACTCGCTATCTTCAGAATCAGCGAGAACACTAACACAGCAAAATACACGGTGCTGGTCAGACAAAAGGAGGCCCGATCGGCTGGATTTTTCACCAGCCTGCTTTTAACCAGTCTGTTTTTTATCTATGTTTTGCTCATTTATCGTATGATAACATATTTCGAGTGCACAGGCTGGCGGTCATTTAGCTACACCAACATGTCTGTATCTTTTACAGGCGTGCGGATGGATGTTTCTGCTCATAATGACCTTCACGGCCTTCCTGATCAGAGCTATTCGACCCTGCTTCACTCAAGCCGCCTTCCTCAAGACCAAGTACTGGTCTCACTACATTGACATCGAGCGCAAGATGTTCGACGAGACCTGTAAGGAGCACGCCAAGAGTTTCGCCAAGGTTTGCATTCACCAGTACTTCGAGAACATCAGCGGGGAGATGCGCAGCTTCCACCACCGTCACTCCAGCAGGGACGACAGTGACGATGAGGACGAAGACAAGAAGAAAAGCGATGAGGAAAAGCTCCTGGGTATCAGGGCTCAGGACGATATGAATAAAGTTTTATGGAACTGGCACACCTGTAAGCCAGCTCTGGCTCTGAGAAAGGACCAAATAGATGGTGACAACAATGGCAGACTGAATGGAGAGGCCAACGGAGCAGCAAATGGATTTGTAAAGGGACACACCCATGAGGTGGAGAAAAAGGAATGGGCCGTGTATTATAGTAAGGTTTGAAGAGCTTTGAAGGACAAAGAAAAGCTTCCGGACAATTATATTACATCAGAGTTTCAGGAGAAGAAAAACTTAGTCATTTGTAAGGTAGTTATAAATATGATATTGTCATGCAGTTGGATTAGATTTATACTCAAATACATAGAACATATAAATGAATATAAATTTGAATGAATGAAATTTGATTAAGTCCAGTAGTTTGGCTGATGGTATAAACCCACAAAGTTGTCTGATTCAGATAGAGTTCAGTTTTCTCAGAGGATGTCTGGGACTGGATGTAGCCCCCAAAAATGTGTTGTTTTAACTGTTGTGGCGACCATGTTTTATCTACTGGAAACTCCCTTCGCTGCTCTCTGTGGGACAAAGTCTGTAAATTCTGGACATACAAGTAGAGCTGCTGTATCAGGCTGATATAAAGCATTGTTACGACACACCGGAGCCGTCTCATTGATAACATCGCTGAATGTTTCTGTTCCTCAAAAGCGGGGCCCAACATGGAGGTTCTCATGGCACAGAACAGAAAGAGTTAACACGGTCGTACGAGCAGAGAAAAAAGCTATAGTTTTATCAGTCATCATGTAAGAAATATCAACAGCAACAGATTCCCCACTACAGCCGGCCCTACTGGCCTTAAACCTTAACATGAGCACACGCATAACCCTGCATTTCCAATCACACAAACCTGTGATTTATGCAAAAACAAAAGGTTGTGGCGGCCAAAGCGATTTACATGTTACCAAGAAAACAAGGTCAACATTTGCATCGGCCTCACTCCCTCTTTTTCTTGCTCAATGCTCAGTGTCATTAGTCACTTAAACATTGAAGAATTTATGCCTAAAAAACCCTTTTTAATATCTTTTACAGCAGCGTATGTAAAACCTGTGAACATTTCCACATGCAGGAAGCATTTTTACTGATGAGAGGGAACACTGATACTAAAACCACCACACGACAAGGCAGCAATGACAACTCAACCCCGTAGCAACAATCATCTTTGACTCTGAAAGCCGTAAACACCCAACAATGAATGCACGCCGTGTATTAAGGTCTGTGTTTATGCCCGTGCATCTGTGCAGTCAATCCAGCTGTTCCTCAGTATTCAGCACTAATGTCATTACTACAGAGGGAGGGGGGGGTGAATGGGAACGACATGGGTCCCATTGAAGCCTCCCTCCCTCCCCCTGGGGATTGGTGGAGCAGCTCTCCCCTTGACCGCCTCACAGCTCGCCCAGTAGCCAAGCAGCTGTTCGCTCCCTCAACGAATTGGCAGCCAGGCGGCTGGTGTGGGGGTGGACACGCAGGCGACGTCTTTGTCCAGGCTGTGATTTCTCTCTCTGTCTCCCTCCCTGTTTTTCTTTTCTCTTGCTGTTAGTTGCCTTCATATCTTGTCTCCTCCTCGGCCCTCTCCACCCATCCAGATGCCCCCCCCCCCCCCCCCACTCTACCTGCCTCCTTCTCCCTCTGCAAAAGAGTGACAGTGATGTTTATATATAGATCAAACAAAGCAAACATGAAAAACAACCTGCCGTAGCTCTAAAAATACAATCTGTGTGTGAGTGGAGGAAGGAAATGGTGACTGACGTTGCGTCATCTCACACACATCTCCCTCTGCTGACCTCCACTTCACACAAATGGCTTTGTTTTGGTTGTCAGGACGTCAGCCATGCGCACGCTACTGACCAAGGCCTCCCTTGACTTTGCTGCAAATGTCTCTCTTTTCTCCCTCTCACATATACATGCACAGGGGTGTGCGCACACAGAAACCCACACACACACATCAGCATGCTTGCAGGCGTCCCATTCGTCAGTGTCTGGCTCATTCTGCCTTCCTTCTGCCTACAGATTGGAGGACAGAGGTAGCGAGGGAGGGCTGAGGGAGAGGAGAGTTGCGAGGCAAAACGGCTGGTCACATGAGCACAGATCTGTTTACAAACCAAGGCAGAGCAGAGCAGAGCAGGAGCGAGGGGAGGAAGGGAAAGGCGAACTGCAGGCTCTCTCTCGAGCAGATTGAAAAGAG
Source organism: Amniataba percoides (assembly GCA_037176925.1). NCBI lineage: Eukaryota > Metazoa > Chordata > Actinopteri > Centrarchiformes > Terapontidae > Amniataba > Amniataba percoides. The sequence continues at coordinate 6,678,455 of JBAJHX010000051.1, forward strand.
GAAAGAGGGGGAAGCCTGCCATGACAAAGCCAGCTGGAGGTGGGAGAGACTAAATACGACACGCGCAGACACACTCGTGCACACACACCGCCTTTGTTTCTGATTTTTTTTCTCAATTGAAGGAGCAGATGGTTAGAGGGAGAGTAGGACCCCCCCTCCTCTACGCACACACACATACACACATGCACTGACAAGCACACACTCAAGAAAATCACCAAACCCAGCTAGAGGACTGTTGTTGACTGCATGGAGCTGTCCTCACTTTGTCTGGGCTTAGAGGGAAGCACGTCTTTGCCTTCAGCACTGAGGAGGAAGACCCACTGCAAGATCAGAGCACTGGAGGAGGAGACAACAGAGGAGAGGAGAGGGGGATGAGACTTGTGAAAATCCTCTGTTAAAAAGCAGCTTTGGGGGGGAAGACAAAGCACAGACTAATGCCAGATAATTACCCTCAGTGGATGAGGACTGTCATTCTGAACGGTGGCTGTCATTGAATTTGGAGAAGGGACGACACTGCAGGTGCAAAGTGAATCAAAGAGGCCCCCGTTTCTGCCTGAAATGTAAGTATTTGCTGTTACCAAGCAGCCTGTGTTGTTTACGACATTGTGACTAAGTGAGATTCAGCGTCTCGCTCCTGAATAACACATGGCGTCTGAAAAACAATCATCTCCTCTCAACAAGATTTCTTTGTCTCTTCTTCTCTCCTCCCGTGATGACATCATTCTCAGAGGGATCCAGGAGCACATGAGGTCTTCGGTCCCGGTCCAAACCCCAGTCCCAAATCTCCCAATCTTTACACGGAGAGGTTAATCCAGATTTGGGAATGCTGGGCAGTGCAGACTGCTGAGCAAAACAAAAACCGCAGCCACCTCCTGAGGATTTGTGGAATCTGAGCAAATCTGAAAATCTTGATGGTTGTTTTCTGGAGGAGCTGACACGCAGACCCCAGCGAGACAAGCGATCCAGCTCGGGGAGAGAGAGAGAGAGAGAGGGGGGCTGAATCTCGCCTCCAAACAGCGTCCGGAGCTCCGGCCCGCCAGCTTGGCCCCTCTCCAGGCGTCTCCTGACAGGGCCTGAATATACTGCTGCTGCCCTGGGAGTCAAATTTCATGCAACCATTGCAATGGTGTAACGGTAAGTGTGTCTCCGCCGACCGCCAAATACACAAAAAGTGGTAACACGTGTACTCAGTCGTCTCATAAACTCGGGTGCTGCCCGCTGTCGTGTGGGATCCACATCCCGGATGAACATGTGAAATGGTGTGACACTGAGAGAGTGGAGGCCTCAGTTAAAGTGAGCCACAGTCAAGGTCATGTTTGCTTAACTGCTGTGACAACTGAAACTGAAGATATCTGGCTCTCTGTCCTTATTCCACATTCTTTTGTCTCTGCTGACTGTTCCTGCAGTGCATCCACGCCTGGGTCATAACTGCATCTCTCATGCCACCCCAGGTCTTCCCTACACTACCCCACCCCTTGTAAAATCCCCCAACCCCCAGCCATGTCAAATTATCCAGCCCATACCCCCCACAGAGTGCAAGCTGTACCCATTCATTCACTCTTAAGAGGGACACATGGACATTTAGAGGCTGGCAAAGAGCATTCTCGCTGCAAATTAATGGGAACACATGTGGCCTGTGGAAGCGGGGCTTCCTCTGCTATTGTTTTACCAAATGTTCCTTTAGTCCCCAGAGTTCATCCCATTTAATATACCCCACCCCCTGCCACCTGCAACACACACACACACACACACACAAATACACACAGACAGAGACCCCTTTTCTTCCATCCCCCAGTGCTATCACACACACACACACACACTCTTCCAGTCACCTCTATGGAGTCTGTGGGACAGATGGTGGTGTGGCGGAAGTGCTGTCTGTCCTCCATGTTTGTCTTGTTCACAGCCAATTAACGCGCAGTCCTATGAGCGCCTCAGTTGCCACCACTGTGCCGGCGCAGCTCCCTGGACACACCTGCAACCAGACAAACACCAGCTGAACTCCTCACCAAACATTTTACAGCCACTGAAAGAAACTCTGGCTGCTGTGGAGATTGTGCCACACACTCACTGTCAAGCTAACATATGGTCAGGTTTTGTGTTTGTTGGCAGACAGAGACTCGGGGCCTGGTGGCACTACAGGCCTGTGATGTTGCTTTAATTTTATGCTGTGGTTAATGATCAACAACACCCTGTTCCTCCGCCACGATTCCTCTTTTCTTCACCGTGCAGTGTTTTTACTGCGTGCAATAAAGCAATGTCTAACTTTTTCCCTGACAAAGAAAAATGATTTTCACAGATCTCGAGAGCTTTACTGCTCTCTAAACTCTTAAGGGTGCAACTGTCTGCACAAACTGTGGCGTCTTATGCTACCAACTTGCTAACGAACCTGTCCTGCTGATCGTGGTGGTTATAATGAGTCAGTAAACAATGAAGTTGAAAGACTGGATACTGTTTTCATTAGTTCATTTTCATTAGTTCTTGAGAAGGAAGATACAGTTTGAAGTAAGGACATAAAATACAGTAACCATGTAAGACATGTAAGACGTTACAGAGGAAGAACATGAGTCATTTTATTTAGCTAACGTGTTGGACTCTTTAACCCTTTGAGGCAACAGTTAAACACGTGTTAAATATATAATCTGTAAACTGAAAACTCTTCCTGGCAGGATGCCTGTGTGGTTTGGGTTCTCAGCGCTCTGAACACTACTGCAGCATGACGTCTGACATCTATCACCTCCCGCTCAATGTGTATGTCATTGTGCTGGGCATCGGCCTCTTCGTCTTCATGCTCAGCCTCATCTTCTGCTGCTACCTTTTCAGGTAGGTGAAGGAGGTTTGGACCGGGTGACTCTGAAAATCTGGGGAGAGTTTGAGGAACATGAGAAGTGTGGAGGGAAAAAAACTAAACGGGAAGTACAAAAGGAAAATTACAGCGACAGGGCGATCCAGTTAGGGACGTGTTGGCAGTTTGAACAAGCGTTGCAACAGAGTGAAATAAGATCTTAATATGTGTTGATAGCAGAAATTGTGACGCAAATTTATGAACTGTTGCCCTGAAGAGGTGCCAAAGCAGGTACACAGTTGATAGTACACACATATTTGCTTCTGCTTTTTGGGTTTTTATATTAAAAGCAGATCAAATAATAACAAGTAACGTGAGGAAGGTTGCTGGTATTGATGAACTAAAAGATTCAACACCAGCACAACTCGACTTTTTGTCAGTCGGACACAAGATGAATGCTAATGTTGCTCAGTGTGTGTAAATAAGCAGCTGTTTGCTCACACGGATCATGTGACATGCCAACTTCATGAGGCGATATTATAAAGAACCCTCATCCGAATGCTTTATGTTATGTGCTTCTTTTAAAAATCATGCAACAACATTATCAGATTTTTACAAATATTCATGATAACTGCCTCAAAATAATCCAGCATCAGTTTGCTGTTTTCAAAGTGAGCTCATCATCCAGCAGCAGTCAGGCAGAGCTCAGTCATGTGTTTTGGGGTGAGGCCTGTTTTTTCCACAAAAACTAGCTTAGTCTTGCTGATAACTCCAGCATGACCAGCCCTGGACTCAATATGAAGCAATATCTGCTTGTGAACTCTTGCTTGAGGTTGAGGAAAAGTCCCAAAGAACATGACTGTGTGCAGCAGAAATAAGTTTTTTTCTTATTTCCTTCCTGCCTACGTGCCTCCTTGTGGGGATCCCGACCCCCAGGTTGGTAAAAACTGACCAAAGATACAGTTGGTAGGACTTTTAAAAGAGTGGACACCTCTCAGATCCCTCTTTCAACTTGCCTCCTCTGAGCTTCGGCGCTCGCTCGGTCTAATTCTCTATTTTTTCCTGTTTACTTATCTGTCATGTAAACTGCTGTTTTCTCGTTTCTTGGTGGTTCGGTTGTTGTTTCCCAGTGAGCGAGCAGTGTTTCAGATGCTCTGCTCTGATTGGTTGTTGTGACTCGGGCGGCCTCAGAGGCAGCAGGAGTCAGAGAGGCCTAATTTTATTATCTGTCTCATTTACTACTGTCAGGACACAGTGACAGTTTTAGCCAATATGAGTAAAAGTTATATTTAAAGTTGCTTACTTCTACTTTAAGTTACAGTCGTTTCAACAGTCACTTCTACTGCACAGATGTTTTTCTCTCTCTGCCCCTCTCAGGCTGAAACAACAAGGAACAAGGGAGCAGTTCAGCTACAACGAGGTATGTCACTTCTGTTTTCTGTCACCGTGGGTGAACATGTAACACCCGCTTCTGAGGCGGGTTATAAATACTACTATAGCATTTCACACTGTTATTTGTCAGCTGTGAAAGCTAACACCGCCCTTTATAGATGACCTTGAGTCCATCCGTGTGTCATTACCTGCGTAAAGTGTGAACCCAGCAGGTAGCAGGGTGCGAGTAGTGGTGTCGTAGGTGTGCTGACAGTTGGTGACAAGGTTTTGAGCTTCGGGGAAGGTTGAACTCCAGCTGCTGCTGTCAGTATTATCTGGATGATTTTTTTCTTTGCTTTTTTTCAAAAGAGTACACAGCACTCCTGCAGATATTTTAAGCCACTCACATCAGGACATTGAACCCATCTAAAGTGTTTGTTTTGCACCATAGATTTTCTGCCAGCGTAATAATGTTGACACATCACTCACATGACCCGATGCCTCCCCCCCCCCCCCCTCTGTCTCTTCAGGTGGTGCTGAAGGGAGCTAGCAAGAAACTGAGCCTCCTCGGAGTAAGTCACTCTTTCTGCAAAACCTTTCACACGTCAGTCACGCTAAACAAATCAGTTAAAGTCCAGCAGCCGTGCACATCCAGACTGTGTGTGTGCCAGCTCAGATGGCCCATGATGAGCTGGGCGGGTTCGGCCCGTTAACTCAATCAATGCCTCCTCTCAGATGTGATTAACATGCAGCACACACTCGGAAGAGATGTCCTGAAAATATCTTGTATCTCAAATGCAGTTGTATAAAAAAAATCTTGGAGCCCCTGCTTGGCTTTCTGCTTGTGGCAGAATTTAGGACTCCAGGAATAACTGCACTCATTCAACATGCATTATAGAGATCTCTGCTCCTTCTCTTGCGATTCCTAAAAATACAGCTTTTTTTAAGTTCTTTCTCTTTTTTTTCTCCTAGTGGTTAGGGGTAATTTTGGTTTTCAAAGCAATGTCCAATCCTTGTTTTTGTGCAAGAGAGGGCTGAAATGGTCCCGTTCCTTGGAAACATGGTTGAGATAAAGGCATTATTTCTAAACAGTGCATTGTACTTTGTTATGCTCTAAATCTGGGTTAAATTCATTTACTGCTCAAATTGACCTCATTTACAATTAGCAATGTTTCTGGCAGTGGAAAGAGCCCTCTGTTGCCAAGGCCAAAACAAAACAAAAAAGTCATTAAAATCACACATGTACTAACTTTGCTGTTGTTTTTGTTCTTGCAGCAAACCTGTGCAGTGTGTCTGGAGGAATTCAGGACCAGAGATGAGCTGGGAGTGTGCCCATGCTCACATGCATTTCACAAGAAGTGAGTGTCATTAAGCTGGATATTATAAATAGCACATATAAATAAATAAATGAGTAGTTAAGACTTGAAAGACTCTAATGAGAGTTTAGAAAAATACCATTCTTGTGTCCGTATGATATATTTAAAGATACATTTACAGCCAGCGAATGGAAAAAAATCTGTTAAATGTAAACTTACATTTACTTTGTGCTCACTGGTTTAGGTAACAAACATTCATTAATTGCTTTAATGCAGAAAGTATAATGCATATGAGGAAGCAGATTTCCTCCTAATTTCATGCCAATATACAAACCTGAAAGCTAAACCCAACAAGCCACCAGACATCATTATCACATTTTGGACTAAACCACCATAAAATTAGAAATGGTGTCTTTCTGCAGCTCTAAGCAAAAAGGAAGCGAGCTCATCATTCCAGGTGTTGCTTGCAGCAGAGTCGCTCCTGTTCATTTAGATTTTGCTGTCGTGTTGCATTATTTTTCAAGCTGCCTGTTTTCTGTCAGGTGCCTGCTTAAATGGCTGGAGATCCGCAGCGTGTGCCCCATGTGCAACAAACCCATCCTCCGGCTCCACACAGACGCTCCCCAGGGCGCAGAGGGCCCAATGGACCCGGAGGAGGTGTGAGGGAGCCGGGACGGAGGAAAGCGAACCCCCTTACAGAGAAACACACATAAAAAAAAAAAATAAAAAAACACTAGGGATGATGGACAGCGGTCATCTTTAAAGACATCTCACAGGAAATGTTGATAACGATCCCAAGTGGCCGCCCTGCTGCTGACCTGTGAGCTCGGTGGGAATTGGATCTTGACAGCACCAAAATGATTTGATCATTTGATGATTTGATGATCATTTGATCTTTGGGTCAGATCAGTCAGGGAGAGGGTGGATGAATAGGATCTTTTCATAAAAAAATGCTCCTAGTTCTACTTCCATATTGCACTGTTCACCAACAAAAAACAAAAGATGACAGGAAAAGGAGCCACATTAGAGAGCAGGATATCATTGCCACCGTCACTGGACGACTAGTGCAGCACTGCCAGAGACCAACAACACGTCAGGCATTGAGCAGAGTACAGGATCAGTATGGATACCTCTCATATCTCAGGGGTGTTACCAATACAGCCAGCACAACCATGTCAGTCACCCTAATAACCCTGTGCCACACATGCATCTTCAATACTGCCAACGTAGGTGAAATGCTCCAGCGGGCGGAGGTAGCCACGACCTCCGGCTGCAACCAAGACCAGCGGGATTACAACCATGACGATTTAAGTGGACGATACTGTTACTGATTGTGTCCCAGGCCCTTTCCTTTTAAAAAGAGACTGATAGAAAACTAGTCTTGCCTGTATGTATTGTATGTAAACATGTCCCTATATATTGTTATTTTGTATTTGTTGCTTTTAAATAAAACGTCACGTAATGTATTGTAATGGTGTTGGATTTATTGAAAGGCCGACCGGATTAACAGAAAATACTACTTCCTAATGTGTGAGGGAACCTTTAATAAATCCATTCAACAATGCATCAACCAATAGTTGTAACATGTAATTATTCTCTTTAAAACAAAGTTGGTGAAATGTACTTGCTTGTTTTTAATATTTATAGATGATAACAACCCACTTTACAAAAGGTCTGCTGTGTTCTGCAACATCTTCAGTCCACAATGATAAAAAAGCTAAATTACAAGCTCAGAGGAGAAACCTGTATAAGAAAAAACCAAACAGGTGTGAGGCCCAGAGCGAGGTCACACTGCAGTCCACACACGTACACAATGTGTGTATTATTGTGTGTTTGTGGTCATCAGTTTGCTGCCTCTGTGCCTTTAGCTTCCACAAACTCTATGGCCTTCTCTTTGACGGCCTGGATGCTCTGCGGGGTGCCGTGTTTCTTCTCATACTCCAAGTAGCGCTTGAAGAAGAACTTGATCTTCTTCACTGAGATGCTCAGGTGGATCACACGATCAAAGAGAGCCCTGCAGGAGACAGGAAGATAGAAACTCCATGAAGCACCCGTTATGTGTCGTCATAAAACTCATGAACTTAACTGGCTCACTAATGTCCGTTTCTATCATGAAAACCATTTAAGACTATTTATGAACAGAGGAGCTACAAAGGATGAGACTTAATGAGTTAAAAGTAAAAACTGAGGTCTTTGGCTCACCTGACTTCCTTCTGTGATCCGTGTTTGACCATGAGGTCGATGAAGACGGACCAGAGGTCTGTGCGTTTCGGGTAGCTCGTCAGGACTTTGTCAAACATGGCGCGACCTTTCTCTGCGTTGCCATAACGGAACTCCAGCTGAGCAAACTTGCCGATCACATCCACACCTGACAGGAAGCGCAACAATAGAAAAAGGTTAAAACCTGTGGAGATGCTCTGCTGGGACAAAGAAACAGAGCGTGAACTCGCTGGTGGTGTACAAAAGTATGAATGCACATCAAACTGTTTTGTGACATCTTCAGTGTTTGGACAAGCCATCTTACTTTCTTTGGAGGACAAACTCTTCAGCGCCCTCTGCAGGAGGCCGCTGGCAGCGTCACTCTGACCCTGCTGGAGCAGGAAGCTCCCGTAGCTCAGCCACACTGCCTTATTCTGACGGAAACGCTTCACCATCGTCTTATACAGCGCCTCCGCCTCCTGAAGAGCAGACAGCAAGCACACACAGACAGACATGCAGACGTTAGTGACTGCACAGCACCTCAGCATCCTTCCCAGCAAAGGGGCAGTAAATTAAGATCAGATGAGTGTTATTTAAGCCCTCAGCAGGCCGTACTTTGGTCTTGTCTGACTTTGCGTAGATATCAGCCAGCTGCTGGTACACGGGCATGGGCTCACAGAACTGCAGTGCCCGCTCGAAAACTTTCTTCAGGCTCTCTTCTGTGCCGTACATGTTCTCCAGGTTGAGCAGCGCCACCCACACGTTCAGCTTCTCCTGCTCTTCTCTGGAACCGACGAAAAATACAGCCATCGGCTGTTAATGCTCACGTTTACGTACACAAAGTAAAGCTGCTTCAACAGGTATGCACAGACTACTTTATCGTCTCCTCCCACCACATACTACGACTTACATTACTCATGTTTTCAAAAGGGATGACACAAGTTTGAGGGGAAAAAACTGTTTCTGTGTTGTTTAAGAGAAAAAAATACGTAGGTTAAAGATGTGTTTGAATCTATCAGTCACCTGAAGGAGATGGTTTTGAGGGCCCTCTCGGCCACAGCCCGCGCCTGCTCGATCTGGGTGGCCTGTAGATGGTGAGCCATGTACTGCAGCCACAGCAGGGAGCTGTTGGGTGAAGCGAGCAGCAGGCGCTCGAAGACAGCTGCGTCCTGAGGCCGCAGGCTCGAGTCCATCAGCTCGGCCTCCCGCTGCACCAGGGCCTTCTCCGCTGCCTTTTTCTCTAACTCGAGCTCATGGCGAGTCTTTTTCTGGGGCTGGTGGGTGGAGAGAGAGAGCAGCACATCCCAGGAAAGAAGATGAGCGGAGAGTTTGATGAAGTGTTTATATAAAGAGAAGGGAACAGAAAGAAGTCACAGATTACGAAGAGATGATTCACAACACGATGACAGACAGGATCCCTTTAATAAGATTACATGGGAGCCTTTGAGGTGGCTCACCTTGCTGCTCCCGTCTTGGTCCTCTCCGTCGCTGGAGTCCCCGTCCTGTGCTGCAGAGGCGGGCTTCAGGGAGCTCAGCCCCACATCCCAGGAGAAACCTGCTGCCACCTGCAGTCTGGAGGGACCCGCTGAGCTCTGACAGAGGAGGAATATATTTTCAGGTTCTGCATAATAACGTTATTCAATCATTACTGTATGTATGGTATGATTTTTTACTTTTGCAGAATCAGCTTTGGACTCTTCCTCTTCATCATCCTCTTCTCTGAAGTACACCTCCACTCCGCTGTCACTGTCATCAGTCTTTGCTTTTTTTGTTTTCTTCTTCTTTGGGACCTCAGGCTCTGCTTGTCTCTGGTGAATAAAACAGTTTCAGTGAACACCTGAAAGCAGTTAAAGCTGCAGCAGACTTTAATGCAGCATTTATTACAGTCGGATCAAAGGATAATGAATGATTTATTACTGAAGAGGGCATTGATCAGTGGAGAAGTGGTTTTCCTACATCGAGCACCGTTCACCTCCAGGACCTCAGCAAACTTAAAAGGTGGAGCAGTGAATTATCTACAGCGTGTTTACTATTTAATGGAAAAGCAGGGCGAAAGCAGAGAGCGTTTGATGTGCGGTTACCTCTTCGCTCTCTGACAGCGCGCGTTTCTTCTTCTTCTGCTGGGTGTCATGTTTCTTCTTCTCCACTCCGACCAGGCGCAGCGGCAGGCCGAGAGACTCTGGAAGGACGTCGGGCTTCCCGGTGTCCGCCTGGAGCAGGGAGAGGTTGACCAGCCCCTCCTTTTTGACAATGCTGAGGGACAAAAATAGAAAGTGCTGCAGACTAAAAGCGACATGATTTTTCATCACTGATTCTATAAATGGCTGCTGCACAGAGCCGCCCTGCTTGAGATCTGATGTTAAGACACTTCAGCAGCTTTACGCCGCCAGATTCTTCTCGTTTGTCCAAGTCAAGTTTCTGGTGTCTGGTTTGATGATTTATTCTTTTATTTCATTTTTGATGCACTCAAAGGGAAATCTTTTTTTACCTGAGGATCTTGGTGGTGAGCAGCGTGTTGGGGGGCAGGTGCTCAGAGAGGACTTTGTGGTTGTTGACAAAGTACTTTGTGGATTGCTGAAGTTGAGCTCTTCCTGTGATGCTCCCCGACAACCTGGAAGACAAATGTGAAATGAGGATTTCTTCAGGAACAGCAGTGAGGACACGATAATCGCTGGAATAATAATAATAAGAATAATAAGGAGGAGTCTTTTCTTACCGGATGAAGACCCCCTGCTCCCCCACAGACTTGACGTAGCCTCTGATGATTTGACCAGCCTTCAGTTTGTTTAGAGACAAAACTTCGGGGTCCTTCGCTGGTTTGCTCTGCTGAGGGTTCAGTCTGGAGGAGCAACGTCACAGTCAGCAGCCTGTTGTTGTAATATATGTACCTGCATTATATAACACTTACAAACACAATAAAACGGGCTCGTACCTTGACGGACGTAGAGACAGCTGCCACTTGCCATCTTCATTCCCAAGAAGGAAACACCTGAGGCAAAAATTAAACAATGAATAAAATACAATAAGAGCTCATATAAAAAGGCTGATAATATTCTGTGCCAGTTGCCCTGAAATGCAAGTGAAAAATCCACTTTTACAGTTGCCTTTTGACTAGAAATGAAAAGTAATTTTGCATATTTAGCTCGCTGTTGCATCTCCTGACCTGAGCAGCTGATCTTTGCTGTACCCCTCCAGAGGATTTGGTCTGTAGCTATCAGCCAGGTCGGTGACAGTAACGGTCCCCGTGCCGCCGAAGGGAAGTTTGACCAGGAGGCCAACTTGAGGCTGAATATTAGCCAACATCCCCAAAGTGACACTGCCGGGCTCCAGTTTATGGACACCTGAAATACAGGAACGTATCAACATATATTTTTTTTTTCTATAAAGAATCTGAGGTAAGAGATCCAGATACCAAATACAAATGATGAGAAATAGTATTTGACAGTCTGAACTTCACCAACCTGTGAGTGACAGTGCGAAGCGTTGAAGTTTGGAGTTCACTTCCACCACTTTGGCACAGACTGCTTGGCCCAGCTTGTACAGTTTCTCGAGGTGACCGGCGTCCTGAAAAGAAGCAGAATATTATTATTATTTTTCTTGTAAAGTACTAGAAACTTTCTCTCATTAGGGTGTTTTCATTATGATATGAGAAGCTGCTGACATTAAAGGTTTACTTCTTTAAACTTACTTTTGGATCAGTGATCATGGCCAGCAGTTCAACGCTCCCATTGACACAAGGATCAGTGGTGACCTCCAAAGACTTCCTGCATGCATTAAACTGGAGGCAAAAACATGAACACACAGTTTAAAAGTGGTTTTGGATTTGTCAACTGCTAAAAAAAAAAAAAAGGCATTGTGATTTCCTGAATTCACCTTTGATACAAAGCACGTTATTTCTTCCCCGACCTTATAGCTGTTTAATTTTTCTTTTGGTTTAACTGGCTTGAAATCTGCACTTGTATCCAGTTTGCTGCAGGGAGAAAAAGAAACAAATCAAAAACAGACAAACCACAAAATGTGTTGAAAAGAGATTAACAGGCATCATATTATTGTAATGATGGCAGTTATAATCACAGTGAAGTGTAGTGCACAGTTACCTGGGTATCAGCGTGAGCTCAGGAATGTTGTATGTGAATTTGGGATGAGAGAAGGGCAAGAATCTGAAATATGACAGTCGTATTTCATTTTGTGACACTTTAACAAATGTTGATTAAAAATGATAAATCATAAAACAAAATTCATCTTTACACTTTTATTGCAGTTCTATTAATAAGAATTGAATAAAATCACAACAAAAGTTGCGATAAGAAATATCCCATCCAGCAGTATTCACCTGTGACTGGTGGCTTCTCGTCCTCCGATGACCCTGGCGGTGACCACGGTGCCCACTTTAAGGGAAGACGTGGGGAAGGACCCCTGACACACCTGTGTGACCTCCATCACCTCGGACACGTGCACGCTGCCTGTGCTTCCACCCTCCAGCGTGACCTGAATGGAGGTGGGCTTCACTGTCCGCACTGTGCCCTGCACGATTTCGCCAAAGCGGTGACCCCTCGAGCCCGCCTGGTTTTCTGAGGTCGTGCGCTGTCGGACTGGTGCACTGCGCTCCCACGACACTAGAGGGAGCCCCTGCAGTTCCTGACAGCTGGCTTCAATAACCTCGACGGTCAAACGCATGCCGCTCTTCAGCTTCTCTGACTCGGAGAGAAATATCTGATTCAGGTGGCTGCGACTCTGGATCACAGTCAGCTGTGCTGTATCATCCAATGAGACGACAGCAAAGTCTTTGTCAATGTGCTGCACCATCGCCGTGTACTTTGATCCTTCAGTTAACTGTGAAAACACAGAAGGCTGATTATGATCAGACTATTCGAGTGGCCTAAGATTTGATACATGCCATTTCAATTTAATACATGTGTATATATAATATATATATAAAAATAATATATATTATAATATATTATATATAATAATAATGTGTAACACTCACAGATTTCTTCTTCACCACGAGCTTGGAGAGGACGGACACTTGGACACATGCTGACAGGATGTCAACATGGAGGACGACCGCGGTAACTTTCTGCCCTGGAGTCAGGTTAACACCTGGAGACATAGCAGAAAATGTCATCACTTACATAAAGTAACTAAACAAATAAGTTAAATCTAGCAACATGTGCAATCAACTACCAATTACTACAACAATCAATTACCAGGAACACACTGAACTTAGCTCACGAGGAGCCTCAGCTCAGGGTTAAAGGAGCAGTCCACTTATTTTACACATGAAGCTCAGTTTATCACTCATGTTCAGTATGACTAACTGTGACAGCAGTTGGCTGTGGCGAGAGCTCTTCAAAGTCTGACTTCAGATCCGGTTTGCGGAAAATAAATTTAAAACAGAAAGCCTTAATTGTAAACTGGAAAAATCCTTGAACAAGACGGAGTTGACACCAGTCAGGGAAAATCTAATGAAGGATGCTTGTAAATTATGGGGAAAGTAGGATCCAGTGTTTTTGACTCATACTAGAAATTAAAAGTTAGAATTTCTCTGCCTTTTTTTAATTTTCTTTTTCTATCCGCTTCTTGCAAATCCCCCCAACTTTATGAAAGGGCAATACTTAATTACTGAGGTTTCATCATAACACACTGACCATGAGCTGCAATGACTGATGACTTGTTGGCAAACGTTGCTGGTTAAATACATACCCATGACATGGTACTTGGTGGCCAGTACGGTAGCACCGATCAAATCATCAGACTTAAAGGAGGCACCGCAGTCATTTGCAGTATCTACGGTCAGCTTCAACTTCTGACCAACAGACAGAGCAGCCAGCTGCTGGTGAAGATCACTGTCATCTGAGAGCAAAGACAGAGATTATGTTAGATTACAGACTGAAGACAGGCGTCAAATGACATTGAAGAATGCAGTTAAAAGTCTAAATGTTATTTTAACTGAAGTCATCACAGCAGAGACTGACAGGACAAGCACGTGCAATCGCACCTCTCATCGCAAACATTTCAGTCGCAGCTCTTCTCTCCTGCAGCCCATTAATGAGTCTGGTTTGGGCATCACCCTCCGGAGAAATGACCTCCGATATCTTCAGTGTGACAAGGAAACGCCGCTTCTCCTCATCCAGGTTGGTCACTTTAGCAAAGACCGTCTGGCCCAGCTGGAAGACAGTTGCTGTGTCGCTGATGAACTTGTCGGTCATGGCCTAAAAAACAAAACAAAACAGCGTAGGACAAATGTTGGTATGGAAAATAAATAAAACAACTTAAGAGGGAAAGATGTTCAACACAAAAAACTTTACTCACCGACTTTGGTGCAAGACCAACAAGACCATAAGGGAACTCCACAAAGACGCCGTAGTTCATGATGTTCTTGATCCAGCCAATCAGCTGCATGCCAACTGTGATTTCTGAGAAGTCTTTTGCAACCATTCCTTCCTCCAGTGACCATCTCACGGTCGGTTTCTTGGTGAGGGTCTAACAGATGAGAAGCTAAGGAAAACAAACATGACTTCCCCACTTTTCATAATCAAGAAATATGTGAATGAACCTCTCAGTCGACATTAAAGTCGAGTAAAGGAGATCACAGCGTGCAGAAAATAACCAGGCCTGATATTAACTTGTGTCAGATTAACCCAACATCGACAGACTTTATGAACAGGATACAATATTCTGCTTGTTCTTGCAGAAGCAGACGAGGTTTGAGATGTTGTCTCCCTCCCGCAGGCCGTCCCACAGCAGAGTGCAGTTAGACATGTGATCAGAGAGGTGCACTGTGGGCAGCACAGCACGGATCTCATCAGGGAGGATGGCCACCTCCAGACCGCTGGCCGACTTTTTCAGCACCTTGGCCTCCAGCCTCTACATCACAAACACACATGTTGAGGTTCAAACTGATAAACTGCTATAAAGTAAAAGCAAAGCGAGAGGCCTTTGACTTACCTTCCCCACCTCACAGTCAAACTGAGGCTTGGCAGATTCCTGAGCGTCTCCCTCCACCGCGGCCTTAAAAGACAGCACCATCTTCGCCTTATCGGGGTCACACTGAAGAACTTTAGTCTTTAACACCTGGACCAGCAACCAAAAACAAACAGATGGCAAATTATTCACAGTCAAAGGTGGTTTACGAACCTCTCACAGCATCATAAAAACCAACACGATCCTCTGTCTCACCTGCCCCACATAAAAGAACTCCTCAGGGCTGGTGATGGGCTCTGAGCTGAGCTCGTTCATCGGCACCAGACCTTTCACGTTGTTGTAGAAACGAACGATGCAGCCAAAGTCTTTGATGCAGACGATGAAGCCGTGGGACACGCGGCCAGGCCGGGCGTCGGCATAGCTGAGGAACAAAGGCAGGGAGCTTTCAACCAGGGCCTTCTTCCTGGTCAGGTACAGCTTCTTGTTCTCGGCATCCACTGACAGCACCTGGAGGAAAGTTATTTACACACAAACAAGATGAATGCATGAAGATATGATCTGCAGGCGAAAGTGTCCTCTCAGTGGCTTCAACTGGACTGACCCGACATTTGATCTTCATGCCCTCCATGTATTTCTTCTCTGGGTTCTTCAGGATGATGTCGGACAGGTGGGTCCGGGGCACCAGACCTTTAATGTGGTCAGACAGGTGCACCACCATACCATGACTCAGCAGAACGGACACCGTCCCCTGCGAGGGAAAGATGCATGGAAGAAAGACAACGTGAGACAGACAAACAGAGCAGGCAGAGAAAAGTTTTTATGAGGGGGAAAGCTGTAAGTTTTGCTTTGCAGAGAGAAATATTTTGTGAAATCTTCTTATATATGTGGCTTTTTTCTTACCTCTACAACCTGACCGGCATGCAGATCTTGGTATCTGTAAAAAGGCTTCTCGATCACACTCCTAAAATCAAGAAAAAAAAACAGGGTTGACAACACAGCAAATTAGAACAGTGAGACTTGTGTTCACTATGCAAAAAGACTAAAATAAAAAAAGGCACATACTTGCGCAGACTAACAAAATGAATTTGGTCCATGGGGCTGAAGTCCAGGATCCTGCAGGTGTGCTCTGGCATGGCCAGTACTCTGTTTTCATTCGCTGGCTCGTTAGACTCCTTCAGATGGTTCCTCTGTCAGAAAGAATAAACTGAGTTAGTATTGATTGATTGGTTGAGTCAGCAGAATATTAAAAGAGCATTTACACAGTCGAAGTAGGTTTAAGAACTCAAAGCATCAAAGCGACTCACATGAACGAAGGCCGGCGTTTTGTCTGGCAGCTCCAGCATGGCTCCGGACATGTGGTGCATAGAAGTCATCTTGCAGTCCTTCACCACCTCGCCGATGCGGTCGCCTCCAGCAGGAGACGTGTCGACTCTGGTCCCGAGCGGGACGAGGTAGCTGCGCAGGCTCAGGGCCACCAGACGGGTGGATGGCTCCACGTACAGCACGCAGGCCAGCACCTGGGTGAAAAAAAAGGTTCAAACCAAGTTTAAACACACATAAAACACATCGAGTGGTCACATTTAAGACCTTCAGTTAAAATGATCTCAGTAAGGTGCATTTCAGCTCATAATATCACTTCACAGAGATCAGAGAGACACAGACACCAGATGAGAAAGCTGAAAACACTGACAGGTGCTGAACTGACGCATTCAAGCCAAAAGAGTCCGGGTGCCAGGTCAGTTTACCTCAGTCCCTTCTGTGTAGTTGGATGCCTGTTCTGGCTCCATGTGGAGAAAGTCCACCTGGCCACTAAAGGAGGACAGGAAGTCCAGGATCAGCCCATGTTTGGTCACCTGCAACACAGACATGCAGACTTTATTCCAAAGAAACTGAAGTTGGAGTAGCGACTGTAGAGAGGGGAAGAGCGGATTATTCACTGGAGAAAATAAAACAATTTCAGGTCCCCCACAGAATTTCCCGTGTCTCTGGAAAAGAAGAAACACATCATCACCAGAAAAGAAGCCGTCTTTACCTTTTTGATTGTAGCTTTGACCAGAAGACCGGGCAGGAGGTTCGTGAGGTTCCAGCCGTGTTCGGCTACAGCACAAACTTGTGCGCCGGTCTGAGGGCTGACACAAAGCTGGACCACACGCCCCTCGTTCTTCACTCCTTCCACTTGAGAAGTCACATACTGGCCCACTCTCAGTTCTGGACACATGTGAGGACACGTTCTTGAGATGTTCTGCGAATTCTTTGAATCATACGGTTGATGGAGATCATGAAAGGCGACCTATAAGACTGTCATACCTTCAGAGTTGTTGGGTTTGTCTTGTACCGCTTTCTTGGGCAGGAAGGCTTTGGTTCCACCGATGCCAATGTCGACTATGTAGCCGTGATCCTCCACACTCTCCACACATCCACTCAAGATCTGAGGTGCCACAAGATGACGTCACAATAAATTGTTGGATAAAAATATGAAAGCTGAAGATTTTAAAACCAAGACTTTCACTGATGCTCACTAAAACTCACCATGCCAGCTTTCAGAGAGCCTGAGGTGAGAGTCTTGTTGACCAGCTTTGGGTTGACTGACAGCTGGATGCTCAGAGAGCCTCCTTTAGCTACATCCAGCTTGGCCACCACACACCTGATCACCATGCCAGAGTAGAAGAGGAGGGGCAGAGAGCAGATCTCCTGCGAAGTAAAATGACAAGATCCATCACTAAACATCCTGGGACATGGGGAAACTCTCGACATAAGACAGGCTCATTAATAACACTCAAACACTCAAAACAGATCACAGAAATCTTCCTGTTAAATGATACTCCTGTAAAACTGAACCCAGGCTTCTCAGAAAATCGTCAAATGAGCGTACAGACAGAGAGCGCTCATGCACCGAACATCACCAATGAAAAGGCACCGCTATGACAGACCTTTAACAGCACACTCGAAACATCCCTCCGCAGGCCTACCTCAGTGTCCGCTGAATCCAGCTGTTCGCTGAGCAGCTTGGCGTACGAGTCACAGATGTTCTTGATGCTGAGGAAACCTTGCAGGCCACAGGGCAGGCTGACCGTCACCTCAAAGTCTGTCACCTCCTTCACGCAGCCCAGCAGCAGCATGCCCTCCTTCACATTCTGGCAAACACACACACACACACACACACACACACACTGTCAGATACTGTGCTGAATACTCTCAGGGGTGCTGCAATGAAATGA
>JBAJHX010000051.1:6697116-6707996 GCA_037176925.1 Amniataba percoides
AATGTGACAATGACGAGCTGCTTCCTTCATCTGAGTGCTCATACATTTTGGATGAACTCAGTCACAGACAACGTTCAAACACAAGAATAAAACAATAAGGCGTATCACGATCAAAGAAAACAGGACATGTAAAAGGCATTTATTTTCTGACAAACTGTACCTGGAACAAGTTGTCCACCTCAGTCCTCTGCACCACTATCTTACTCTCAGCAGGCTTCTTCGCTGTCCCCCCTCGAGGGAAGTCCTCCTCCACTGATGCCATGTTTGATGTTGACTCAGACCTCTGAGACAATTAAAGTTACTGTCAGTGAAAAAGCCTCTAAACACGGTCATGATACAGAAAAATAAGGCTGAAGCTGGGAGAAATATGAATGTTGTACTGAATTAGACTCTCATGTCACTCAAACGCCATTTAAACATTTAAGCCTTTTAGAGTAAAGAGTCTTAAATGTAATAAACAAACATCTATCAGACCTTTAAGAGAGAGAAATATAACCAACTCTGCACTGATGCTGCACATCAAACCGCACCACACAACATTACAGCTATCTGAGACTTTTATCTTTGCATTAAACACAGAGGCGGACTGAAAAAAAGTCTGATCCGACAAAGACGACTTGCATTTAAACAAATATGAACGTGCTCTTCCGGCACTTCTCATAAAAACTTACATTAAATCTCCGGCGTGTGGATACCAAAACTCACATGTTGGTCAGCAACACGCCATGATCACGAACCGGAAGAAAAACCCG
Organism: Amniataba percoides; assembly: GCA_037176925.1. Lineage (NCBI taxonomy): Eukaryota > Metazoa > Chordata > Actinopteri > Centrarchiformes > Terapontidae > Amniataba > Amniataba percoides. The sequence goes on from JBAJHX010000051.1 coordinate 6,697,869, forward strand.
TTTTTCTCTTTTGTCCAATCACAGACAACAAAGAGTGATTGACACCCTCTTCAGCCATTCAGCGACCGTTTAACCCGCTAACTTTGAGTGAAGGTATTTTGAACCAATAGTAAGACAGTTCCGGCCTGCTGACTGTAGGCGGGACTTCCTGCTGGGTTTAGCATTGCGGCCTCTTTCTGAAGGGCACCTGTCTTCATCTGTTTGCGCAGGGGTCGTGTGTTAAAGGTAAGACTTTGCACCTTGAGACACTAATTAGCCTACTCACTTTTGTTTTAAAGATATCGAGCAGTGCCCCCGTTGTCTTTAAACAATCTCTGTGACAATTCACCTCAGCTAACATTGAGTTAACAGTCTGAAAGATGAAGTAGCTGCCATGCTAAGCTATCAAGCTAACGTGAAGTTGCCGTGCAGTTGGATAAGAAGCTGAACTCAGTTACTGACCGATAAAAGTCAGCATGAATCAAATGTCCTCCATCAGTGCATTTAACAGCCTCAATGTTATTTGATTTTAGAGGGTTAACCAAGCAGAAAAACATTTTATTCTGCAGTGTTAGCTAAGGCTTATGTTAGTTAGCATAGCCACCATTCAACTTGCACACTGTCTTATGTATTAATGACAAGGACCTGTCTTTTAATTTAATTATTTGCGATATATTATTTTATTGTGTGGAGGATCAGAATATAATGCTCAAGTCCTGAGGAGCTTCGAGTATTTTACCAATGTTTTTTGAGTTTTCCAACATGAGTTTCTGTCATGAGTCAACATACTGCAGTAATATTTTATGTTGTGTGTCTAATCAACTTAAACAAGCATTTATCGTTATTAACTCACTCAGTTCATTGATAAAATATAAACCATGTGGTCTTGAAATACAATTAAAATTATTCCAAGGCCCAAGGTAACTTCTTGTCTTGATTTGTGAGACATTTAAGTTCCAATAATAAACTACAAACATGATTTAATCTGGAATTCATCGACTTTAAAATATACTTAAATAACTAAATAATGGATGTTATTGTACTTAGCATTGTTATACTTTAAATGGTGTGCAAATAATCTTCTGTTGATCACTAATATTTTGAGCCTCAGATGTTTTTGTTGTACAGTTTGTTGACAGATCTTTTATCCTCCTCCATGTAGGACCATTAACCATTCACCATGGGAGGACATGATGCAGGAACACAGCACCAGTTCACTGGGATTGCCAAATACTTCAATGCATACACAATCACAGGCAGGAGGAATGTGAGTACAAACTGCATTGCCACTATGGATTTGTCAAGCTTTTAAATATATGACAATTTCCCATCATGCTTCCTTCTTTTCTCTACAGTGTGTTTTGGCCACATATGCCAGCTTACTAGCCATCGGCCTTTTCTTCAAGCTGAAGCCCAAGAAACAGGCCGTCACAGAAAAATGATCATGTAAGTATATTAAAGCTTCTCCATCCTTTTTAGTTTCTAACTACTATAATAAATTATTGCATTCAATTAACTAGAGCCCCTTTGTGTCCTTACAGGTTTTCATTTTGACCACAACTTCTAACAGCTGGGAGTGGAGGAGGCAGCTGGACGTGCTTGTAGTAAAATGATTGTTTGGTGTCCTTGTGTTAAAAAATAAAGAACATTTATGCCTAAAACATAGGAAACATGTTTTATTTACAGTGTACACCAGTATAAAAGACTATGATACAGAAATGTAAGCCACATGTTAAACAAAGCTGTACTCATGGCAGTGATTCTAAAAAAAAAAGTCCTCAATCAACAATGGCACTTTCCTCAGGCGAGTTGATATCTCGAATGGATGAGCTTCTGTTAGACTGAGGGCCACAACAGTAATTTCTATCTTCATTCACAGCTCAATGTTCACCAGAGGTCATTTGATAATAATACAGTTATGTTTTATTCCCACTGCACCTGAAACCTCTTCAGTTAATGTGGTGCTTGATGTCCAGAGTTTTGCTTCATTTCAAGTTTCTATCAATCGTTTTCTCACAAATCAATAATGTCTCATGGATTGTAGGCCCCAGCGGCCAGCAGCAGGTTCCTGCGGGTGAAGTGGAGGTGCACAACAGGTGTGGATTTAGACAAGTAGGTGCCCAGCAAGAGCTCCTGGGAGTTATCTTGTAGATGGATGTGTCCTGTAGCTGCTGTGAAATCATCAGTCTCTAAATCATCAAACGCTTTCATTGCATCCCACAGACGAACAGTGTTGTCCATAGAGCCTAAAAACAAAACAAAAAAAAAAAACAATGAAATATTGTCACAACAGAAAGTTCTTTCAATTCTGAATATCAATATGAATACAGTTAAATAAATAGACTGTAGGAGTATGGTCTTGTGTTGCTTCATCATTCTCACCAGATCTAACAACAGTGTTCAATTTAACCGTTAACAGCTGCAAATAAAGATTTGATGCTGCTGGGCTTCATTCTCAGCAAGAATAGCGACATCTGGTGGCACGTGGAAATGAAAGTAGGCACATAAAAGAGACCAAAGCGCTGGTTCAATCTCGTATGTGCTATAAACATCTATAATAGGCTGCGTGCCTTAGCTGGCTACATACTTTAATCTAATGTCTAATCTGTGTAGTGTTCTTGTTGATTTATATTAGTGCTCCAACTTTTCCTGTAGCCCAGGAATATTTCCTTTATAGTTGGTTACAACTGATTTAGGAAAACTCTGAAAGTTGTTTTGCAGTCTTCAAACTACGACATCTCACAATCTTCTCTCTTTTTAATCCAACTATGTTGAGCTGAGGCATCAAATACATCAGCTCCAAAACTTCAAAGCTATATAACCAAACAAATGTGATGTTTGAAGCTTCACATGTCATCCGTCGTGGTAGTGGTCATTTGATACAAGCTCCCATCACAAAATATCGAAGCAACAAGAGTGACACAAGTTTCAGAGCGTCAGTATCGCCCTCCCACCTCTACTCATCAACTAATGTTTGAAGTAAGAGATGCTGTAGGTCACCCACCGGAGGCAAGGATCTCGCCGTCTCTGCTGAACCTGAGGGAGTAGATGGTATCCGTGTGGCCTTTCAGCTCTCCAACCATCAGCCCGTGACCGATGTCCCACAGAAGAACTCTGCCATCGGTGGCTCCTGAAGCCAAGAACTTCCCATTGGGAGAAAAAGCCAGAGCATGGATGGGACCCTGGAAGATAAAGTTAAATGACTGGCTAAGTAGTCGTCTCTGCAGAAGACAATTCTGCCAGCTGTGCTGCAGTAAGAGACTCAGTGTCACAGAGCAGCCTTACTTTAGGATCCATCAGAAAATAATGGAGGCGTTGCTTCAAGTAAACACATGAAGGTGTAGGTAGGCAGTGCATTCAAGGTAAAATATGCTCACTGCAGTTTTGTTGTTGACATTGTTTTGCTCAAATAAATGCTTCATCTCATTACTTTAGCTAAGACTTGACTGTTGTGATGTGTGATAACCGATGCACAGCCTGATTATATTCCACTGAATGGGAGCCCACAGATCAGGGTGCTGCTCTCGTGGCTCTTCTCACCTTGTGGCCGGTGAAGATTCGAACGCAGTTTCCATTCAGGACATCCCAGAGCCGGATGGTGCGATCAGATGACCCGGTGGCGACATAATTGGAGTTGGGGTGGAAGCGGGTGCACGTGACATCTGCTAGGTGACCGGAAAATATCCGCAGAGGCTGGTAGTGATCTGTTGCCCACAGACTGCAGAAAGAGAACAACACAGATGATGACCAGCCGCTACAGACAGCATGTTTTTTTTCTCTGCGTTACAGAAGAATATAGACAAACTAATCTGATGACTTCTGCAGTTTCTTACCGAGCAACTCTGTCATGTCCCCCAGAGATGAAATAGTACCCATGGGGGGAAAACTGGGTGTCCCACACTGGGTAATTGTGGCCTTTGTAGCCCACCAGACAAGTAAATGTTTGCAGACTCCACAGCCTGATTGTACCATCTTCAGAACTTGACAACAAGTAGTTTCTGAAAAGCAAAAGGAGAAAGTCAACATGACATAAAAAGGGGGTCATCTGATCTCTTCACTGGTGCCTCTTTCTACTTTTTACTTCACCTAATAATCATAATGATCACATCAATAAATGCTGCTTACACATGTGTCAGCTGTTAACACTTTCTCAGTATCTGTCATGAATACAATAAGTGAAAGGAAATGTGTCCTCTGGGTTAAATCTACATGAACATGAATACTCAGGCTCACTTTATAATGTAAGCCATAAGAATTAACGACTGTAAGTGACTCGTACCTGTCGGGGCTGAAGCTGATGCCGTAAATCGGACCACTGTGTCCGTAGAGGATCTTTGACTCGCTGGCCGTCTTCTCATCCATGATCCTCTCCAGCACATCGTCTGACTCTTTGTCAATCAGATTCAAGTCTTAAGAGACGAAAGAGGGGAGAAATGATCCATGTTAGAGAATAACATCAAACGAGGCTGTCAGTCATTCATCAGCAGCCACTGTCACACGCTGTACCTGCTGCAGACTTGACCTTGCGGAGCTTTTTCGGCGTGGCGCTCCAAACCCGTACTGTGGAGTCTGCGAAGCCTCCTGCGACCAGACTGGAGTCGTCTGTGAAGTCCACTGCAGTCAGACCCTGTGGGAATGATTAGGAGTCAGCAATGAGGTCCGGCCTCTTCAGCCTGCCTGAATGTGTTCAGACATGCAGTAAACTGCTGCGGTTAGAGGAGGTATATACCTGGTAAGCGTTGAGAAAAGTGTAGAAGCAGATGGAGGGGAGGTTATCTGGTCCCAGGCGGATCCTCTTGGTGGCCTCCTTCATGTACATGATCTTGTCTAGCTTGTCTGAATCCTTCAGTTCTGGGAGAGGTATCCTGAACAACAAGAAACAATGACAAAGGTCACCGTGTGGCGCACAGGCTGTTTCAGGATCCTGAGGAAGCGCTTTTGAGTAAATAAATGAAAATAAGCATCTCTTTTAAACACCTGAAAATCTGTAGAGGCTTGAAAATTGTACAACATTAATTGTGTTGTACTCTGTGTGGATGAGTGATTTCCTCCAAATCAATTAGTTTGTTTTAGTAGTATGTACATGGATACATGCTATTTAACAAAGAAATTAACACCAGTACTACAAGGTATATAAGCTGACATAAGTGCCAATAATAATTATAATTATAAGATAATATATCAAGATTTCAAAGAAAAAATACTCCCAACACTGCAGCTGCCTTCTAAGGAATCACTGTCCAGGACGACATCAGGTGTCGATGGACCAGCAGTGCGAGTGAACTGGTGCATCTACCTCGTTTGTGAAGGTGCATTTGGATCCTGCTTCTTGCTCTTGGAGCCCATGCTGTCCTTTTTGGGTTTCTTCTTCTTGGGTTTACCCTCCTCATTCTCTGCCTCCTCATCCTCATCATCAAGAGGTAGCTCGATCTCTGGTTCCTTCAGCAGGCCGTAGTAAACCTAATTAAACGATAATAAAACAACTTCTAATTCAACAAGTACGGGGAGACAAATAAAACCCAGATCCCATCATGTGAGTGTACAAATCTGACCTTCGCCTTATTGGCCTCTCTCTTGGCCTCTCCAGCCAAGCTGCCTGACATAGCGTCGATCTGGCTCTTGCTGCGTGGCATGCCGTCAAAGATGTCGATGTAGAGGTGCTCCTGGATGATGTTCCAGATCTGGTTGTTCTGCCGCTCCTGCAGGTGCCTCTTGAGCAGCTGGTAAGAGTCACGGGAGATGCGCAGGACGAACTTGCTGGTGCGGAAGTCCAGCAGGGTCTCGTTGCCCCTCATGTGCTCCTTCTTGGTCAAACTGGACAAAATGCGCAAGTCCTCCTCGTAGTAGCACTCTTGATCCCCGCTGAACCTGAGAGGGGGGAAACGAGAGGCAGGGTTAATCGAGTGTGTCTCATTTAAAGCTGTTTGCAGCTGAAAGCACATATGACACGTAAAGGAAACTCACTTTTCAAAGAACACCTTGGCCTCGTTTTCGTGGTTGTTGTACACCAGCTCCAGATACATGTGGACAAACAGCGGGTAGAAGACCTGTGACAGCTCCGCGCGGTGACAGTCCAAAACTGACTCTATGAACTTCTTCAGGCCGCTGTAGTAAACCCCGTACAGAGCCGGGTCTCCCTGCTGGCTGTACGCTGACAGCACCACGTTCACGTCTGGCTGGTCCTCCCCAGGAGCCGCTGGGAAAGAAAGAGTAACTATTACAACCTGTAATATTTACAAATGAGTCTTAAATCAAGGCTCAAGAACTCCTTTGTCCATCACGCCATCACAACTCCTCACTTGGGGGGAGGACAGAGAACAGTAGAGAAGGGGGGGTAGCCACTCACATTCACTTGAGCAACAAATGCACACACAGAAATCAACACTTTTCTTCTGGTGCAATAATGTCATTGCACTTATTGCATTATCATTCATAGTGCAATAATCTCTTAACTTATATTTATATTCCAGAAAAACAATATTCAGCTCTTTGTTTATGTTATTTCATTCTTATTTTTCTATATTTTTATAGTGAGCAAAGTGTGTACTGTTTATTTTTTTTATCTGTGTGCTGTTCTATATCTGTGTGTTTTTCTTACTTTCTTAAAATGCTGCTGGAAACTTACATTTCCCTGAAGGAGTCATCCCAAAGAGATCAATAAAGTCTAGTCTAAATCCTCTTACATATATATACATGCATATAGATAGATAGATAGATAGATAGATAGACAGAGTATTAGGTAAATAAAATAGTAGTTTAATTAATAGTTTATTTGCACTTTATCTGGCAACCTAAGACTTCCTGTAAGTCATGAATTCTGTGACTTTAGCAGCTTTATGAGGCTCAGTGAGGATTTGGATCACTACGTGCAGGTGTGAGCTTATATTTGGCCTGATATTACAGCAGTAAATAAAGCTGGCAGCCATAAATGAAGCGTGTCTGCTGCTCTGCTCGGTGATGAACCCTCCGGGCAGACTCACCTTTGGTCTGCGGGGCTGCGGCGGAGGCGGCGCCGCTCACCCGGCTGAGCAGGGAGCTCGCCTCGCCGGCCTCCGAGTCTCCGCCGCCCGCCGCGCCGCCGGAGCCCGCCGCCGAGGCCTCGCCCGCCTTCAGGTCCAGAGAGTCCTCCGGCAGTCCCGCTTCACGACGGAGGATTTCGACGGACTCGGTGAGTTTGTTCTTCCTGAGGAACTGCAGCACGGCCAGCAGCGTCTGCTGGTCCTCCGGAGCCGCCGCCGGGCTTTTGTTGGCCGCGGCCGGAGCGCCGGAGCCGGGGGAGGCCGAGAGCAGCCTGCCGTCGCTCGCATTGTTGTTCCCGCAGCCATCGTTGGGCGGTTCTGTTTTTATGTCTTTCTCTTCGTCGGCGTCGACCAGACCACCTTGTACGGCCGCCATTTTAAAAATGAAATGCGCATGTGCGAGTTTCAAAAACGGAAAACGCCAACGATGCACGATCGGGTCATCTGATTGGTCCTTACGGCTGCCCGTCACGCTGTGTGGCGCATAAGTCCCGCCCCCTCACCAGCAGCTTCTGGAGGCTGAGCTGCAGCACAGACTGAACTGTCTCTGAACTGTCTGTGAGCTGTCTGTGCTGCAGGGCCCAGGAAACTGGAAGACCAATCATTTTATGATCAGCAGAGTAAATGTCACTCCAACATTTCTCAAAATATCTGCATATTTACTCTGCATAACTACTGCACTGCTGCCATTTTATTCATGTTATATTCATGCAGGCTTTTATACACTGGATGGATTTCATCAGTAGTTAGCATTTGTGTTAAAAAGTCAGTGAGTTCTGTTTATATACAACTTTTTGTTTGTACTTTAAACTGGATTTAATGTTCCTTTGGTTAGCAGGTGTGTACCATGTTGTACCAGATGGTGGCACTTTGGTCCCACACAAGCCCTGCCCAGCCTGGACTGTCTGATGCTCAGACCTCACTGGACAATGCATTGCTGATGGTAGGAGTAAAATAAAGATGCAAAAAAATATATTTGCACTGTCAATCATCACTGTCATCTGCTGATTATTTTCTTACATAATTACATTTTGTCTGTGAAGGTGTACCAACACAAAATTCCCATCACATGCCTGGTGATGACTTCATGTGTCTTATATTGTGCTACGTAAGGTCCAAAACATGACATGTCCCTCTTTGTTTGATTGATTTTAAAACAGTGCACTGCCTTTATGTGAAATATAAATATAAGTGATACAATGACATGTGTAACATCCAGGTTTTAAAGTTTAATATACAACATGTAGCAGAGAGAATAAACACGAGAGAGGCAGAAAGTACGTACAAGAATCAGCAGTATTCACTTTGCATTCTGCTGAGATTGGATTTCTGCCCGTACAGAATAACACACCGTCTCCCGTCTCTGAACACTCTGGACTCCCTGTCAGACACACACACACTCGTATACCGCTGACTGTGCATCTCTTGGGTCAGAACAGCATCTGTTTTCATCTTGAGAAGGCTGTCAGTGGAAAATCAGAACTTAATGGCATTTTATTTCGTTTCAGTGCAGAGGTCAAGTCTACATGTGCGACTCGCTGGCAGTGCATACTTCAAAATCTGCATCCAAAACCTCTCGTCAGATGGAAAGAACCTCACAAACAATCAACTTACTAATTATTAACCAGTTACAAACTAATTTCTCATCAGATGCACTTGTAGACGCTCTGCTGTCCCGGCTCATCCACGCTGAGCATCATGAGTGCGATAACTTAGCAGCAGGTTTAACATGCAGACTGAAGCCCACAGAAAGACGTGGGACAAAAGACAGGTTGACAGCACAAGCAGAAGGGCGTTGTATAACATTGCGGTGGCGTTGCTCTATGTGGAGACAAGACGGGGGTGGGGTTCGTTGCTTGGTTGGTCGGTGTAGGAGACACACACGTTAACATCAGCATCTCAGGGCGTGGTCATAGTGCAGTCTCACTGTAACGCTGCTAATTGGTTAGTCAGGACACATACCTCCCCTTCATGTCATCCACTGAATGACAAAGCCAGTGTGCGTGGTGTAACATCAGCAGCGTACTATAAATAGCTGACATAGCTGTTGGAGTATTCACCTTCTGTCGTACCTAGTTGATATGCAAATGATCAATGCTGAAACACATGTGTCAGGCTTAAGGTTATTGATTCATGATCTATAAGCGCTCCCCTCATAGAGCCTGCTGTGCTGCACAGAATGAGCACAACGTCCAGCAGCTGCACCACCACAGAGGGAACAGAGACATGAGCGTTTCTGTTTCTGTAGGATGATTTCACTCTACTGTAAGAGCTTGTATTCTGAAATGACAGAATAATGAAAGATGATTAGCAATCTCCGCTGCTTGCTGTAATGTTTCATTGCCGCTCGCCAGTGTTGACACTGATTTGAAATAAAACTGAGTGATTACATGCAGTCAGCTTCTGCTAGACAGGAGACGAAGGAAATTAAATGAAATACTCAAGCAGCATTTTGAAATACTGACACTTATACTTCAGGGAAATACTCTACTTTTTTACTTACCAGATTTATTGGATGGCTGTAGCTAATTACATTTTTATTCTATTTTCTTTTACTTGTTTTAAGCCAATCCAGATGCAAACATCTACCAAGCTTTTTAATTTTTCATCTCTGCCTTTCTTCCAGCCCCACCCTTACTGACACTGTTGCTTTATAACTACAGTCCCCACTCAGTTTCTACTAAATCTGGCAGCAGCTTCAACCTGTAATTTCCTCTTTCCCTCTGAGGGAAGGTTGTTAAGCCTGTTATTCATTTCTCTTGTCTCCCTTTTTCAGACTGATAAGCTTCACTGTCACCAAACCTTCTTCACCGACCCAAAAAAAAGAAAAAAGTTGGCCATGTGTGTCCTCTTATGTTTAGTTTAAGTGAAGCTGCTCAGGAGCTCTTGAGAGTAAAAGCGATGAAATGGGTGAGTGAAGCGGAGAGAGACGCATGTTCAGTCGAATCTTCCTTTCACACCCCAGTGATGACTTCCTCGGTTCCTGTGTGTGTGTTCGTGTGTCTGTGTGTGTGTTTTTTTGTGTCTGTGTGTGTGTTTGTGTGTGCCTGTGTGTGTGTGTGTGTTAGAGGAAGCTGGAGGACTCTCCCACCAGCCCTCTCGCCTCTTTCTCTCTCTCTCTCTCTCTCTC
>JBAJHX010000051.1:6708096-6740586 GCA_037176925.1 Amniataba percoides
TCTCTCTCTCTCTCTCTCTCTCCTGTTTCTGTCAGGAGGCAGCAGGGTGTGGTTTCCCCCAGCACAGACAGCTTTGTGCGAGCACACAGACTCTCAGAGAAGAAAGCTGTTTCATGCGCACTTAAACCCCTGAAATTCATATCACTGTGGGTCTTTAATGCAAGCGGCCTGAAGAATCCAAGAATATCAGAATAGTTTATTTTTCACTGCATTTTTGAGCATTGCACGCATCCATATGTCGCTGTCATGTCAATTGATGCAGTTTATGTGCTTGTTATAAGAGCTTACATTCAAATGGATCTATCTAGTGTTGATACCACTGACATGCATCACCGATTTTAATTAAAAGGCTATTTCTTTGTGTTTACATGGTTAATGAGCATCAGGAGAAGATGTGTTGTTATGGATGTCCCCTCAAGCTGTTATGCTTATTTGACGGTAAAAGTGTCCTCTGATGAGATTGTAGGGGAGGTTTATAGCAGATGTGCTAATTAGTGGCACCACCCCAAGAATGAACACAAGGAGCAGGTGTCTCAAAACTGTGAGGTGCACGGTTGAATTTATTTATTATTAGCTAGATTTTTCTTCCTGCAATTCTTGAAAAAAAGGATAAAAAGCTTTTGTTAAAAGAGGCATTACTTTGCAGGAAAGTGTGTGTGTGTGTTTGTGTGTGTGAGGCAACAGAGAGTGATGTAGTCCTGGGAGTGCAGGGTGGGGCGTGGCAGTTTTCTAGTCGCTGTCTGTGTTTTTATGTTTGATTTCATTGCATGCACGTGCAGGGTAGGTTTTTCTCGGTTGCGACAAATCGTGCAGTCGAGCTGCATTGGCTGATACAAATTTACCACCTCCATAAGACGCTGGAGATCATAATCTTTTAGCTCATATATTTGTCCAAAATGTAATAATTGCACCTGGATGGCCTCTTCTGTGTGTATTTAACACTTGCATAATGCTTTCTTGGCTTGCTGTTTGTCTGTCCCTAATTTCTCATGATAGTGTTTTTGTGTTACAGGCATGATGCTTACCTGCACATTTAAAGAAAGCATCAAAGAAAGAGTTTCTGTCTTTTAGAAAACAGTATCTGTCTGCCTTTGCGCAGTAAACGGCCACGAAACGCAGCAAAATCTCCCATTGAGATGTAAATAATTCATGAGGTGTGACTCTCAGAAGAGGTAGAAAATGCCCAAGGAGAAGCAAAGAGGGAGGGAGAGAGGAAAAGATGAAGGGAAAGAATGGAAGTGGTGTAGGAAGGCAGCATGGTGGGTGGGATGGGGAGTCGGGCCAGGGAAGAGAAGGGTGGGGCAGCGAACAGGGAGCAGTAACAAGACAGAAAGGATGGTAGAGGAGAGGAGGTTGAATGTGACTGTGAATGTGAGAGGTGACGTGTTTCGATGAGAGGCAGGTGTAAAAGGAGCCGTGAAACATGTGAGTGAAATGAAGAGAGCTAACAGTGAATCAGATTCCATACAGGGATGTAAGAGGCGAGTTGAAAGGGAGAAGAGAGGCGAGGACCTCTCTTCTTGTCACCTTTAGCAACAGAGCCTCGCTCGGGTTCATCACACTCGGGTGAAGAAATAAAATAAAGCTGCAGTGGGTTTAATGGACCCAGTGAGACTGATGAAGCACAAACATGCACTTTGAACCATGCAGGTTTAGCCTTAACATGTCACAAGCAAATGGGTTTTAAACCTTTACTCCACCTGAACAATTTCATCACAAAACATGTTTGTGGAAATACATATGTTAGGTTAGTATGCACCCAAATGCCCTGAGATCCATCTTTATGTTCCCGTTACTGACTCTCAGCTCCCTCGTCAAGTTATTTCTGCTTAGCTTCTATCCTGTCATCCTTGTCTCGCAGAGGCTTCTAGTATTTTCCTTGGCCTATGTGAGGTAGTGCATGTGTGTGTGATGGTGCACTGTTGTGTGTGCGTGCAGCCTTTTGCCCATCCAGGCGGAATAATGGGTGTGAAGGCAGAGCTGTGGCACTGGAGAGCTGCGTTTTGGGGGATGAAATGTAGGGAGCCTGCATTATTCAATACTGACCTAACCGGAGAGCTGAATCCTGCACGCAGTTGTCGGCTCTGTTGGCTTTATGGATGGGCAGCCACACAGAAGTCTAGGCAGAAATCTGGGATGAGGAAGTAAAATACAGTTTTTGCTTCATCAAAGTGCCTTTAAGAAAGGCATCGACTCCTTACCTGCTCAAACTGTCAAGTTTGAGGTAGTTTTCAGAAGCTACACAGAAAAAAACACAATTTATTCTGTGATATTCAGTTCAATAATAATAATGATATATGATTCAGTATACAAGACACAATATGAAGCTGCAACCAGCACCTAGTTCTTTTTTTTGTGTGCCTGTGTTGACCAGCCTGAATACTTGACCCCCTGTTATTGCTGGTTGCACCCAAACAACTTCACGCTCGACAGTGCACTTCCTTGGGTCGTCTTCAACAATACACCTGCCAAGTGTGAAGTGGAGCAGATGAACGGTATCAATTATAAAGATGATAACTGAAGGACAGACAGACTCAGACTCCCTCCATTTATAGTTGGATCCAGATGGAGCCAGACTAGCTGGTCACCCTCCCGTCTCCTTTGTGTTAAGATAACAGGTTTAATTTAAAATGCAGTAACATCAGTCCTCCTATCTAATTCTCACATAAGTGTATTTGCCAAAATAATTCCTAAAGATAATGCCACGTGTTAATGCTGCAGTTTCTCTTGTTGCATGATTTTTTTTACAAATGCATGTCAACAAAACAAAACAAGGTAGTGATATCAAGGCACAAATTTCATTTCTTCAGTTAGATCTGGATTTGCTCTGGAAACAGGAGAGTTAAAGTGTAATTCAGGAGTAATCATTACCATATTAACATTTTTAGCATGCTATCATTTTTTAACAGAGTTGCCTGGAGTCATGTACATCGCTTATGAGGCCAAAAATATTGTAGATAACCTGGAGGTTGAAATTACTGTCCTCGTGTTTCTTGTCTTACTGTAGGGATGTTTGTTGTTGAACTTAGAAAAGACAATATCATAAAAAAGTTGTGTGTTTGTGTTTGTGTACGACTTCTGGGTGATACAAAGACTGAGCAGGGAGAACTATGTTAAAAATAGACAGATGTGTAGTTTGTCTCATTAACTGAAGAAGATTATCTCTACATATGTGCACCTGTAACCAAACATGTCGAGACCTATTATGATCTTAATGGTCTTTTATGACGGTGAAGTTGTTTTCACTTTCTTTCCATCCTCTCCTCTCTCTCTGATCGCTGTTCCTCTCTGTTCCCACCCACGCTTTTTTCTGTCAGTAGAGATATAACTAGGCACTTAAGCAGTCCCCCACTGCGGGCCCTTCACAGCACAATGTTGTGCACCACAGTTTCTTTATCGCTATAAATAATGCAGGCCCCATTTAAAACTAATAAGGCGGCGCGGCACAGTGAGGCGACATAACAAACTCAAACCAAGAAACACGCCGAGGTCTATTGGTCCGTTTCGATTCAGCTCGTTGTTTCATGCACCCAAAACCTGCATGTCTCTGTATCGTATATTACATCATCATTATCGCTGTTATTATAATTCATTGCTGTTTGTTGTTGAACTGCATGGTGTTATTACAGAGCGCGGCTTTATGCGAGAGACAATTCACTGCATGAATGTACATTGTTCCCAGCAATCCAAACCTCTTCAGATAGCCTTCCTGCCAAATTAGCCTCCTCTGCAGCCCAATGAGCATGTCTAAAGATTATCACATGCACACGCACGCACACACACACACACACACTGACTGACAGCTGCTGTGTGGGTAAGATAAAGAGGTGGCCTCCAGTTTGCTAAAGGTCAGAGCTCCGGTACTCGGCCTGAATCAATAATTACAATTCGTAACCAGTGGCGACTTATTTACTGACAGATCATGAACAAAATTTTGTATTTTACACAGTCATCAATGACGATACCATCTATAGAGAACAGTATACCTCTGTTGTCTGTGCTTTTGAAATAAAAGCATAATAGTAATAGTAGTTTTTTTCAGTGTACGTGGGTGCAAAAGTGAATAATCCAAAAAGACCTTTAGAAAGAGAAATGGTTGTATTATTAGTTCTTTCCACCCACTTCACATTTTTCCGAGGGAGCCGTACGGTATCCCCTCATAAATTAGAATAATTTATCGAGGCATATCACGCCTTTCCCAGTCGGTGTGTGTCACATTGGCAGGAAATCTTCACCGAGGACATCCAGGACAATAGACCGGCTGATAAAAAGAAAGATCCCTCCTTCTCTCTCTCTCTCAGCTGTGGTAAATTCACGTGATCTCTCAGCGGGACCAGGACTAAATCCTGATCTGCTCCGTAAGCCGAAGTGTTCAAAAGCACCTTTTCTTTGTAGGTTATCAGTTAATTTGCTGGAAAGGATACATTGATTTTCATTCAGTTGCCTGTCATTGTGGAAGTGAGGGACTTGAGCTGTAATAAAATACAGATACTTACAGAAAAATGTAGATGCATACATCAGAAATGGCAAAAAGGCAAGTACACAAACAAAGATGTTCACGGCACAGTAAAGCTCTTTGTTCTCCTTTTGTGTGTGTGTGTCTCAGAAACAAAATAGAGGCTGGGGTTGGACCAGGCTTTCCTTTTGTTACCACCATTTGATGTCAGCAGGAGGGGAGGGTGGACAGGATGAAGGGAACGTCCTTGGAGACCGACCGACCTGTGCAGACACAGCGACAGAAGGACGTGTGGTGGCACATTCACAGGCTGGAAGATTCACAAGAAAAGACTGAAACACACAGACCTCACACACAAATATGCATCAGTATGTTTGTTTACATCCACAAAGAAACCACCAGTCTGAATTTCAGTGCCTGCCATTAAAGCGAAACCAAAGGGGCTGCAGAGTCTCTGCTTTGTTGTCATTTGCTTAGATAATATGAACAGATTGTGCTGATCTTTACTTTTCATTTTCACTCGGCCTACAGCTGCACATAAATATAATTTAGTTTTGGAAACAGGTAGATAATAATACTGAGGTAGCAGAAAGACAAAGAGCAGTGGACACCCAATACTCATTCAAACATGCAGATTGATAAAGTGCAAGACGTTTTGGGGCATAAGTCAGCCTCATGGTGACGGTGATGATGATGATAACAGTATGGGAGTATATGATAATAATCTTTATACTGATGTATTAGAAAAGGAAACATAGATTTCAATCAGTCTGCAGTTTGATTTTAAAGAGTTAACAAGAGAATTCAGTGAAATATTACTCAACCTTTTCAACAATATTTAAAACTGTCCTGAGAGCGACTTTTATAAAGCAGAGGAAATTTGTACTGTTTATATCTCTCTCTGATTGAATCTAGTTTAATGTCCTCATATTTATATCATACAATGAGAGCACACAGATTTAGAAAGCAAATTATTCAGTGTAATTAACTCGACATTTCCATCTCCCTGAGCAATAACGGGATGTCTTTGACCTCACAGAGCCTGTAATTATGCTATTTGATGAAAAAAGACATGCACGGTGAACCAGTTTGGGAGTCAATTAGATAATAGCTTCATCTGTAGAGAGTTCAGATCCCAACCTTGTGGCATCTTACACTCTCAGATTTATCTCCACACCCAGAAAGACAGCTGAAACAAGATGATTTAACAGTGAACACATTGCCAGAAAACCAAAACTCTGATGGATAAACTAAATTGTGAACAGGTCTAAGGAGATGGATTTACACAGACGAGAGATACGTGACCTCTCAATCTGCTCAGAAGCTGACCGTACAAGACTCTAAACTGCTTTTTAATTAATAGCTGATCCTGCTCCATCGATCTGCCCTCTAATTATGGGGCGTTAGCTTACTATAGATCCACAAGGGAACCACAAAACCATTTACACACACACACTCTCCCATCATGCATTCCTCCACACTACTCAGCCTGATGTTTTACTGTAGCTGCTTCATTGTGGGAGGTAAATATTTTAACAGAAAGGTTGCCTGAATGAGTCCTGGGCTTCTAGTCCCGCGGGCTCCGAATGAGATGACATTTTTAATTACGGTCACGCCAAGATAATGGAAAGCTTTTGGTGTTTTCAGCCCGATCAATAGCTGTTAATGTGTGTACAGTGACACAGTATATCAGCCTCTGGGCAGACCGCCAGCAGGTGGAGAATGACTCCAGTCAGCACTTTAAGTTGAGGAAGGGAGGGGCAGACACACACACACACACACACACATGCACATCCATACATGCATACTGCAGGAGATGGGCTGCCTTTACATTACGTGTATTTGCCGTGTTGATGTAGTGCAGCAAAGAGGGTGGAGCTAAGGGTGCAGAGGTCCTCGCATGATGCAGTTAAAAGCTGTCTCTGATGAATCTGTAAACTGCAGCACCGCAGTGTTAAATCTGGATGGACATGAGGACAGACACGTAAAAACACACCAAATAATGGAAAAGTATGAATGAATTCTTGATAACAGGGTGCTTGTGTGTGCACCACGCTGAGTGAAATCATTCATCATTAGTTGCAGAGCAGGTCTGCAGCCACCAGCTGCTCCTCTGCTGCAGATAAAGATGCTCACGGACCCTCTGTGATGGATGTTCAAAGCCTCCGTCACCCATAATGCAGATAGTGTGTCAAGCTGGTGACACTGCTCACGAGATAAGTGAAATAAATGGGATGTGCTCACTATAGAAAAACTTTGTTGACACATCTTGTTGGCACTGCCAACACAAATTGAATCAGTGAGCAAACAACATCTGTCCCAGAGCTTCTCTCATTCAGCGGAGCAATGTCTTTAATCAGAGGTGGTGTGTGATTAATGAAAGCAGGCCTCAGTGTGATACGCTCCCAAACTGAACTGAGAACAGAAGCTCTGTTAACTTCAGGCAGCCGTTTCTTCTCCATCACAGAGCCATAAAGCCAGCCTGTGCTGCCTCAAGGTCCCGAATGATGTTGTGTCATTGTGCTCAGCCACGACTGGCAGGTGAGACTGAACCACTCACTTCCAGGGAAATCTTAATCTTAATGTCATTTCTCCGAGCCTCAAGGTTGAAATAGATACTGCCACTCAAAGGGGCACGAGGGAGTAAGGTGAAGGCGGTGCTGTTCGATATTTTGACACCACCCACCTGACCGCCCCCCACCAGCCACACATCATGTGCAAAGACATTATCACCTCCAGTGGGTGAAGGCTGAGAGATGAGTGCTGCAGTAAAGGAGCAATAAAGCCTGGTAGACCAAACATGGCCACTTCACAGCTAAACCAATGAGAAAATTTGTAAATATATAGAAACTTGCAACCAGTGACTTTAGAAATTCTTTAAGGATCTATGTGACTATCCTAAATATTTGCACCTAAATAAAGTCCAGACTGAGAGTTTAAACTGCTCTGTGCCGATTTTGTGTGACTTGCAGTGACCTTTGATGATTTATTTTCTTAAATCTACATCCAATATGGGAAACACCATGTGCACCCTCTTTAACTTCCTCTAAACAATTTTCTAATCATCATTTTTTCCTTTGACGAGGACGTGTTCAGACACGAATGACCTTCATGGCTTTGACAGCAGCGAGTGTGTTTTGCAGTCTGATGGGCTTCCACGTGCAGCGAGGAGACGTTGTAATTTCCAACAGACTGAGACAGGATGCAGGATTTCCCCATTAGCTGTTTGCTGCATTTCAGCAAGTGAGAAAGCAGCTAATAATGACTGGTGGGTAATGGGATGAAGAGCGAAAGAAAGAGGCAAAAGGAGACAGCGTGGCAGCCGTGTAGAAAAGCACATTTTCCTCATCTCCAATCTGCATATTTAAGTGCTTCAGTCAGACTGATCAATGC
The DNA here is from genome assembly GCA_037176925.1 of Amniataba percoides. Lineage (NCBI taxonomy): Eukaryota > Metazoa > Chordata > Actinopteri > Centrarchiformes > Terapontidae > Amniataba > Amniataba percoides. Next base: position 6,715,946 of record JBAJHX010000051.1, read on the forward strand.
TCAGATAACACAGCACCACACTTTTATGTCTCATTAGTTTGTCACTATTGTTCCTGCAGCTCTTAGAAGAAGGATGGGTGAGACACAGAGGGGGCAGGGGAGCACGGACAGCGCCTCCCCCGCCTTCACATCCACCCCCTCCCAGCTGCCCTGTGCACGTGTGGATGTTTGAAGACTCGGTGAGGAGCATGAGAGATTCGTCAATAGTTCGGCCTCAGGAGGCAGGTAATCTTTACTCCTCCAGCCCAACAGCCTGCAGCGCTTTGTGTGGGGAGGGGGGGGCGACCCTGTTTCTTTTCCCACCTCCCACATCCTCAGCTGCACATTGGTTGGTGGCTGCTTAATGTATAAATCATAAATCAAGACAACTTCAGTGGTGATTTTGTTTGCAATATCAAATCTACAATATGATCTATGATAAAGAAAGGAAACCAATCAAACACCTGCTGAGCTAAAATAATCACAGGAGGCTGAGAGGCAAAAACCTCATTAGTCCAATCAAGGCTACAGCAAGAGTTTCCTTCATGTTGGCGAGAGATTCGACATGTTTTAAGCAACAGTGCTGTGAGAAAATTTCAACGATGTGCTCAGTATCAACACACACAAAACAAAAAACAAAATAACGAGGGGCCCATCAAGGTTATTCACTAATCCTCTCCTCTGGAGATAAAATATCAACCATGCAAATGAGAACTTTGGAGGAAGCAGCGAGGCGAACTAACCGGCATGCTATTCAACATTTCTCATGAATGGTGGGTCAGATAATAGCACCTGATGGATAATGGGGTGACTTTTATGAATACTCACCTGACTCAGTTTCCCTCAGTGTTCCTGGGCCATTTATTAATCATTACCCACATTTATTTATCATTTTATTCCACCATTATAACTTTTAATGTGTTAATATGCCACTTTTTTATTTAGGCCTAAAGCAGATTTAAAGCTACAGTGTGACACTTTCATTTTGTTTGTTGTTTGTTTGCTACATTTAGTAATTGTGAGTAAGTGTGCTTTTATTTATTTGCCCATAGTAACGTTTTACTCATAAAGCCAGCAGAGACCAGAGAAAAATATTATGCCGCTTCACTCACAGGTGAGTTAAGGACTTTTGTGTTAAGAGTTTTTTCCTGCACACTTGTCATCCAGGTCATAATACTGCAAAATGCTGAGTCAAGAGGTGAGCAATGTAAATCCTCATCCCCATCACGAGCACATTACAAGATGCTGGCCACCGACTGTCCAAGGTGACCTGCCTCTTTGGTGCTGCAGGCTCTTCATAATCTCGAAAATCATCATGGTCAAATGGGCTTTTAATTGGCCTCTGTATGTTGAAAAAGGCCCAGCAGAACATCTGTGCTCACGCAGGGCGAGTTAACATAATCAAATACCAGGCACACACTGCTGGTAACTTCTTACTGAGAAGTCCACATTACTTTGTTTGTAATTGCCTGATAAAATAGTGTTCAGTGTAATTTTAAAGGGGCCTGAAGATTAATGAGAGCAGAATTACTCTGTCTGACCTCTCGCACTGCCGCATCTGTTCAGCAGCTCAGGAAATTAAAGGTCACGGTGACAAGGCCTAATTATGCTAAACAAACGCTAATAATAAAACATAAAAATTACATCAATGTTTTAATATCACTGGAAATAGTTTGATGAGATCGATAGCGTATCACAACAACATCATATCTCTCCGGCTGCAGATTTAAACACCAAGACGGTTAAAATTTCATCACAGAGGAACAAAAAATGAAGAGAGAAGCTGTGAATATAATCATGACAAAAAAAAGCTCATCATTCATGAAATTTTTTAACTTGTCGGACTACATGTGTCATTAGAGTTCAAACACAAGTCAAAAAAGGGAATTCTTAACACCAATCGTTGAAACATCTAAAAGTGATCAGAGGCGTCACTCTTTCCCAAAGCTTTGAGCTCCTGATCTGATTTATTCCATCTGACACCATCACTACTCTTTCTGCTCTTTCAACTGCTTCACTTCTGGGCTTTAATCCCTCGTGGTGCCTTGAAGAGGATCCTTTTCAACATCAGCTTCAGCTCGGCTGTGCTGCGTTTTCATACTTTCACTTTCTTTTTGTTCTCTGCATTCAAAATGCTGTGTCACAGTCTCCAGGCTGGATGTTGAACAGAGAGCTCTGGATGGACTCAGCTGCTCTATTATAGATTAGGCAGCGGCAGCGTGCACCTCTTTACCCCCCCAAAGAGCTGCAGGAACATTTTAACACAATGGTTCCCTGTGATCTTTAGTTACACCACAATGTGAACACACTGCTGATAAACAAGAGATGATAAAGATGGAAATAACTGATTCAATATTTTCTTCTCAAATACTGAATTTTTATTATAGAATATAAATGTAAAAAAAAACAGTCCAACCTTGAGCTGACACTGTCATTTTGAAATGCATTTCTCAAATTGGCTGGAGTTTTACGGGGATGTTGCCTCGTTATAGACTCATAAACCAGACTGTCATCATCCAAATGGATATATTAATGTGGGTGCGATTCCAAATTACTTCTGTTAATACTGTCAGCGGGTGCACTCTGCAGCACAAGGTTAACTTAAGGACACATCCCTGTAGGTTGATCTTGTTTTGTTGCCCTCCTGCACCCTCCCCGGCCTGCCACAAAATAATGAGTCCCCCCTGAATAAAACTGCCAAACAGCACTTCTCCTTTAAGCCACTCTGAATCTCTGCAAAAATTTATCAGACAGTAGCTGTTAAAAAAAGTAATTCAGACTGATGTCAGGGAGGTAACTTGCACAGTATTTATTAACTCAAGGTCATCACTTATTGGAGGGGAAAACATGTTTTTTGGGGGAAAAATCTTTATTGTGCATTAGTTTTTATAGATGAAGTGGACTGAACACTCCTCATGTATCTGCAGAGTCTGACAGAAAGCCTGAAGCAAGAAGTGAAGAAAATCTAATGTTTTTCTCTTAAATATTCCCATGTGGTTTGAAATCTCTGAAAGGCATGTGTACTTTTGTATTTATTTTATTTATTTATTTATTTATCTCCACTGTGACACTTTGCCTCCAGTGCAGCATCAGCAGAGCTTCACTTCTGCTGCTTGTGATGCACTTATCACTTTGTCAGTGCGCTTTCTTCCTCGTCTAGCTTTTGATGTATCCAGCTGAAACCTAAAAATACCTGCTTCTTAGCATTTTGTCAGAAGTCCCCTTTTATAACAGCTGATTTTGATTATACCTGTTTAATCACTGAAGGAAGTGATAAGTCACAGTTACACGCCCGAGAAAGAGATCTCACCCCTAATAGAGTTGGTGTGATGTGTTTTAAAAATAGTCTGCATGTTTTCTGGAAGTCTGCTAGAGGTGAAATGAAATACTGCTGCAGGTAAATCTATCTATGTGTTAATCAATATCAGCACAAAACCTGCATGAAAGTTTAGGAAGGACTGAATGCGACTAAATATTTTTCATTGTGTTTCGTTGAACGCTTCATTCAGCATCCGTCAGCAGAATATTTGTACTAACCAGTGTCCCTGTCAAAATATAAATGAGAAATGAAAAACTGAAGAAAAACACTTAATAAAATCAGTAACCTTCTGCTCTATAAATCTAATCTTTACACTGAAATTAAATTCTCAGCTACATTTTGCGATTAGTGAGATGGACTTTCCACATAATGTGATTGTATTTCTGAGGTTGAATACCCCCAATATCACTCTCCCCACAGATCAGGTCAGGCATGGAGCTGCGACCTCCCCCTTTGTTCATGGAGAGACATTTTCCTCCCGTCTGTCTGTCTGTCTGCATGTCTGGCTCTGCCGGCTTTGTCTCTGCTATTATTAGCACGGAGGAAGAAAAAAGCCACAGTAACGGCTTGGTTAACAGAGGGGACGCCACGTCACACGGAGGGCCTAACTCAAAGTGATTCAGCATTTTGTGCCACGCCAGGAAATGGATTGAAAAGGCGATTTAATACTAAATACTACCATCAGTGTTTTTCCACCTCGACAGAATAATAATGTGCTTGTCAACAAACTAACAAGCACATTTTATGCTTAAGCAGTTTAACATCGGTGTGCCTCCATCTTGAATGCAGTGAATCTGTTTGTCATCTGTTTGTTGTTCTTTTATTTTCTGACTTCTGTGGCTCTCTCTCTTCAGACCTCTCCGTCTGCCAGCCTTGACGAGAGCGAACTCTGTCTCTCAGAGAGCGATAATTCCCCGCAGGCCGCTGAAGCACAGCAGGATGCTGGCAACAGATTCCAAGGCAACAGCAAGGCAACTCACAAATTAACACTTTGATTACAGGAACAAAGAGTAAAATACAGTTTGTCCCTGTGTCAAAAGGCAGAGCGACTTATACTAACAATGCATTGAAGATTGTGCTTTTCAGGAAATGCTGTGTAATACGATAATATAGATTTATAAATGATATGTTGGAATATGAGCTTGCTCAATATCAGTTTCATCATTTCATCCTTGAGACAGTTTAAGAAAGTTGTTTTTTCTTGTTTTGGTGGAGGAAGAAGACAAAGAAAAAAAAACATTTTGCTTTCTGGTTGTGTGATATGAGTGTTTGTGTGTGTAAGCTGTCCCAATTATGATTTTTGGGGCCTCACAGCTTCATCAAACATGTCTTCATTTTCTACATAAATGCTCAAGTAGCTTACTGTTTAGCGCATTCAGGTGACTTTTCATGCTTGTTGAGCCATTGTGGTTTCAGCCAGCTTGATTCAAATGACATATTTGGCTGTCTGTCTTTGTCTCATCATCTCTCAGTCTAAAGTCAAACAAATATCTGAATCCTAAAGATGAAAAACACAACAATATAATCAGGGCTCCACCATGTACAACATTTATTAACTAAAGGCCATCACATATTGGAGATTTCTTTCATAAATGTTTTTCTGTCGAGAGGAAGTGGATTTAAAGCATTTTCTAAATTTACAACTGCGTATTTTTCCTGCAGATGTATCTGACTTCTGACAGAATGCCTGAAACAGGAGGAGAACGAAATCTCAAGTATTTCCAAAATATTCCCGTGTGGTTTGAAATCTCTGAGAGGCATGTGCATTTTTTACCAGATTTATCTCCACTGTGACATTTTACGCCTCCAGTGCAGCATCAGCAGCATCTGCAGAGCTTCTGCTGCCGGTGATGCACGTATCAGTTTCTGAACGCACCTTCTTCAGCTTATGATGCTGAAACTTAAAAATATCTACCTTTTAGCATTTCACTGGATGTTTTCCTGTAACAGCAGATGTTTCAAGGTGTATTTTTTCCTGTTTTGGTGGAGGCTAGTGTTTGTGTTAAGCTAAACACCTCCAGCGCAGCAAGAATCTACCTTCCAGTAAGACATCTAAAATGTTCTTGTACAGGTAGTAGCAGCTTTTTGCCCTTTTTGGTTTCTGTCCGTGTGTGTGTGTGTGTAAAGTTGCACGCAGTCACATTTTAATATGTGCCGATGTGAAGAGGGATGGCTTTGATCCGGAGACGCAAACAGGTGAAATTTACGGCCTCCTCGCTCTGCAGCCTGATTCTCATTTCCACCATCACTGCCGCACACCGACACTTATTACACGACAGAACATAAAACATGCTTCTCCCTCAACACAGTCTCCTGTATCCTTCGAGGCAGCAAAGGGAAGACATAAAAAAGGAGAGACTGCCACAGTCACATACGTGCATGTGTAGATGATATTTATTAACCTCTCAAAGCCACAAATCAAACCAACAAAATTTTAACTTGTTTAAAATTGTTGCGGAGATCCCAGATATTCAGAATATGTCCAAATTTGTCTGGTTGGGGAAAATATTTGGCGAAAATCTGTATAAAAAGATAAAAAGATGCACAAGACAATCTAGGATATTTGACAGACTCACATAACCATAAAGAAACTGGGCTCTTTTATCCAGAATTAACATGTTTTAATGAAGACTTGAAACTAGCAACTAGCATAACAATATATATGTGATACTGTCAGACAGGGTGGAAATAAACAACTTTTTCTGACCTCAAAGCTACGAGGTGGGAATAAAAAGTGGAAATTAATGGCATAAAATGTGAGAAATCAAGAGACGAAATGTGTTTTCTATCTGTTAACTGGTCGGCACAGTTTGTTCTAGTTTGTGTTACGCCGTAAAAACGAAGCTTTTGCAATACACTGCGAGAGTTTTAAGACAAGCGTGTGTGCAATAATTACAGAATGACACACGTGAGAAATCATCCGACGGCAGTGTATGTTGATTGCACCGGGACTGAAGGCAAAACCCACTTTGATAGCTTTTAGTGGCTATAAATTTAAAATGAATCCCTGAGTTTCCTATAGGAGGCAAATATGTGTACGTGTCAGCAGCTGGTACTGTTCCTCATGTTTTTACAGCCTCCTAATACTCCCATGTGTTTCCTATGGTTATGAAGAAGAAGCAGGGTGGCTAAGGTGAGACTTAAAATAGAAAGTTGAAGCACTCTTCAAGTCTGAAGCAAAGGGAGGGAGGGCTGTTTCATAACAGGGCTTTTACTGTGGCGTTTCTCACCACACCTTCTCCTCAGCAGCATTGCAGGGGCATAAATCTTTGAAGAACTGCAACCTGCGTCACACCCGCACACCCAGCACTGAGGCTGTCCCACCCAGCTGGTGGGCGAGGGGAGATGGGCTCATCAGAGACCATCCACGAGGCCCAAGGTCTCACAGTAGAGGACTGTGTGTGTTTAAGTGTGTGTGTAAGTGTGTGGCGTAACAGTGGGGGCACAAAGATCAACACGCTGTGCAGCAGCAGGTAATCCATCATATCTCTTTAATACACATCTGCACTGTGGCCCTGAGAAGCAAAAGATATCTCCAAGAAAGGGGTCAAGGTGACACCGCTTTCCGGTTGATGAAGCAACATTTACCTTTACAGATAAATCACAGCAACAAAATCAAATCCCTTACGCCTGAAATCACGCGGGGAAAATATTTGCATTACATTATTGGTGCTTAACATTGAACCTTACAGGTTAAGAGATAAATTAGCTTTTCTTCAGCTCCAGATTTTCATGCATTTGCTGAAACACTGACTAAACCAAAATTCATCATTAATCAGGTACAACAGGTCTGATCTGTTCATAACAGTAATAGTATGTTATGTCCATGTGTTCATATATATTACAAGTCTCAGTGATTCATCCTCATTAATCACTAACAATACTTATAATCAATAATAATAATACCTAATAATTTTTCTATATGTATGGATAACTTGTTATTTCTTCCTTTTCCACCACTCCCATTAATCCTCAGTTATCAGCAATTAAGCCAGTGCAGATCTAATGTTATCATGAACCATGAATGGGATGTATAAAGTTTTACATGAAGTTAAACAGATGCCTTCACTTCTTTTCTTCCTCACCTATGAACTGGGTGTTGCATATAAAAGAAACACAGTGAGATCGTGTGCAGCCTCAATAATGTCAAGTCTTTATTGATACGGTGTCATACAGCAATACATCAGTAGTAGTAACAGTAGAGAGAATAGCAAGTCAACTACATTCAATCCCTATGCGTTTGTAGTCATGGTAGCTCTAATAAAGGCTAATAAAGAGATAATAATGATTAAACACCCCACTGAACAGAATCATACACATCACACACGGCCAGAAAAAAGCTGCTGGTGTTTTAAGGCATTTTACGTCCTACAGTATTTGTTCTATGGCTACGTCTTGATTGTTGGTTTTGGATCGGTGGCGTACCGGATTTTCAGAAAATACTTGATGTTTTGTGGCGTTGCATGTGCACTTAGAAAAGTTTGGCAGTGCTGTAGAAGTAGGAGTGACAGTTTATCTTCAGACACCAATGAAAACTCTTTTGGTTTACAGTTTAAGGATAAAGGCTTGACATTTGCAACCGGGAACCATTCATCCATTGTTATAGCTGTATACTATAAAATGCTGCTTGTATTTATAAGTTCTTGTACATCTGAGATTTTACTTCAGCTTCACACTGGCATAAGGTAATCCATTAAATAAAAATGTCCAGCTTTCAGGCTTTTTTAGGCCCCCCTCCCAAATTATTCCAGGTATGATAGGCCACTGTGTAGAGATACAAACACACTCACTACAGTACTAAGATACTTATCAATGAGAACCCAATCCAGAACAATCTGTCGTACAATCAGTGTTTTTTTGTTTTCTTTGTGAGTGCAGTTTGTCAGGTCGTGGATCACCATGACCAGCAGCAGCAGCAGCAGAATAAGATAGCTGTGTTAAAGTTGGCAGTGCACAAGCAGGAAAAACAAGCTCTCTCATACCGGAGGTTTTCTAGCGGTGAGGTCGTACTACAACAGACATTTTATCCAGTCATGGCCACAGTTGTAAAAAGAGAGAGGTCAAGTTGTTTGAAACACGTCGTGGTCTGGCTGCGTCTGACAGAATCGGTGATGTGTTTTGAGCGTCGACGGCACTGGTTTTGCTCTGGCGGAGTGACATGGTATGGATTCTGGGGCTAAAATGTGCTTTGAGCATCATCGATGGCACATGGGAAAGATGGTGGTAAATGGATGTATCATATGGAATCTCATACATTTGTGCTAAAGCGTAATTTACAATTCAGTCTCTGACTGGGCTGTGTCAGGAGAAAAACCCTCCCTCTTATTTCTTATTTTACCTCCTAACAGCATCTCAGCTCATCTTTCCCTTTTCCCTGTCTCCTTCACAACATGTTGTACTCATTATTAGTTTTAACATTCCCGCATCAGTGCCTTAGAGTGGATCTTTCCATCTTATCCTCTTTGCATCTTCAGCCTACCTAAGTCACATCCTACAGTAAGAGCTATAACAGTAGTCTTAAATCTAGCCTACAGGCTAACAAGCACAGTCTATAACAGTTATTAAGGAGCGTTTCGCGTGATGATGCTCAGCATGGTGAAACCCACACAAACAATGAAATCGAGTTAAAAGAGCGGCGGGCTGATGGCTTCCATGCAAGCATGACATCTACATACACCATGCACATTATGCTTGATTAATAAATTACTTTTCTTCTTTGCATTGAATCTCATTTTAATAGCTAACAATCCACTTTTGGGGGTGAAACTTCATGGGAGAGTTAGAAAGGAGTCTGCGCTCGACAGAGGTCGTGCAGAGCTGATTGGACCACAGTCGTGATCAGAAAAATTGTGCAAGAGGAGCTTTAAACAGACATTCAGCTTATGAACTCCTTTTTCAGTGAAGAGACTCAAAATATTGGCTCAGCAAGACGCAATCAAATATTCTAGTTTATTTTGGCTGGTTTGCTATAACCAGACTGTGTGCTTCCCTACGAAACTGTCCTCATTATAGCAATCAGTTGTATTGTATAAGCTGATGTGTTTTGAATCTTCTGTCGTTTAAATGAACACAATTAACACTCGCACACACATGCTTCCACTGGAATGTGTTGAGAGTATCTCACAGCTTGTGGTAATAGTGAATGAGTTATTATCTACTGTGTGTCAGTATCACATATTGAGCCTGAAGAGTGAAAGACCAGTTGAGTATTATAGTTTGAAACACCATATCTCTGTAAGAGATGCTAACTAAGTGCATGTTGCTCTTTGCTGTCGAGTGTGTGTGGGAGAACGAGAGAGAACAGATGTACTGTGGTTTCGTACAGAGTGATGGTTACAGTAGAGTTATAATGGATTTCCTTTGGGGGGGGCACATGTGGGGGACGAAGGGGACGAGGGAGAATAAACCCACATAAAACAAACAACGAGACCCTCCGCACTCTACACACTTGTGGACATCCCGTACACAAAAGTCCAGATAGAAACCACGGCGATCTTACTGTGCTTGTAACGAGAAGGAAAAAGTCGTCTTAGATGCCCACAAGTGTCTAGCGGCTCAGGGTTTGTTTTAGGAGGGGGGCATGAAGAGAGGGGTGGGTTTGCAGGGTAAAGGGAAGCGTCGGGGGTCGGAAACAGGCTTACAGTAGGCATTTAGTTTTTCTGATTGGTGGGAATGTCGCCGGAGTCTTGCTGCTTCTCCATCTTCTTGGTGGTGACGACCGTCTCCTCGTAAACTTCGCGCTGGGACACTTTGCTGCCAGACTTGCTCTGCTGGTCCTCGTCCTTGCCCTCCCGCTTGGAGCCTTTGCCGGAGCTGGTGTAAGAGCGGGACTGGTAGTTGTAGGACTGCCCAGAGCCTGCGCTCATGGAGGGGTAAGTGATCCCCGTCCCGATGCGCGTCTCCTCCCCTTCCAGTAGTTTCCTGCAGAGGGAGGATGACACAAAGATGAAGGGTAAATAAATTAAAAAGGGAGAGGATAAAATCTTTCTCTCTAAAAATCTGTATCATCATGTCTTTACATTCACTTTCACATTATAAACGTCCTCGAGGGGCTCGTAAGAGAGGAGCCTACCTGTAAGCTGCAATTTCAATATCCAGTGCCATCTTGACGTTCAGCAGGTCCTGGTACTCCCTCAGGTGACGAGCCATCTCGCTCTTCGTGGTCCTCAGCTCATTCTCCAACTCAGCCATGCTGTCCTGAGAAAGAATACGTAGAAAACAGCGCAAGAAAAGAAGTGCAAGTTTCACATTTTAAAGTCAGTTAGACATGGCAGAGGAATAATGGCAGCACCCAGACAACGAGCTCTGCCAGCCCCTTTGTTAACCTGAGCATTGTGCAGCTGGGGATCAGGAGTCCTCTGTGAGCAAAGGGGGATGAAGTTTCTGTCCTACATGTTCTCAGCTGAGAGTGTGTAATGAACAGCAGCAGCTGTGTGAGGATCAGGCCGGGTGGGCGTTGTCTCCTGCAGCTGCTGAGACTTTCAGCACCAAGGACAGCTGCCCTGATCCTCACAGAGCTCAGGTCCACATCAACAAACCGTCATGAGACTGATTCTGATCTTCTCCTCTTCACTGATGAAAACGCCACACAGTGCTCAGGACCACACAAACAAACCTTCATGAGACTGAGGAGAAAAAAGTGATTACCTGGTAGTTTCCGATCTCCATGTTGTGCCTCTCCTCCATCTCGTGGAGCTGCTTCTCCAGAGACTCGTTGGTTCCCCTCAGACTCTCGATCTCGATGGTCTTGGACTGCAGCTGCCTCCTGAACTCGTTGATCTCCTCCCTGCTGGCGCGGATGGCCTCGTTGCTGCGGTTGGCCTGCTCGGACAGGTCGGCGAACTTGGTCTTGTACCACTCCTCTGCGGACTGCAGGTTCTTGGAGGCCATGGACTCGTACTGGCCCCGGATCTCTTTGAGGGCGGAGGTGAGGTCCGGCTTGGACACCTCCATCTCCACCGACACCTGGGCGGCCTGGATCATGTCCATGAGCTCGGCCACCTCCTCCTCGTGCACCTTCCTGAGGAAGTTGATCTCGTCCAGCAGAGACTCCACCTTCTTCTCCAGGTCCAGGCGCACCATGGTGGCGTCGTCCACGTCCTTCTTGAAAGCCTTGAGGGTGGCCTCCGCCTCCTCCCGGGCGCGGAACTCCTCCTCGTACTTGCCCCGGAGCTTCTGCAGGTCGTCCTCGATGCTGTCCCTCTCGATCAGCAGCTGGGACTTCTCCCCGTTCAGCTCGTCCAGCTGGGAGCGCAGTTCCCGGATCTCCTGCTGGTACAGCTCGGCCAGGCGCGACGGCTCGCTCTGCCGCTGGCGCAGCGCGCTCAGCTCGCTCTCCAGCACTTTGTTGTGCTGCTCCAAGTTGCGCACTTTCTCGATGAACATGGCGAAGCGGTCGTTGAGACCCTGCATCTGCTCCTTCTCGTTGGTGCGGATGATCTTGAACTCATTGTTGAGGACGCTGCTCTGGGTCAGGTCGAAGGTCTCCAGCGGCATGGGCGAGAAGGAGGCCCGGGACTTTCTGCTGTACGAGCCCAGCGATGAGACATTGCTCCGGGACAGGGAGGAGGACCGGTACCCCCCCCGGGAGGACGCGCTCAGCGCACTGCGCGACGGGGAGGATGCATAGCGGGGAGAGTCCCCGAAAATCTTCCTGTAGGAGGAGGAGGAAAAGACTTCAGATCCGTAGCTCATCTTGGCTGGAGTGGAGACAGAGCAGAGCAGTGGGTGCGCCTCCTTTATATAGGAGGGACCGACCCAATCACTAATTAATGCCACCCCCCCGCGGCAGCATCCGCCCCACATGCGGCAGGTTAGATCTGCTGGGTCTGTGGCTGAACTATGCTTTTGCTTTGGTCATAAGCAGTCCCCAATAATCCTTTAGACATCAGTGCAGGTGTGCGCAGTTGGAGTTTCTTTGTGTGGAGCTGCTCTGCCGTCTCTTTGGCGCAGTGCTGCTGCGTCACTGCTGCCCTGATGCGCGTTTGGGCTCGAAACAAACAAAAGAAAATGACACTAAAATGTTTCTACAGAGGAAAATCTTTATCTTTTTATGTTAAGGTAACTTCCAGACAGCTATCAGTTTTTCATGAGCTGAGAGAAAGCATGCAGACACCAAATCCAAACACATGATGGTGCATTTTCCTTCAAAGTGTTGTATTTTCATTATTTTGTAGAGCTGCAACTTGTAGCCGACAATGACATCACTCTTCTCCAAGACATAAACTTTTCTTTCTCATCTCAGTGTTATTTCACAGGTTTTAAAAAATGTGATCTTCCAGAAATATTTGTGTTTTGTACTTCCTCTTCTCAAATATCTGAGGTGATGAAGAGATACTGAAAGTGAGCAGAACAAAAGGAGATTCAAAATTTGTTCAACTGCAGACCAACATCTGCAAAGAAACGATTAAACAGATTATTATTATTATTATTATTATACTTTCCATGTGAAGAAGAGTCTGCTCATACAGGTGAGAGCAACAAACTGCATCTTATTGACTTTTGTTGGAAGCAGCATCCCACTGAAAGGCCTTTGCTGCCCTCTGCTGTCTCATCGCTGCACACTGCAGGCAAACACGAATATTTCACAGCCATGTTCGACACATCCTGTAGCAGTGAGGTTAACAGATGATGGGTGAGCTGACAGGTGGATGCAATTTATAATGTGATGAAGACAAGTCATCTGAAGCAAAGCAGCACCTCAGCAGAGCAGGTGAATACAAACCTGGGCAGGTTAACTCTCCATTTTCAGGCTCACATGAGAGGAGCTGCAAGCGGAAACATACATGTGAGCTTTAATCTTAATTTTCACACCCGAGGAACCGAGATGCTCCACTTGTTGTTTTTCTTTAAATCTGAATGTTTGTTAATATAAAAAAATCAATCTATAAAGTGATATAGCCAAAGTGATTTATTTAAATGTATTTAAAAGGAAAATCTTTTATTCCCAGAATGATCCAGAAGAATGTCGACCTCCCGGATGTGGAAAACAAATGTGTGTGTTGCTCCTCAGATTTCAGATGTTGTTCTGCTACTCTGAGTGCAAATACACACATTTCATACTCCTATTTGCAAGATTTGTTCCTAACCCAGTTAAAAGTTCTCCCTTTAAGCATTAAGGGTGTTAAAGCTTGTTCAAATCCAGAAAGTAAACAGACTCATAACTCTTTTTATAGTCCTCTTAATTTTAGAACAGTGTGGCAGGACAATGGGAAACTCTCTTAACTGAATACAGATGTTTGCACAACAGGGAGATCTGAATGCAGATGTTTGCTTTTTTTATTTCTACATTTCAGAGTGACATTATACATTTTATTTCACCATCTTACAGCTATAATTAGTAGTTAGTTTTTAGAATTTACATGAAACACATTGATAAACTAAAAGACTTGATTAAGATAAAAGACAGTTACGTTTTTTAGATGTGTTGTCAGTTTCAACAAGGAAACTTTTGCCCTTTAAATCTCTCATATGGTTTTAATTTAAAAAACTGTTGGAGGCCCAAAGAGGTAAAACTGGGTCTTCACCAAAAAGCAAAGTCTGGAGGAATGAAAACAAATGTGTGTAGCAGAGCTTCTTTTTCTTTTTCTTTTCTATCTCATCAATCATATCACAACCACTCACATTTATTTGGTGACATGTTGAAGAGGCCTAGACCCGAGTTTGAGAACCACAGAAATGAACAAATGAACTCTAAAGGAAAAAAACTCCACCTATAATGAATAAAATGTTGTGCATTACTGTATTAACAAACTGATATGCAATAATTTATCAGTCTCTTTTGTTGTTCTGGAGAATGAGTCTGTCTGTTTTTGCAATTAATATGCATGCACTTTTACTTAATCAGGTCTGTGAATGCAGGATTTTTACTGCAGCGTAACATAATGTACACAAGTTTTACTGAAGAGTAGGGATGTGAGACCTTATTCCCCTGCTGATAATATCCATCACAGAGGTCAGACTGTCAGGTGGATCAGCTGTGTGTGCATGTGAGGTCACTTTTCATTCTCCACACAATGTAGAGTTTATAACTGAGCAGCTAAACAGATAAATATCAGCAGTGTCACACCATGTGCATGAGCAGGTCCATTCCTGCAGTAAATCACGTCCATCGAGGTGTCTCCCTGCACCGTTGGCACCACAGTCACGTGTCCCCCCGTAGCCCCGCCCCTTGTTGAATGACACGCAGAGGCCCCGCCCCTTCCATCCGGACGTCTCATAATAACAGCTGGCAGAGGAGAGGAGGGGGCGCAGAGAGAAAGCAGAGAGAAAGCAGACAGAGAGAAAGCAGAGATCTGATCAGCTCACACACACCGACGCTCCGCTTTTTCTGCAACGAAAACACACACTCCGAGAGGCGTCCGGCCGCACTGCGCATGCTCAGACCGACCGACGGTGCAGTGGTTTGACTGAGGAAGTCGAGAAGTGAGTACAGCAGACCTGCACACACACTTTGAGCCTTTTGTTTTGCTCGTTTGGGGGTTTTTGTTTGCGCCAAAGCCAGCTAACGCGTTAGCTTCGTCCCTCGGCTGTCCTTCACGATAATGTCAGAAGATAAAAGCTGAAGAAAAAGCGCCTTCACATAAAGAGCAGCTGCTGTTAGCTTGTTTTTGTTTTTGTAGGGAAGCAAACAGAGGATGTTGTTTGGTTTGAGCCTCTGTTAGCCTGTGCACACACTTTTGCTGTAAGCTAACCTTTTTCTGTCTTTACACAGGCAAAAATAAAAAAAGAGACCTAAAAACAGTGACAGTAAAAAAAAAAACAACAAACACCCCTCCTCTTTCTTTCTGCAAAGAGCAGCCCAGGTTGTGTTTAGCCTCCTTTGCTGTCTTGTAGTTTTGTCTTTGCAGTGAATTTGTTCAGGCTTTGCCACAGCTGCCTCAGGTCTCAGAGGACCCCTCCACACAGGTGGGCTGTTTCTAACCCAACACCAGCGATTAAACTCTGTCCAAGCCTTTGTTTGCCCCCTGACAGCTCTCCTCTGACCTGAGAGTCACTGTCATACCCCCCCCCCCCCAGCCTCTCCAGTGACAGCAGGAGAAAGATGGGTGTCAGCACTGGAGGGACGGAGGCTTTCAGGCCGGCTGAGGCTGAGGCACGAGGGTTTTGTGTACTGTATAAGATAAGATGTAAGATCTGTAAGATAAGATGTGCGTGACTTGATGCAGACAAAGGATTTAGTTCAGATGTCATTTCTGTAGATGAGTGTGACCCCCCGTGTGCAGGCTTTCTCTTCAACCACGGCTCTTTTCTTTCACTCAGGATGTGCTGACACAACACGGCACGTTAGACTGGATCGTCTGCATATATACAGAACAATAATAGGTGTAATATTTTAGTTATTAAACGTGGGTATTGCAGCACGTGGTTATTCTTAAATGAGATAGTTTCTGTTGTTTACGTCATTTTCTGTCATGAAGAACACTAAAAATAAGTCGCCAGTGTTGAGTAATCGTCTTTCTTAAGAAACTGTAACAGGCTGTCTTCCGTTTTCCTCAGACGCTGAACAGTTTAGAAGATGACAACTTCATGGAGCGACAGACTGCAGAACTATGCCGACCTGCCAGCCAACATGGACGGGCTGGCAATGAAAAAATACAGAAGAGAGCCATATCACAGGTGAGAATCGTGTGCAGAGCTTCTAGATTTATGATATGATAATAATTTGAAACTACACACAGTTTATTTACCTGAGCATTAAATTGAGTTGTGTCATGAACATACATTATAGTGATAATACCGGATGGCCCACATTACAGAAAGATTTTAATGTTGAGGGAATTAATCACAGTCAGTTCACACAACTGGGTCATATTTCAGAAGTTGAGTATATGTGGGTGAAATTCAACGTGATCATGTCGATGACATGACAGGCACAGATATACTCTCGTTTCACTGAAACACAATGAACCGTCATGTAAATTCAGAGACTCAATGTTCAACTGTAAAAACACCAGAATATTTCCATCTGAACCTTTTATATTCTCTACATTGTGACAGTGCTTTATTGTCAAAATAGCAGCGTGAAATGTCACAGACAGACCAGATCACTTTACTTTTCTTGGCACTTACTGGCTTTTTCACCTGCACATTACTTTTACTTTTTTGTTTTGTGTATCCATTTATTTGCTGTCTTACGTCTCCTATAGCCTGTCATCAGGTGAAGCATACCATGACGGTCGGGCTGGGAAACAAAACGAGTTTAGCTGCCTTTAAATTTCACATGCAATTGATAGAGACACGGGTGGGGCTTTATGGCTGTTATGCAAAATTCCTGTCTGTCTCATGGCAAAACATCACCAGGCTGTCGAAGTCGGGACGTGAGTGCATGAACTGAGAGCTCCTCGTTGGCTTTGATTTATCAAACGAGTAATAAAACGTGCGCTGCTGTTTAATGTATAACGAAGACGTGTGTGTCCGCTGGGCACGGCTGTTCTTTGACACCATTATATAATATGCAGAGTTTATGAAACTGTCACTCATCTGATGGCTCTGTGTGCTCCGCCGAGTTCATCCCCACCCTCTCTGAGCACACACACACACCCAGATAACAAAGGTATGGTATGTTATATCGTTCTTTTTAATTAAATCTATTTTGGACTCTGCTGAGAGACAAAGACCATTCTTTTAAAGTCAGCCCGCAGCCTGATAGCGAGCTGTATATCACATAGCAGCCGGCAGACGACTGGCCAGGACAGATAAACCTCCGATCACAGGGGGTCGAGTCACTGTCTTACTGAGATTAGAGGGCGGCGGAAAAAATCTGGCAGATTGTCACACAGCTGTTTTCAGATGGAGTAAAAGTTGTGAAGGGATTCTGTTGTAGTTTGTTTCTCGGGGCCTATTTGAGGCGGTCGTGTTGTCAGTGGGACCAAAGTCGAGGTTGACTCGTGTGATGAAGTCACCCCCCTCCCCAACGCATTGTCAATATGCGCTCAGCAGAGGCATTATCTTACTTAAGTTATCACTCGTGGGCGTCCTTTACTACAGCTCCCACAGGCTCAAAACAGGAGGTCACATGTGAAATGAGTAGAGAGATTTAGACTGAAATCCATCACTGGAAAAGGGCTTAGACTTGCCCAGAAAATAGTCCATTTGTTTTGATTGAAGAGGACTTCTGCTGTATAGATTAGAAGGCCATAATAAGTTAATTTTGCAACTAAGTTCCCACGTAAAGAATCAGTACTGAACACTTCTGGTCGAAATACCACTGAAATCAGTGAAACTTTTCAGTTTTCAAGTTTTTTTCCCACAAAAACCTGCACTTTTTTCCAGAGTTTAACAGAAATAGATAAAATAATGGAAAATTCAAGTGTTTGGGGTTTAAAATAGTCTCGTCTAAACTTGTTTTTCTTGGATGACAGATAAAACACAACATTAAGTCTCATTCAGGCTTCACTGCTTACTCTTGCTAGCCCGAATGTTTAGGTTTAAATTTTTCATCTTAGATTTAGATTTAGATTAATTTCAGCAATTAGTCACAGACTTTAGTCTAAAATGATCAATTGAATTTCAAAAGGTGAAGATACTATTTTAAACATGCATTGGTCACTTTTTGTTTTATAAATTTGTCAACAAATAGATTTACTTACACTAAATGTCACAATCAGGTATCCAGTTACAGGTTTTTCTTTCTGTAATCATGTATAGGAAATGACGAAATGAGAAAAAAAAAAAGAAAAATCTGCTGCCTCAGTCGGATTCTTGTATAAAAACAAGTGGACTTACCCCGCGTGTTTACACTGAACCAGATCTCAGTATGGTAAGCAGCTGTTCGGGGCCAGGGCGTGCTTGATTCTACCCGACTTGTGATTGTTCTGGATGTCTTTGAGGGCCCACAAACATCATGCTGCACAACAACAACCCTGACTGACAGCGCACAACAACAGAGAATGACGCGGAACGGCCACAATCATTTTTGCAACAAGTCAGAAAATTTCTGAATGGCAAGAAAGCAAAGAGAGAGAGAGAGATAGGTGGGGGGCGCATTGTTTATGGGCCAGAGCTGCCCTGTGTCGCTGGAGCACGTTGGACCGACGGAGAGCCAAACTGAGTTTTAATTTTGCGCAGAATGCATCGCCAGTCGTCTGCAGGACCGAGATCTAAATGGGAACTTGTTCACTATGGATCTGCTGCCAGGTATTTCACTACTACTACTACATTCAGGGATTAGTAAAGACAAGAGGGCCGTCATCACAGATTAACGATGAGTTGCCTCGCAGAGTCGTTTTTTGAGCTTGTGTGTCAGATTATTGTGCCGTAACCATTTTGTGACATTTCTTTAATTCTCTGTGACGTCACTCTTTATTTCTGGCGTGATTTAATACTGACCCTTGTGGAAACATCCAGGACACACAGCTACACACTGAGTTGTGTCACAGATGCTGAAGATAAGCTGTGTATGTCTGTGCCAGTGCAGTCAGAGTGAAGCTAGCTGTGTGCCGCTGTCAGGCTCTGTAAACACTGACTGTCACTGCCGTGAACCCTCAGTCTTCTAAATGATTTATGAGTCGGCACAGGGGAGCTGTTTCCTGGAAGATTGTCATTCTCAGTGTCTGCAGGGTTTTTACCGTCCCCTGATTTAAGGTTTGGTTGCCTTCCTGTGGTTTTACCAGCCTCTGGACTTGAGGCTTGTGGTTTTAGATTACTCAACAATTTGAAGTTCTTTTTACCGAAGTTCCTCCCAGCACTGCATCATTGTGTAATTTTATGGTGTCATTTTGTTTCTTCTAAAAGTTATTTGAAACGTTTTATTGGGGAATGTGGGCTGCGTGTTGATGTGAAATTTAAAATAATATCTTGATTAAAATAATATCTTCAGGGTTAAACATGTTAGAAAGAAGAAAACATTGTTCTGAAATGTCCTTTGCCAAGAAAAACAAGCTCTCTGCAACCTCTGGACACTAACAATGTGTAAAAATATGTAAACACCATGACATAATATGTTATTACTGCTTTAAATTGGACCTATATTGTTCAACCACATGCAAAATACTATGTATGTGTATGTATATATTATAATGTGCAGGTTATTTTACTAAATCAAGAAGCTAACCTGAGCGAGATATTGATTAACTCATGTTAGTGTTTGCTTTTCTTTCTTTATGGAGTAGTAATTTCTCTCAATTACAACTCATAAGCTTCCTCTTGGTACCTTTATAACTAAACCTAAGTCAACTGTTTACATAATGGGTTACTGTTCATTTTGAATGATTACAAAGCAAATCTGCCAACGTTTGTAATGTTTTTTTAAATTAAAATTATGTGCTGTAGGTGCTCAGTTGTCTTTTCCCATCTCTCTCCTCAGCTATCCTATCCAGAAAAAGCTAAAAGGGTGTAAACCACCAAAGAAAATGATTTTAAAAAGTCAAGAATTGTAAATAATAAAGCCATGAGAGAAAAATGATAGATAATTAGATCATGTTTGGCGTGTTGCGTCATGCGGGCTCAGGGTGTGACAGCGTGCAGTTTAAGCAGACACTGTTTCTGTTGTTTGCAGAACATTAACTGACTTGGTTGACTTGGATGCATGTTTGATAGAAGCATTTGATGTCAACAGGAATATCCGGCATCATAAATCTAATTGACACGTAGCTTGAGGGTTGTTTTTAATGTCATAATGTAAGTCTCACACTGACACAAACACCAGTCAGTTGTGTGTAATGCTACAAACTCTTACGGTACTTTTGCCCTGTTAAAAAGAAGAAAACTTGTTTTTTCTTTAAGTTTAGGCATGTTTTCATCTCATTGTGTGTGTAATTGACTTGCTGCCTTTAGCAGTATATTACATTTTCTCATTACCAGCCTTTTGTGCGCACTGAATAGACTCGTTATAGTCCACAATCTGAGTTATAGTGGAGCCATTCAGATGGTGAAACGGCTCGAATGAATATAATCTCCACAGAGCAGTGTCCTCTTTTGAATCTGCCAGTATACATGCGAGTCTGGTTGTTAAATGCTGCAGTTTAACTAAAATCTTTCCTTCTACCTGTTTTCTTCAGAGTGTTTGTCAACAGAAGTTTGGCAATGGAGAAGATTAAGTGCTTCGGCTTTGACATGGATTACACTTTAGCAGGTAAGATGGATACACACTCACCTCACACATCACCACTGCTGCTGAGACCAGATAGCTGCTCTATTGTTTTTAATATTTTTATGAAAATTGGGATTTGTACAAATCATTTGCTTGTGACAGTATCTTAAATATGAGGGTTTAAATTTTTCTTTTTTGAGTGCCTTTGGGTTTGCTGACACTTGACATTATTTCTGACATTTTGTAGGCCAGCTAAGTATTTTTCTAACTGAAAAACCACTGATACAAGGTTTGAAATTAAAACAAAGGAATTAATATCAGCAATTAAAATTCCTGCTACAGGCTCCAAACGTTCCCTGCGTAGTTCACATCAGGTTGATTGAACTGTCATATTGATAATGTAAATGAGTCCAAATGAGTCTTTTGATTAATTCAAACTGGCAAAAAGGTTCACAGATACAATAAATGCATTAGTAGACGTCAATCAAAAAAGATGCATTTATCAAAAAACAGAAGGGGATATCGAGGGAGTATGTTTTTTTTTTCTGATTTGTCACCCTCGAGAAAACAAATCCCTCGTTGTTGAAATCTTTGACCTCTCGTGTCACATGTAGATGTGAAAGTCTAAAGTCTTAACTCTATATTACAGTTAGCTTACCATCCCCCAACGACTGCAGCTTGTTGTCCACAAATTATTATTCAGGTCAATGTCGATGACACACTGAGCACACTGTGATAACACTTTGATAAAATATGTTAATCGTAGCTCCTTGGTACATCCAGTCTTTTTCCTGCTGACCAGTAACCAGGCCAAAAATATCCTGATTTTTCATTCCACTTTGTTCTGTGACTCAGCTCCAGTTTTTGGTCCCTCCGTCTCTAAAAATAAACCCTCCCTGACTTTGAAAAGCAGGTCGTGTTTGTTTGTGGAGTTCACCAGCGATGGCTCCCTTGAGAACGGGGATCACTCGTAGTCCCTCTCTGGCTCGGCACCCCTATCGCTGTACAAAATGCAGGAGATTTTACAGACGCTCAGCTGTTGACATGACTCTGTTTATGGGAGCCCATAACCAAGTGTTAATATTTGCTGGAAGGGTGGCTATCATGTATCTTTGGAGGGCGTTCAGGTTTTGACCACAGACGTACTTCATCGGCTCCAACGCTGGTGTCACAGAATGGCTGCTGCTTAACCGCAGCACCTCGGCCGGCCGCTGGTTGTGTTTTTAGGGGGTGTTAAAGGCAGTTCAAATGTGCCAAGTGCTTCAAGTATGTCCTTTTTTTAATGTTTTTCTTTGGGTCTTACTTTCTTGATGAAACTGTCATTGTTAAATATTGACAGAGCGTCTACAAAGTATGGCTGAAAATTGATTTAATGATTTTGTGTGTCTTTAAAAGTTGTGTGAAGTGTGATTGTACCAGAGTGTCTGATTGACTGCTGTGTGTCAGAACATCTCAAACACAGTCAACAGTTTAACAAGCATTGTCAATCAATACTCATGATAGCTTAGCATATATTAGGCCGCCTGCTCAGTGCTAAAGCATCATTCAACATGTGGGGCAATATGTGTATTTTCCACCTTATCAAGTACAAAAAGTGAAGTGAATGTGTGTGTGAAGGTAAGTAGGACACGACCCCGAGGCTGTTGGTCGACTTTCTTGGTACTGTGATGAACTTCCAATAAAATTTCTTTAGTTTTACTCACCTCTCAAACACGTAAAGGTCAAAGGTTAGACGTCTGAGCTGCAAGTCCCCCGACCCTGAAAGGTGTCCAGCTATCGAGGTGCATGCCTACATGCCACATTTAGTAATGTTCTGTGAGCTTTTGTAAATTGAATCAGCATGGCATGAGACAAACATTGCCTCATCTGTTCTTTCCTGCAGGAAATGTTGCACAAACACACTTTTCGGCCCAGATTGCTTTGAGAGATACACACAGTTTTTGTCCTAGTTTTCCAACAGACTTTTGGCTGGAATAAAAGGTCCCCAGGGCTATGTTTAAGTTTTCTCATTTTTTCCACAATATGCTTGATAGTGTCATAAATCTGTGACAGGGGCCTACATTTGCATATTTGTGGCTACAGATGAATTAAGACTGAGGTGTGTGTTTCGAATATAGACTGCTACGTGACATGGTTCAGATAAAGTGTGGGACACTTCTTATGATTCAGATTTGGTGGTCTATTAGTGGACGGCTGGGTGGGGGGGTTGTTTACCTTGTGTGTGAGGGGTGTACGTTACATTTAAGCCTGAGGTGACCTGGCCTGTAAACTCAGGAGAGACGCCTCAGCAGTGCGGAGCAGCAGGAGTATAATTAACTGGCAACAATCTCATCAGAGATCCAAAGCAACAGATCCCTGAAGCAAAGACGCTTCTCGCCTCTGCTCCTAGCAGACGTGTGTGTTTGTACGTGTGCACACTGACAGCATGAGAAATGTGAGAAAGGGCTTACAGCGGGGCACCGAGGACCCCCATAAAGCAGAAATGCGAGCGAATCAAGGACGCCGCCAGCCAGAGTAACACAACTTCCGGTCTGCACACAAACGCGGCAATCAGGAGTTTTCAATAACGTAATTATTCTCAGATGCCTCATTTACTGAAATATGCAACTTTCACCGCGACTTTCGTGCTTCCAGTGTGGCTTTGAGTGAAAAACAGACTCGCAAATCACTCTGCAGGCTGCTGCTCAGGCCGTCAAATGTGAAATAGCGAGAGGCGTCTAGAATTACTTGTGAAAAGGATATACCGTAATGTAGGCCACTGGTGTCAAGTGTCTGTGTGGAATTTTTTCCTTTTCTTTTTCTTTTTTTAAGGGTGACTTGTTTTTGAAGTTGTTTGGAAGTAAAGTAGTTTTAGTGTCAGTAAAGTCGTCTCTAAAAACAAACAAAGCAGAGCGCCTAAAGTAGTTTGTCATTATGGTCAGTGTTGGTCAGTTTTAGTTGCAGTTTGTCACTTGAGAGATTTTCTCTGTTTCGCTGTGCTCTTCTCGCTGCTCTGAAGTGGGCGGGGCTCAACGGGGGAAAATAGCGATGTCACATATTTCACATGTCATGTCATCCTAATTTGGAGGACTTAATTATTGGTTATATAAACATTCAATGTGTTATAAACATAGTTTGAAACCAAGTTTTGAGGCGATTTAATTCAGTTTTTAATTGTTAAACAGTATATTGTTTCTAATAATGTAATTAGAAACCATGTATAACTTTTTTTTTCAAAACTTTACTGTTGATCTTTGCTTATTTAAACAAACATTTAATGTTACACGCTGTGATTGAATTCTTCTGAAACTCTTTAATGGCTTTTGTCCTCGTATTCAGTTGAGTGGTTGTAGTACAGGAGTTGTCCTAAATGTGGCCAACGGAGCCCGACAATAGTCTCGTCTAATTAATATTGAACAAAACAGTTTGCTAAATGACGAGCCAGACCTGCGTTTATAAAACCTAAACCGAGATGTGGCTTTAGTTGAGTGAGTGTGACACACCATTGTCCCAAGGTCAACATGTGAAAACGCCACCAAGTGAACTAAAGAAAGAGAGAGTGATGATAGCAAAGGTGACCGAGGGCAAAGTGCAGGAGGAGGAGGAAGAGGAGGAGCAACAGGAGGAGGAGGAAGAGGAGGAGGAGGAGGAGGCACTTTAGTTGGTGTGTCCCACTGCTCTGGGCAGAGGGCCCAAACCCTCCGTTTGCTGGGAGACCGCAGCAGGGGTTGAGAGAAGGGAGGGGGGGTGTACAAGAGGTTACGTGATTCTAATGCAGAAACAGCCTCAGGTTTGCAGAGCAGGAGTGTCAACAAGAGGACAAAGCTTTACTGTACCCGAGGTTTCCCTGCATGCTCCCGTGTCAAACACAGCATTGAGCACGCTGGCGTTTTGCAGAGTGGGACACAGATGTTTTCCTGTTTGTCCTGCAGTGCTGTTCCCCCACTAACCGTCCTGTATCCAAGCATCATCAGCCAATATTTCTTCCCCTCCTGGGGCCTCGCTCGCCCCACTGGGAGTGCAGAAAGCAGGCAACAACACAAGCACATTCTCCGCTTTGTATTTATAACATCTGACATGTTCTTTTCCCAGTGTCGGATTGCGTTTTAATCCTCAGCGAGCCTTTTCTTAGCCTAGCATCAATCTGTGTTTTCATATCCAGAGTCCTCGCCTCGCTTTAGGTTTGGCACAGGGGTAAATATGCAGCGGTGACGGGGGGGGGGGGGGGGGGGGGGGGGTTTGTCCCCCCCCCCGGAGCTGCCCCCGCAAATTAAGCTCCACTTTTTTTTTTCGATCGGAAAAAAACCAGTCCTAACCCCCACCCCCCCACCC
>JBAJHX010000051.1:6740686-6837619 GCA_037176925.1 Amniataba percoides
CCCCCCCCCCCCCCCCCCCCCCCCCCCCCCCCCCCCCCCCCCCCCCCCCCCCCCCCCCCCCCCCCCCCCACCCACCCTCAGCAGGCTCACTGGAGCTGCCACTGAAAGTTGAGTTACATTTTTTGTTTTCGCGCCTTATCCTGTTTCTTTGTGGGTTTACGTGCAGGACATCAAAGCCTTTGTTGATGGCAAGGAGAGAGAAGGGCAGTGAGTGTGAGTGTGAGTGTGAGTGTGTGTGTGTGTGGGGGGGGGGGGGCCGACGCTGTTTGCTGTGTAATCACGCACAATTTTGCACGTATGCCACACGATCTCTCACGTTACCACTTTAATAGTTGATTAAGTGCGAGAAAATGTGTCACTTTGAGCCCAATGGGAGGTCTTCAGTTGTTGGTTTTGTCCAACCAACAGTCCAAAACCCAAAGGTATTCAAATTACAGTGATCTAAAGTAGAGTAATGCGGTAAACAAAAAATCACTTTTCAAAGTCTGATACAAGAGGATGTCATTTTTGTTTGATGAGCGACTGAAACTGTTGTTAAAAAATTGTGCACCGACTGAAGAAATTAACTTATACATACTTAACGTTATGTTGAAGCACGATAAGATCAAACATTAACACAAATGTACTAAAACCATTTAAGACCTTGTACATAACATTGTTCAGTTGTTCAGAAATGGACCTGCGCTGTGGCACCATGTGTATTTTGATCTGTGTTCGTTAACTGGATGTGTGTTTGTGTTTCCTCTGCAGTGTATAAGTCACCAGAGTATGAGTCTCTGGGTTTTGAGCTCACAGTGGAGCGGCTGGTGTCCATCGGTTACCCCCAAGAGCTGCTCAGCTTCGTCTATGACCCGTCCTTCCCCACCAGGTCAGACCGATCTTTACCCCAACACGCAGACTACCTTTAATGTTTAGCTCAGCTGAGATATTTAGCAAGGTTAAAGGAGATATTCTGATTAAATCTTGCTGCTGTAGACACACCTGATTATTTATTTCCTGCGACTTTCAGGGGCCTTGTGTTTGACACCATGTATGGAAACCTGTTGAAGGTTGACGCCTATGGTAATATCCTGGTCTGTGTCCATGGGTTCAACTTTCTTCGAGGGTGAGTGTTTCTAACTTTCTGCCCTCTGAGATGCAAGGATCTCAGAAAAACATTATATCGTATGTCAAATTTCTCTTTTTTCCAGCCCTGAGATCCGCGAACGGTACCCAAACAAGTTCATCCAGAGAGATGATACAGAGCGCTTTTATATCCTTAACACACTCTTCAACCTGCCAGGTGAGCTGGAGCGCTGAATATTATTTTATGGGATTACTTTTCCCGCAGGACAAAGACATGTTTGATCAGGCTGCCTCATTACTCTGGACTTCTCCTCGTCTTTCTGTTCTGTCACAGAGACCTACCTCTTTGCTTGCCTCGTGGATTTCTTCTCCAACTGTGACAGATACACTAGGTAAGAAACCGTTCATACCTCGATCTGTCATGCAACAAGTTTCTGGGTACCACATGGTGACACAAAGGCAGTTGCAAGCCAAACAGAGTTGAGATTAAGCCCTGCAGCATGGGAGGGTCCTGATGTCTCAACTTCTGCTGTAAGCTATTTTAAAACAAAAAAAAAAAAACCAAACTTTTTTTTCCTCTGTAACAATGATTCATTAATCTCTTCTACTAATTGTAGAAACGCATGGATTCTTATCAGGGATAGTAATGAAAAATATTCTCACTAACTATTTACAGAGAATGAAACCTTGGTGTAACTGTAAGATAATCTCTTAAATGTAATGTTACGATAAGGAGACACGATGGCCTGTAAATTTGTTGAGAATGTAATCTGGAATGGCTGCATGTCCTTTGTCCTCTGAAACCTGGTTGTTGGTCTTTTAGGGGGAGAATGCTTTCCTGTTTGGCTGGGGACCCCTCCAACAAGGGAAGGCTATCCCATTTAAAAGCAAACAAAAAACAAATGTCACGTTTTTAAAAACCTTCTGTAAAGATGTGGCCTGTCCGACGGCTGTGTACGTGTGTGTCTCTGCTCCTCTCCCCCAGCTGTGAAACCGGATTCAAAAACGGCGACCTCTTCATGTCCTATAAGAGCATGTTCCAGGACGTCCGCGACGCCGTCGACTGGGTCCACTTCAAGGTGAGACGCCTTTGGATCGCTGGGACACGGCTAAGGCACAAATGCGTTTCCATGGTTACCAAATGATCTGGAGGATTGCTGTTGTCATAGTTTGCCATCAGTAAATGCATAAAGGCAGCCTGAACAGATCAGCTGTGAAAGCACACTAAGATTTATCCATCGCGACCACGAATCCCCACAGCACCTTTGGTAGAAATTCATCCAGTATCAACACAGCTTGGCCAGGGAAAAGCTAACAGGATGGTGGCAATACACCAGGGAGTCATCAAAGCCATAAATAGTCTCCCTCTGGGGCTGCTAATATCCACGATACTCAGAACAGCATTGCAAAGAAAACAGCCATCTAAAACATCTGTGACGGACAAGAGAAAACAAAAAATCTGTTTACATGTGTTTCTGTTTTCTGTTCCATAATTATGTAGGTAATCGCCTTTTTTTGCAAGGCGTAAGAAGCTTAGTGGGGGAGTTTTTTAACTGAATAAAATGTATTAGCTGCAAACAAAAATGATATTTCCGTGTTATCGCTGCTTTTATCAAACACACCCAGGTGAACGTCAAAGATCTTCACATGTTCTGTGTGGTTTTTCACTTATGATTGTTACCGGTCGGTGTTTACTGCGTAAACTAACTTAAAGAGGTGAAAGTTGTGCAGACTGTGTCATTTATTTCAGCATATATTTTCAGTGTTTAGTCTGACCACAGCATCTCACACTGCAGGGCACCCTGAAGGAGAAGACTGTTGAGAACCTGGAGAAATATGTTGTGAAAGATGTAAGTAGTTTGTATTCATCAAGGAAGCTACAAGTGCACACACACACACACACACACACACACAGTGTCACACATTCTTATGTTACTCTGTGAAGAGCCTGGTTTGTAAAGATGCTTTGCTAAGGAGCTTTTCTTCCTTTGCTTCTTCTCTTTTCTCTCCAGGGGAAGCTGCCTCTTCTCCTCAGCAGAATGAATGAAGTCGCCAAGGTTTTCTTGGCTACCAACAGTGACTACAAATACACTGATGTGAGTAGAAGCATGCAGTGGCTTTTTGGAGCAACACAAGAGTTTGTAAAAATGGCTTGAGATGCATTTATGAGATTGTCCATCAGCACTAACAGCTGTGTTAACTGTGTTCTCAGAAAATCATGAACTACCTGTTTGACTTTCCTCATGGCCCCAAGGTAAAACATTTCTCTCCCTTTGATCACATCTTGAAATGTGCTGAATATGCTTTACCTTCATATGTGTGTGACTTTTGCTGGTGTGTGTGTGTCCCACAGCCTGGTACCTCCCACCGGCCCTGGCAGTCCTACTTTGATCTCATCCTGGTGGATGCCAGGAAGCCGCTGTTCTTCGGAGAGGGTACAGTGCTCAGACAAGTCGACACGGTGAGACGACAGCTGCGACAGAGGCATCGCTAACACGAATCCAGACATGTTGCAGCCGAGTGGCGTGCCAGTTTTTTAAGCTGCAGGAAGTCTTTGTATATGTATGAATTATCAGTTTATTATGTGACAGAAAGTGACGCATAAATGTCAGCACGTCTTACTCATCAGGACTGGCCATTGTCTGTAGAATTACGCAATCTGTGAATTGTCGATGGTTCTTTCACTAAAACGTTCATCAGTCGCATTAATTTGCATATTGTAATTTTTTTTTTGCATCTTCTTTTTTAATTGACAGTGTGTCTGCATTTTCTTTTGTTATGTTTATGATCACCCAACAGTGTCTCTTGGAAGGCCTGGATTTAAAATCTGTTTGTGCTGACACGTAGTTCAAATGCACAATAATGGACCTACAGCCTGACAAAAGAAGTCCCTCTTTGATTCAGCTTCACTCGTGACTGATTATCGAAAAAATTCTCAGAAAGAAATCTGTTCTCAGAAACATGCATGACTCACTGTGGCTTAATTTTGTTTGCAAGTATTTTTAGATAATGTTTCAGAAAACAAGACTATGTGTTGATAAGTAAACGCATGTGGCTTCAGTTGCTCAACAACTGGAGAAACAGTGCTACAGATAATAAACATATGGAGCATTTATGCAGGAAAAACAACTACAAGCCTATGAAAAAAAAGGAAATGTGTTCACACCGTATGCAGCTTTCACTGTTCACCGCTGCATATTCCTCAGTCTTTAGAAAAACACTTTGCAGTTTTGCTCTTCAAACTGGCTGTTGCCTCCTCTCGCCAATCTCATGTGTTTTCCTTCATTTCAGACGACAGGACGTTTGAAGATAGGAACCTACACAGGACCTTTGCAGCACGGCATCGTCTACTCTGGAGGTAAGTCTCTGATTTCCTCCAGTTGTTCATGCTGTGACCTGCTTCCAGTCTTTTTAGTTGAGATCTGTGAGATTTTAATGTCTCGTCATTCTCCTTTTAGGCTCCTCAGACATTGTGTGTGATCTTCTGGGGGCCAAGGGGAAGGACATCGTCTACATCGGGGACCACATCTTTGGAGACATCCTGAAGTCAAAGAAACGTCAAGGCTGGAGGACGTTCCTGGTGATACCTGAACTCGCCCAGGAGCTGCACGTGTGGACTGACAAGAGCTGTGAGTGTGTAGACGTGAAGAGAGGCCAGCACACACACACATACCCACACACTGACATGTGAAAATACCTCTTTGAAAGTATGTACACTTCTATTTACGTGTGTGTTTCCAAGTACTTCACTCTGCAAACAAGTCGGTTAGCAAGGACCTGACCTAGAGCAGCAACTGCAATGTCAGACCTGCAAGTTTTATAAAAAGACACCAGTAGCACATTAGCAGATACAGAACAAACCATCAGTAGGTGCCAGTAATGGACTTTTATATAAGAATTATAAGAAGCTACAATAATGCACATTCACTGTAAATCTAATAAACAATGTGCACATGAGCAGCACAATTCAGCCTCTGCTCATATTTTACAGCTTTATTCGAGGAACTGCAGGGCCTGGACATTTTTTTGGCAGAACTCTACAAGTAAGTTATGACCTTTCACTTCTTTCTCCCTCCTCACCGCCGTCTCTTCTGCTGCTCTTTGCTCTTTGCTCTGTGCAGCGGCAGCGTCTGTTTGCATGCATGAGCGTGTGTGTGACGGAGAGAACAAACAGCGTCCGCAGGGTAAAGTCTAAACGGTCGGCCCCCGCGGACCCCCTGATAACCGTGCTCTCTGACGTTATTTATAGCCTGGCACGACTCCCTGTTACGGCACCGTTTTGACACATTACCTTTCAGCAGACTGATATGAGTACCCCCCCCCCACTCTGCTCGTCCTCATCGTCTTTCTCCCCGTCCTTCCTCAGACATCTGGACAGCAGCAGTAATGAGAGGCCAGACATAAGCACCATCCAGAGAAGAGTCAAGGTACGGCCTGAATAATCTCTGTTTCTATGACAACAAGACACCCGTCCACCTTCTTTTAACACCGGCAGCCAGAGAAGGCGAATCCACTCCCCAGTTTACCGCATGTTTGACATAATGTCTGCTACTGTCTGATTGCCAAGAACAATCCACCTCATTGTTCTCTCAGTAACCGGTGAGGTCAATCACTCGTGTTAATAAACAGCCACGACAACGCCCTGATAAAGATGCTATACTTTGTGGAGCCATGAGACTAAATCCTTTCAAAAGGGCGTAAACATGTCTTCATGAACTTCCAGCTCACCGGCATCTTCTCCTTTTTGCCTTTCTAGAAAGTGACACACGACATGGACATGTGCTATGGCATGATGGGGAGCCTTTTCCGCAGCGGCTCCAGACAGACTTTGTTCGCATCTCAGGTGATGCGTTATGCCGACCTGTACGCAGCGTCTTTCATCAACCTGCTGTACTACCCCTTCAGCTACCTCTTCAGAGCTGCACACGTACTGGTGAGTCTGTGACGAGGGAAGCTTGTAAAATCATTCGGTCATAAAGTCATCTGTCATTAACCTTTAAACAAAATCAATTCAACAATATCCGTCTTTATCTCAGCAGCAGTGAGTTCTCTGATTTATTAATGGTCATCCCCACGTAATGCTTCCCTGTGATTACTCATCTAATCCACCTGTGTTGTCCTTCCTATTCAGAAAACGGCACATTAGGTCTCTTTTTTTAAGGGGAAACTCCACTGATTAAACCTCAGAGTCTGTTTATGGTCTTCAGGAGTGCTACTGCGTGTGTGAAAAGAAAAATTAATAAAATGCGTGAAAAAGAAACAGGCATTAGAAAGAAGTGAGTTTACCAGGTTCCTCAACTATATCATGGGAGTTGCATTATTTTATAAAAGACCAATCTATGTTTATGGTTCATTGATTTAGATCCTGTACTGGGGGGATCTATATTAACTTCCTAAGAGAACAGAGAGAGGCTTTCAGGATTTATAATCCTTGAAGTTTACATCAGGGGGAAGTGATTGAAGATTACCCTGTCTGGAGACTTGCTACACAGCAGACTCTTTGAGTAAGCTGGCCAGTGATGCCGAGTAGTTTTCTGACATTTTGCCCGTCCTCCCCACCAGATGCCCCACGAGTCGACGGTGGAGCACACCCACGTGGACATGGACACCGAGTCTCCTCTGGCCACGCGCAACCGCACCCACTGCAGCGACTGCAAGGACCTGGAGTGCAAACGCAGCCAGCTGACCCGCTCCTTCAGCGAGATCAAACCTCCCAACTTGTTCCCTCAGACTCCCCAGGAGATCACTCACTGCCACGATGAGGATGACGACGAGGAGGAAGAAGAGGAGGAGGAATAAGCTGGACACAGAGAGGGAGGCCATGTTCCAGTTCCTGCCGTCTTGTATTTCCCAGTAGAGTTGGGTAGTTATCTCTGTCAGAGTGAGGCAGGAGGAAAAACATGGCGCGCGCGCGCGTGTGTGTGTCTATATATATCAATACTGTATGCACATAAACACACACACACACATAATGCAGATTTCTGACTAAAGTTAAAAAGGACCGGTAGCGAGACAGACTGAATGCATGCTTGGTCCTCTAAAGCCCAACTTTTCTTTGCATCATTATAAAAAACACTTAATGGAGTTTTAATTGATTTAATTTGATTTGTTTATTATTTTTCCTGTCGGATGGACAGAACCTCACATGTGTGTGTTTTATAAGCTGACTTCTAAGACCTGCTGGTGGATTGAATTACACTTACACCCATCAGATATGGTCATCAAACGGTAATGATTTAAATGAACAGACTAGCCTTTCTGACACAGTATGCAAACATAATATGAGAAAAAAAAACGATTTAGTTACAGTTTGGAAAAAAGATGCACATACTGTATCCAAACAGACATTATGTTTTATGCACCGTGGGAACAACGCTCAGTTTTTCTTCTGTTTGGTTTCATTTTGTATGTTTCTCTGTTTTAACCTGTATGTAGGGGTGTGTGTTTCTGTGTGTCTGTCTGTCCAAAGCAGACTCGCTCAGACCACGGCATCCTGAGTGACAGTAATCTAAGAATCCGTTGTACTAAACTGAAGCACAAGAGCACTGAAGCACAAGCAGGCGTTAAACCAATCAATAACCAGATGCATCGTCCATTGGAAGTTTGGTTGAGAGAACGTTTTGTTCCATATGAACAGCTCGAGAACTGATATTTTGTTTCCAAGCAACAGAGAGGACCGTAACACATATTTTATGCCGATTGACTCTATGGCAACGGCAGTTTCCTTAAATAGCCATCAGGTGAATGGTTTAACGCCACGAGCAGCTAACTTGCAGTATTTTTCCACTTTTATTTTGGAGGATGAAACTTGAGCGTTTCATTTGACTATTTCAGAGGGTTTTATTTTGGTAGGGGGGCTGTATGATGCTTAGAGGTGTGTGAAGTGATCTCTGTCAGGTGTTTATGAGGAGCGGGGAAGTGGCCTGAGTGTGTGAGGAAACGGTTCTTTGGATGGATGTACAGTAGGAAGCTCAGTTCAGTAGGTCTGCCTTGCTTTGTGTATCTTTGCTTTGGGGGCTTTGTTGTTTTTGTTTTACCTTTTTTTCACGCTGAATTGTTGGCGTCATCCTCTGGTGGAGAGTTTGTACAGTATTCCTCTGTCGGGCCTCTCAACACTGTGAAGTGAGCTTTTCATTCATCATTAGTGTTGGTTCAGAACTGGATGAAGATCCCTGAGTTTAAGCACTTGACTTTCATTTACTTTGACAGCAAAAGAAAAGCATGCTGGGATTAAAGCCCCTGAAAACTTGAGTTAAAATCTATTTTTTCATAACTTTAAATACTCACGACTTGCAAGGAACATGATATCTGAAAACAGCATCTCACTCTTCACGTGCCTCGTCAGGGCTTTGTGGGCGTGGTTTGATTTAACTGAGAGTAAGTGTGTTTTCATACACCTGTTTTATGCACATTTTCAATTTGCACAAAAATACCAAGGTACAGCAGTGGAAAGTTCATGTACTGATGAAAGCAAATTGTGACAAAGCACATTGGAAACAGACTTTTTGAATAAATCACGAGTCATTTGATGCATGTGACGGTAGAAAAAGCACATTAACATGCAGTTTCTTTTGCAGATATCCTGGAAATTAATATATGCATACATTTGTATTGACCCGGGCTAGTGACCAAACACTTGATCAAAAACCCAAATCTAAATCTAAATCTAAATCTAAATCTAAATCCTGATTGTTAAACTGAAAAGTAAATATAAAAGTTAATGACATCAGATTTTTCTGATGAGTCCCACCTACTTCAGACTAGTGAGAAGAGCCCAGAGGAAAACAGTCTTTGATATATCTCGTGAAATATCAAATGCTTCTCAAACTTGATCAGAAAGCAGCGTGTAAGTGTAAGACCCCATCACGCATGGTGTGAAACGGATGGAGAAAAATTAGTTTTCAGGGTCTTTAACTCTCTGGCAAGTTCACTTGTGTCCGTTTTAACACGTGTCCAAATGCATCAGCGTTAATATGCAGAATACAGAGAGCTGCCTGAGTTTCACACATGGTGACTTGATCTTTCCTTTTTTTTAACATCCAGTGTATCCTATATGTTAACTTTCCTCACCTTTTTTATATTTAGTCTTGTATCAGTCCTGTAAGTGTTGGATCGGCCTGTCAATTTAGGCCACAAAAGGGAAGGAACATGCCGTCTTGTTGTTTGCTTTGGCTTGATGTGGAGTGGAGAAAGGTGAATGTGTTTTACTACAACTCTAAGTGATGATTCAAAATCTTGTAGGACTTTAGGAAACATATTACAGCTGTTTGCTGTCTTTTATTGTTTTTTTTTGTTTTTTTTTTTACAAATGAAATATTTGTATTCGCAATTTTGATTTAGTTTTTTTGAAAATGGAATAACTGGATATGCATTGGGAAGCTTCATTGGTAATAGGAAATAGTTGACTGTTTGCATAATTTGCATATGCATGTGAAAATAACAAGCATATCTGTTCTGCCAAGGGGGTTATAGTAGTATTGGTTTTACTTCTATGTGACCTGCACCATCTTAGAAACGCTCATTTGACACTTGTCATTGTAGTTTACACGGGGACAAAAAAAAACCCTGCAAGCCTGTTGAAAAGAAAAACCTACAATGGATGGAAGTGTGAAAAGCATGTTAAGTAGCGTAACAAAAATGTTCCTTGTAATCAGCTTCATGGGGTTATTTTTATTTTTCTAAGTTTTTAAATGGTCCTGGTTTACAGAACTGTAAATAGACATTTCCATTTCTTTTTCTTATCATTTTTTCCCAAGTAACTTTTTTTGTTAACTTTTATACAGCACCACAGAAGTCTGTTGCTCAGACTGTGAACTAACTAAAGCCTGGCAAGCAGGTTACAGCGCTTTAGAATATTTTTATCCTTTATTGTGATGCCCATCATGCATCGACTTCAACAACAGGTGCCAAAACCACCTTTCATTTTCTAAACTATAGTAATCCTTTGTTTTTATTCTTATCAACTCATGATTTCCCAAACAGTGTTTTGTTAGTTTGTTTCCAGAAATTATCCTACAGACTGTACATTAAGGTAAATGACATAAAAATGTAGAATAAAGATAGTTTTTCATAATTTTGTGGTCCTGTTGTTTGTATTTATGTCCTTGTGAACAAATTAGCAGTTAATTAAATGAGAATAAGAATATTTTCATTGTAATAAGTGATGGCAGACGGTAATGAGAAATCATCGCAGGTTAATACAAAGTCTTGCTGTACAAATCCAAACAATGTGGGAAAGTAGAAAACAGCTGAAGTGAAACTACCAAACATTTGTTAGTGTTAAAAGTCTCAAAACCAACAAACTTACTGGAGTAATGTTTGTTTTTTAGTAACATATGTTCAAGATTTGCTGAATTTTGAGGCCGTTAGCAAGTCACTGATCATACCAGACTAAACAGGAAAACATATTACTGTAAAAAGTAAAGTATGTTTTCTAATGACTGAGTTCAATTTATTTTGTGGAAGATTAAGAAAGTGTTATTTCTGCTTTCAGGAGTTAAACAGTGTGACTTTAAAGTACATGTCCCTTTAATAATGAAGTGAGTGAAGTTAACCGTCTCCTGAGCTCGGACCTGTTGACCTCTGTGGGTTTCATAAACTCGCTGCCATTATGTTGAATGACATGTTGTAGTTTTTCACCCACATTCAACACAGGTCATGTTTACACATGAGTGTGTGCTGCTCTGACTCAGCGCAGCAAAATGACCATCATCAATAAATGGTGACCAACATCCTGAACATGAAGATCGATATTTATATTGCTTAAATTAGTATAAGATTAAAATAGTGTTATTACAAGTGAATACCACATCCCATTTTATTCATTCCCTGGCTAATCAGCACTCCCTTCTTTGATATGCTTCATTGCATCGATGCTTCTGTGCAGGTTTAAAACACGTATGTGTGACTGCAAAGCTTTAGCTGAACAACATAATGAGGTACAGTGACTGTTAAAACAGCGAAACAGTAGCACAAGAGAGGAAGAAAGAGTCAGTAGTTTGACCCAGTGACAGTTATACAGCAACATGTAAAACTGATAACATCAGCTGAAATGAGCCACCACAAACTGATCATACCAGATTAAATAAGGCCGCAACAACAAACTGCTGAGTGCACTGAAATGTGTAAGGATGCATTTAATTGCTCATGAACTCAACTAAACACTGTGTTTGTAAAAGGAAAGTTGGGTTTCTATACTC
The DNA here is from genome assembly GCA_037176925.1 of Amniataba percoides. Lineage (NCBI taxonomy): Eukaryota > Metazoa > Chordata > Actinopteri > Centrarchiformes > Terapontidae > Amniataba > Amniataba percoides. The sequence continues at coordinate 6,751,951 of JBAJHX010000051.1, forward strand.
AAAAGTCCCTCTACAATCGTTATATTTGAAGTAGTGTTTTGTGAGTATCAATAAAAAGTATGTGTATGTTATCCAGGAGAAACTCTTATTTATCTGCCGTCTGTTTTTAGTGTTAAAATAAAAGTCTCATAAGAAATCCTTGAGAAGCAGCAGAGCTGTAGATTGAGCACATTGAGCCACCAACTGTCTGTCTGTTAATCATTCACTTTTTTATTAAACCACCAGCTGGTGGAGGCAATGGGAATGTTGTCTTCAGGTAGAAGAAGCATTATGGACAGCACATAGGTACAGTAGCAGCATTGGGATGGACAGAGGACCAGTTAAACACACACCTGCAAAGCATTCACAAAATGGAAGAACGATAATCTCTGTTCAGCAGAGTGTGTGAGAGAAAAAGACAGGACGTGTGTGTGTGTGTGTGAGAGAGAGAGAGAGGTGTGTATCAGAGTCTTGAAGTAACCCAGCACCCCCCAGTGTTTCCTGTTGTGCGTTTTGGACTTTTTGAACTGCCATCATGCTTCTCGCTCTCCTGTCAGGCACTGAGATGGACCGGCTTGTGAAGCAAAGCAGGGTGAGTGTGAACGTCACAAGCACAGTTCTTACAATCGGATCATCATTCATTGCTTTATCTCTGGAGTGATTGTCCCTGCAGAGCAGAGCGACCCCTGCTGCATAGGAGCACTTTCAAGTAAACAATAAACAACAGCGAATACAGCTGCAAACAATGCAGACGTACTCTGTGTCTGCTTATACAACCGAGACGCCCCTCGTGGCTGAGCAGATGGAGGGGCTGTTTGTCTGCAGGGCTGCTGCACTGAGGAAACAGCGACCACCAGTGGTTACAAACCGCAACTGGATATTAAGAGAAAGGCATTCAGCGTCAGCACTGATGTTGCCTGCAGGGCTGCCAGCATACAGTACATAAAATGTTAATGAACAGGCCCGGACGTGGAATCAAAAGTCATTTTAGAGTTAGAGTTCAAACTACGGCCCTACAGGAATGAAGTAAACAGAGTTATTCTACGCTAAGACTCAATGTAGGAAAAACTTCAAGCACGCCAACAGTATCTTAAAACTTTTTCCTGTCTTTATGAGGTAAAACAATAAGGGCAAGAAGGTACTAAAGCAAAATAAAACAAAACAAAAAGAGGAGAAAAACGCACAGACATTTGCACTTTTTTGCCGTCTTGCTGAGCGTTAGATGAGAGGATTGCTACTGCTCCCGTGTCTGTACACTAAATATGAAAATGTTAGCTTAGCTTAGCATAAAGACTAAAGAAAAACAAAAACAAAACAAAAAAAAAAAAAAAAAAAAACAGCTAGCCTTAATCCAAAGATAAAAATAATGAAAACTTACAAATTCACAGAGATAGTACAGACATAAAAAAGTTTTACACATAATTTGAATTGTTTGTTTGGATTAAAGAGGTAAAATATTACAAAATACTAAGTGGAACATTAAGCATAAAAAACATCATGTTATGCGACTTTCTTTCTCATAGAGGCTAAATCTCTTTAGGCTAAGCTAACCAGCATCATATGTGAAACACAGACACAAGAGTGGTTTCAATCTTCTCGTCTAACTCTCAGCAAGATTGCAAATTAGCGCATTTCCCAAAATGTCCAACTATTCTTTAACTGTGTGTTCTTGAAAATTGAGAAAGGAATACAAACATATATGGCTACAGTGTTTCTAAGATAAAATTAAATCAATATAAATATCTCTATTCAATAGCAGCCAACACTTTTTTAGATTTTGATCTGAATGAATTAAAGAATTATTAAACATGGACTATAATATGTGTGGGGAGCCGAAACGAGTAAAGTCGAGTCTCTTTCACATTCACTGCTGTCAAAAAATGAACTGGACGGCCCGGCTATGTTTTGTAGGCACAAACATGCAAAGAAACAAACAAAGAAACAAAAACAAAACACATCCACACACATAAACGGTGGAAAAGCACAGCTGTGTATCATTCATGGACATGTTTAATGTCGAGGTTACTTTTTGTGACGTTGATGATGCTCAACATGTTAGATGAGGTCATTAATACTGTGCAATTATCAAGTTTGATTATGCGTAAAATTGGCAAAAAAAAAAAAAAAAAAAAAGACACATAACCACATGCATAGGTGCTGCTGTTGGCACTTCCACATACCCCGCCACCCGGTAAACCACCCCCAAACCCCCCATTGTGGTGAATAGTCTAAGCATCATGACTCCCAGCTGAACGTACAGTAGACGCGTTTGAGGTCAAAGGATGCAAAAACGAGAAAGAGACAAAGAGCACGAGAGACTGACTAAGGACAATTTTGCTTTGTGGATGGCTGCAAGTGGCATTTTTCAAAAACAAATATACATATACATACAGTACATACATACAAATATATCTGTCGATTTATAATACAGTGATTTCTTTTATTCGTAATCATCTCTTAAATAAACTGCAGTTCATTGCACTTTGTTAAAATAATTAATTATATGATTTCTCTTAAAGGCAATAGTGTGATTTTTTTTAAAAGGTGAAAAAGATAGTGTACCATAAGCCTGATTTAGGATAATAGTAAAAATAACAAGATCTGTAATATACATACTGTATCTGTAAAAGACCCTCACCTCCTCATATACATGAATGGATGTTCGTCTCCATATATGTAGCATGTGCTTTTTGATATGACCCGTGTGCCCCACGCACACGTTTGTGTACATGCTGGTATGCCAGTTTTTGTCATATCATGTCTCCACGCATACATATATACATACAATATTATAAAATAAATAAATACAGGAAAACATTCTTGGTTCGTGGTTTAACGGTTTCTTTCAAAGCTGTTTTTGGTGCAGTCTTTGACCAACCTCTCTGCTTGTTTGGGTTTGAGTCCTCGCTGATGGGATCAACAGTCGACTGAGCCTCCCTGAAAGATGCACAGGTTTGGGAGTTGCTTTGTGTGTGTACGTGTGTGTGTGTGTGTGTGTGTGTGTGTGTGTGTGTGTGTGTGTGTGTTAATGTGACCGCGTTTGACTGTCTGTTTTCATGTGACTGTGTGTGCAAAAACAGTTTATGTCCAGTGTAAGAAAGGGGGACCAAAGTCTTTGGTCTGAGGAGAAAAATACAGCGAGTGTTGTGTTATGCGTTTGTGTTTAAGTGTGTGTGTGTGTTTAAGTGTATGTGTGTGTGTGTGTGTGCGTGTGTGTAGGGGAAAGGGACACGATTTGCATGCACTCTGTCGTCCTCTGTTCCAAGTCACCGCTATGAAAGTGTCAGATTGTCCCAAAGAGGAAGCTCAGTCACAGGAACTGTCCGAGTGCAGCCTCTGTGAGAGGCGTGTAGTACAGCAGGGATTCTGACAGCGTTCAGGTGGGGGCGTTCGGGGTGATGCAGCACCCGTCGTCCCCACTGCCCCTCCATGAAAGGGTCTCGCTGACTGACTGACTGACTGGGGGCTACTGGTTGGAGCAGAACCCTCACTCCTCCCGCCTCCGTTTCCCCACTTTCCCTCATCTCCATCTACGCCACCGCTCCGTGTGTGTCCATGACAGGGTGGAGGGTCTGGCTCTCCACCGGGCTTGGCGGGGGCTAGATGGGTCCCTCGTTGTGGGCGCTGTGGTTGCTCCTGCTGAGGCCCACACAGTTCTGCTGCTGGTTGAGCAGGTGGGACGTCTCGTTGGCCACGACCACCGACACAGCAGGGGTGGTGCCTGCGGTGCTGGCTGTGGAGACGACGGTGGGGGTCTCCACCCCGTCGTGGAGCTCCGTCAGCGTGAGCTCAATCTTAGTGAACTCACTGTCTGTGGATTGGGGCGTTTTGTCCATCCGTGACGCCATCACAGCGTTCTGGTACTGTTGGCGTGTTACCTAGGAGACAGAGAGGATGGAGATGAGGTCAAATGTCACAGCAGGGCGTTGTGTCGGTCTGCAGGTGACTCCAGAGCAACCTGCAAAATCAGTATATAATCAGTATAATCTGTGTAAACGTGTCTGCGTGTGTGTGTTTCTGTGTGTATGCAGGTTGGCTGATGTGTGAAACAGACACTTTTTTCATTAACAGGTGCACTGTGTTTGTTTCTGTTCTTTTTTCCAATTTTATTTCCATTAGTAAAACTTTGTCGCTAAATTAGAAAATTGTAATATCACCTATATCTATAAATAGCTATAAACCTTTTATTTATCAATCATTTATTTTTTGTCCAGTTTTGAGCTGCTTTAAAATTTTCACGTCACAACTTTTACATTTTTGTCAATCACTTCTTTCCATTGTTGAGTTAATCTATGAATTACCTGGTAACCATACACAGGAATATTTAAGATTGCAATAAGATGCAGCTTCAGTGCCTCTAAATATAGCAAACTTTCATAAAGTTCAAACCAGTTGGGTCACACGAGCCTCGGGGTGGCTTCTTGCTCACCTGTGTGTGCGTCCTCACCTTTATGAACTGCAGGTCTGAGCGCGCTCTGACCGAGTAGTCAGGCACGTAGATCTGCAGGAAGGAGTTGAGCTGGTTGTTGCTGCTGCCGAGAGTCGGAGTGATGGCGTCTATACGATCACTCCTGTTCAGAGAGTCTGAGTGGTTGAGTCCAAACGGCCGCGGAGGAGATTTATTTTCTGTGAGGAAGCGATGTGAGAGGAAAACACATTCAAACCCCCAAAACACATGAAGAGCACACGGAGGACTTGAACTAGATAAAGAGCAACACAGATATATTACAGAGTCAGTCCTTAAAGGGAGGACAACAGGAAATCAAAAATAAAATAAGACTCTTACAAGAAAAAGGGCATGCAAAAATAAAACTACATTCACACAACAGTAAAAACCTTCTGTCACCTCTCTGCTGATACTCATTATTAAAGATCCTCACACCTCACATGCTGGGCTGCTACTTATTTGTCTTTCCTATTGTTGTCTCTTTCTGCAGTGCTAAAATCACCCGAGAAGATATTCTAGTTCTGCGCAGAGATATTTCTTTTTGCAGAGTCTGACAATGAGAATAAGACTTTAAAACTCTCACTTTCTAATCATATTCAGCCATGCCAGCAGCGTGGCCTGCAGGATGGCGATGATGGACAGTTAGTTGGTCGGCTCACCACTTCGTTCCACATTAAAATATCTGACTGACTGAAAATTTGTCCTGATGCTAACATACCCCTCCAAGAACACTTTAACATTTTAATTTCATCTACCTGAAGACTCTGAGCTTAGTGCTATTCAGATAATGCTAGCATGAAGTTAATAAACGTTACATCATTTAGCATTCAGCTCAAAGTGCTGCTGTGCAGAGCAGACGTGCTGCACACTCTTGTAAATAAACAATCACTTAATGGTCTCTACCATCTCTGCTGCTCTAATCTGTTACACCTCTAAGGTTATAAGGCTTCATTCATATCTTTACAGTCTGAGTCTGAGTCATCATGACAGTTCATTGTGTATCTGCACACGTGTTGCAGAGATCAGCAGCTGCAGATGCACAAACTCTGGTTGTGTACCGGCTCTAACTCACAGTTTTCTCTGGAGCTACTTGAGCTGCTCAGCAGTTTCAGCAGCACTTAAGATTGTGTGTATTGGTGACATTTTTCCAGGTCAAGTGTTCGATATTAACACAGATGCTTGCTGTGATGTATGGAAATCTAATTTCTACATAGGTCTTTAGGTGAGGGGTGTTTTATTGAGTCGGTGGTCTCCAGTGATGCTGCTTCTTTCTATGTGCGACCACATAGAAGACTTGTTCTCTTTCTTATTTAATTTTTTTTTATTTTTAATTAAAGCCAGATTATGTTTTCCACTTCTTAAAGAAGCCTAGTGAAAATCACACACAACAAAGTGGAAACGGCTTGGCCAACGCTAATGCTACTACGCCGACTGGAATGTATGTAATCCCATGTAGGAATATGTGTGTGTGTATGAGTGTGTGTGTGTGTGTGTGTGTGTAAGTTTGTGAGTGTGTGTGTGTGTGTGTGTGTGCGGACCAAACACAGTGGGCCAAAGACCTGGCATGTGAACTCTTGCGGATTAGTACTCCACTTTCTAGGGGCCGCAGGGGCCAGGTCAATACAGAAAACGGCGGTGTGTGTGTGTGTGTCAGGAATACACACATAATGCATTTACATACACGCGCAGACACACACTCGAACGTGTGCACCGCAGGGTGTCAGACTGGGTGAAAAAAACATGTGAAGAGGTGCACTGTAGGTCACTGCTAAAGAGAGGAAGAGTGTGTATTTGTTCAACTGCATTTCCGGATACGTGTGTGTGTGTGCGCTCTGTGTACATGTGTCCGTGCGTGTGAACATATGTGTACGTGCATGTCTTTGTATGTGCGCTCAGCGGTGTCCGGCAGGGGGCTGTAGCTGTAGGTCTTGTTTATGTAGTGGGGGGGTTAAAGGTCAGGGGCGAGCGGGGCGGAGCCTGTCCGCTCGGGGGCCTCCAGTCTCCGACACCATTCAGCCACTTGACTAATGGCTCAGGGGACAAGGGTGTTAAGCCTAAATCTGAATCTGTTTTTCTCTCGTCCTCCTTTTCTTGCACTTGCACTTACACACACACACACACACACACACACACACACACACGAGTATGCAGTGTGTGTTACATTCAGGTACAAACACTTTCAACATGCACGCAAAAAACAAACACTCAAAATGATCTGATGCTCATATAAGTTTCTACAAAGGTCACACAGGTTAGACAGTCCAATGCAACCTTTTTAATTCAGTTCAAACATTTTTTTTAAACTCCTTTTATGATCAGTCTACAGGATGAAGTTAGTGTGGGATTAAAGGTGAAGAGGGGGGTTATTTATAGACAGAAGAGGTCACTGTACCTGGAGATCCTGCTAATGATTCGGCCCTACTGACCACAAATGTACGAGACAGCGACAGAGGCACTTTGGGGAGAAAGGTGAGATATGAGAGGGGGACAAAGAAGAGGAAAACGAGAGAGAGAGAAAGAGGGAAATTAAGTTAAGTTAAAAAAATAATCAGTGCATATTGTACAGAAATAGTAAACCTGGATTCAGTCTGGCAGAGGAACATCAGCAAAACACTTCAACAATCACAACAAGAGCCAATCAGTTCAGATTTGTCATTAAGTGTGTGATTTCTGATGTGTGACTGCTGCACAGGAAGCTTATTCTGCTGCTTCACCAGTAGGTGTCTCTCAGATCCCACCGCCACACGTGAGTGAGGAGAGCTGGAAAAAGGCTGAGAATAGTACTGTAGTTTATGAATGAACTGAGAGGATCAGTAGGTGACGCTTTCTCATGATGTCACCACAGGACGGCCTCGGCAGTCTCGCTAACTTTGTTCAATCTAAGTTAAAAAAGTGGGTTTTTAATCACAGATGATTCTAAAGAGATCCGTGCTTCGGTCGCAAACCAGCTACTCGCACAAATCAGAGCAAAATGTGAAGGCACACACTGCGCAGGTCCATGTTAAAAAGGGTTTCGGACAGAGAGATGAAATCGGTGTATCCAAATACTACAACGGTGTTTTCAGCAGGAGGATTTATATACAACCTGTACTAATCCTAGTTTCTGATAGCAAAACAATCAAAACAAAGCATGTAATACAAACATGTTTCCCTTTTTTCATGTAACACAAATGTTAAATGTTATTCTAAATGTCACCAGCGCAGTGAGACTTATCAGATGACTTTCTATTGGACCTGAGCTGCTATGAACAGTCTTCATAGAAAAAAAAAGACAGAAGACATCACTTTAAACTAAGAAAAATCTGAAGTGAAACACGAAGAAACTCGACAGTCTTTTTTACTTTGGACAAACACCAGCGTGTGTGTCGCTCAGAGATCTCACCTGGCGAGGCTGTCAGAGCCATCATCCCGTAGAAGGAGAACGGTCCTGCTTCAAACTTCATCCCCTCTTTTCCTGCCTCCACCTCCACTTTGCCCTGTAAGACGCAGAGCAACAGTGTCACTTCAGCAAATTACATTACCGACCGCATATTTGTCATCACACTTACGTCTAATTAACTCTCCACTGAGCAGATCCTGCACGCAGCATTCGTGCTTCATTGAGTCAGTTATCCTTTATATCTTGGATTTCCGATACAGCTTTGCCACTTTTCCTGCTCAGATATATTTATTCATCCTGCCTCTGAGTTTAGAACAAATCCCCTCCCCGCCCCCCCGCCACTTTCCTTCCCTTTTTACTACTTGTAGAAAATCCGTACTCTGTTTAATAGCTCTCAATCTGCATCTAAACCCAGCCTCAAGGGCAGTGACCCCACACATGTCCTACCTGGACCTCATTTGATCCAGAGCTCTTACACAGACCGACTCTGCGGACTGACAGGAGGAGTATCCAGAGTAAGTGAATGTCAGTGTCAACTTTATACAAACATTGGCTTTAATTACACGCATCTTTTGCATATGCAGTGTTCTCACTGAAGACGTTCGACCTCCCTCGATCCTGAGCCTGTTAAAGGACTCGATGCTCCCCCTCTGAACAAAGAGGAAAGCACCAGCAACACATTCAGACATTCAGACAAGTCTTCCAACTGCAGGGCTACCTGGAAGACGACAGTGCTTGTTTTGATCTGCTTTTGAATAAATAATTGTAAGTCTGTTGCTGGACTGCTTTTAAGTCTCTGCAAAGAGAGAGCGAGATGGACGTGTATGCAGCACCACAGCTGACATGCTACTGTCTTTATATTTTCAAGTGCAGCACAGCAGACACACATTAAAAACATGTAAAGATGTACAGTGTATTTCACTGTCTATTTGTGATGTTTCAAATTAAAAGTGGAGTAATGATAAATCAATCAGCACAGTTCTAACTTTACTTACTTCTAACTAATCAATACCAACCACATTTTTGGTAGATGTTTATCTCTCTTACGCCAGACATTTGTGTTACTAATGAGCTGTTTGTGGTCTGTCTGTGGTATTGTTGCATGTGTGTATCCAAACTGCCCTGCAGCACAGTCATACCATGCATACCTTTTTAAGGATGCAACGCCCCTGTGGGAACAAACAGTGCAGCTCTGTAACATGTATGACAACAACGGTACTAACAACAGCATCAACCTGTGTTAATAAATGTTTGCTGTAGTGCAGTTTGGTCAAATAATAATTAAATAAGTTTTTGCTTCTCAGTGAATTACATGTTTTCTTTAGTAAGTGACATAAATGAATGCTGTGTTGTACATTGTTTCTTAGAGAGCAGCCGTTGGTCTGAAACATTTTTCTGGAGTTCACTGGGTCCACGAACCTGCAGTAAGAGGATGAAATAATCCACGGGCTTGTTCCTGTGGAAGAGGTAGTGCTCTGCCGCCCGCTTGTTCTTCTCGTCGTATTTCAGCTCCTGGATGACGTTGGGGTGCTTCAACAAGCGCAGCAGAATCTTTTCTGACATTTGCACCGGTGCAAACGGCTCGACCTCTGAGGAGACACAGAGACTGTAAAGAGTCTGAAACACGAAAACCCACAACAACGTTAATATTTGAGAGTTTTACTGCTTTTACAAAACAAGTCATTTTCACATTTTTCCAGCTAATGCTTTGTATGATTAAAGGTGGAGTATTTTAAAAGTGATGTGTTGGTTCACATGAATTGTGATGGACATTTTTCACATACTCCTGACATTGTATAGACTAAACGTCTAATCAACATGAAGACAAAAGGCAAGAGCAACTCTACACTACAAACAAATTCAACAAGTTGTCCAGACCTGTCGTACAGACGGTCCGTCTCCCTCCACAGGACTCATTTGACCGAACAATTACAATTCCTTTATCAGAAACTCACTAAAATAAAAATTTCTAACCTGAATAAAACTGTCCAAAATGAATTTGATTCAGCATCATGCCTTGCTAAATGACTGTGAGGTTTATTGAAATTTCCTCATTTTTTAATGTTCTGATTTGGTTGAAGAAGTCTGGTGACTTTCGGGCCACAGTTCAGTAGTTGTTGCTCCATAATACATTTTGAAGAAAACTAATTATTACTCTAGTCCATCCTCTGTACATTTCACACATATTGCACATTCATCCTGGAGGCAGCAGGAGGTTTCTTTTTGTCCCATCAGAGGGTTTTATTTAGGTCTTAATCGTTGCACAGAATCTGAAGCTCTCAAGCTTGAGTTATGTTCCTGACTTTTGGGCAATATAAATAAAACTTAAAATTGCCAGGCTTACTAATAATTATAATAATCTGTTGCAGTCCAGGTTTAAGCTGTTACTGCATCTGTCAGAGTGAACTAACACACAGACGTGACCAAAAACTCATTATTACGTTTAAACCCTGCATCCAGCTTGTGAGTGGTCTGCTTCAGCCACCTAATGGGCCAATCAGCTCCTTCGATTCAGCGGCGGTGATGTGTGTCAGCTGGCTGCTGGCTCCACCACCAGGAACTAAACTCCCTAATAGCCTTTAGAGGAACTTAATCAACGCTTAGCTGCTAGGTCAAAGTTCTAAAGCAAATCCAACAGCAACGAGGGATCGTCAGCTGCTGCTGCTGTAGTACTTGGATACTGTGCAGCCTCTTCAGAAATCTATTTCCCAAGGGAAAGCGGGTGAAATATTTCACATTTTACACTAAGTATGTCGACTTGTGTGAGAACTGCGATCACAGGCCAAAAATGCTGGACGTGATGTCACTGAGGAACGAGTGTAAGCAAACAGGGTGGTGTTTTTAAAGCTGTGAGCTCAGATCTCAACATGTAACCTTCAGTGCATGACATGCAAGCAAATAGATGCCTGCGTTTTTTTTGGATCCGCGCGCAGCCTGCACAGACATCCCGTGCCGCGCTCCCGAGAGGCCTTCCACCTCCTCACAAACACACACAAACATGCAAACCAACGCCCTTGTTGTGAGTCCCGACACAACTCATTCCCTCTCACACACAGACAGCAGATACGCATTCTACACACATACTCACTCCTCCCTACACCCAAAACTCAAAGCCCATACGGGCACACGCACACACAAACAGCTCACACACACACTTTCCCCACAGTGAGGGGCTGAGGGCACACTGGGGGAAGTCAAGCAGCAACGCAGCCCACTTGCCTGTTGCTAGGAAACGCAGGGTAGCCAGCAGAAGCTGAGGTGATATTTTAACCTTCATTTCATTGTCGGTAGGCTTGAAGGCCGAGAAATCCTGCTTCCTTTCCCGATGCGTGATTTTCTTCTTCGTCTTGTTGTCAGCTGAGGAGGGAAAATGAAAAGTGGAGCGTAAGACACAACATGAAACTTTTGCTGCAACAGGACAAAGTTGATCCACGTCACTTCAGAGATATGGAGCCAGTCCTGCCGGGTCAGAGGGTGACTAAACTTGAGTTACCCAAAGCTTATTTCTTTTTCCACAAATGTAGCTGTGGTGTTCTTCTCAGAACTAAAAGAGAGCTATAGGGGGCTACACTGTTAGCTTACCACATTCTTAGCATTACTTAAAGCCATATGCATTAGGGCAACAAATAGACTGGCACGTACTCTGTGTCTGCAGGCCTTCGCTGATACCAGCAGATGTGGGACTGGCTAAAAGTTTGGTGTCATTTATAAAACTGGGTTTAGCGTTTTGATTAGGATGAAACTTAGGATGAAATTGTGACTCTACAGAAATTCCACCCTTGGTGTAAAATGGGGGAAAAAAACATTCACCATTACTAAAAAATAGCATTATGTTGTAGTTTTTTGGTGCATTAATTTTGCAGAAATGAAAAACATAAAGCTGTTCTTTACTTTCACACACATGAAAAGTAACAGTAAGTTGTAGTAATACACTCACCTTGCTATAAACCTGGACTGAAACATCACACAAACTTATTCTACCTGTCTGAAGGAGGACGAGGACTTTTTCACAGCTGCTATCATCAAGACTTTTTTTTTACCAATCACCACTGATCTACATACGGTGAGAAAGGGGTCACAGTTCCCACAGCTCCTCCTCACTTCAGCATCTTTCAGCTCATTGTTGAGTTTTTCCCGCCCACAACTTCACTGTTTTCATTCAGTCTTACTGCTCTCAGCAGTGTTGTCACCAGACGCAGCAGGCAGCTGATTTTATTTTTAATTCACATTTTTATACGTCTTACACCAGAACAGTCTGTAAATGCAAAATGTGTCTTATGCTGTAAGTTTTTTTGGCTGATGTGTTAGAAATCACTTATTTACCTCTCCACTAACAAACAATAATTTGCTAAATGCTCCACTGTGTTTACCAGCTAGTGACTAACTTTGTCTGCTGTGTTCAGTCAGTCTGCCTGTCAGAGTCTTCCTCACTGAAAATAACTGTCTGCTGCATCTGAAAACAATGTTGTAAAACCTGTAAAACCGAAACAATGACCCGAAAGTCGCCCCAACACTTCTTCGAGTACAGGGAAACTACATCGATTTGGATAATACAAAAAATGCTGATTAGTGTAGCTTTAATATGCATTAAAACAGAGATGAGCACCATTAAGATCGATCTGTTGATTACATTTTATTACAACTGAAATCAATCTTCAGCTTGACAAAGTCTTTTGAGAAATTTTCGTGACATGATTTACTGTTTCTCCTCTAGATACCATGAAATGTTTTGTAAGGGTGCAGCAGCACTGGTGCTTATCTGAATGTCCCTCTAGGTTTACAGGCATGTATATTTAGTTATACATGCATGAGTTGGAGCCACTTTAAGCTGGATCAGTTTATAACAGGTCCTGGATTTTGCAGTGACAGGCCGGTGATGTGTTGAGGTCTTAGAGGGTGTGAACTTTGAGAGAGGAACCTACTGTACAAGTCCGTCTCGTCCAGGATCTCCGACTTGATGATTTCCTCAATAATGTCCTCCAGCGTGACAATACCCAGGACCTCGTAGAAGGGGTCTCCCTCACCTTCATTGTTCACCCTTTGAACTATGGCCAGGTGGGATTTGCCTAGCAAAACATACATGCACACACACCAACATAGGTTAGAAAGTTAGCGTCATATAATGATAAAGGGACCAAATATAGATCAGGCAGTGATGGAAATACAACATAAACAGGCAGGGACATACAGCTATCTCTTTTTTATAGTGTGTCAGGTGAACATGTATCACAGGTAAATACTGAATACATATTTCATACTGTGAAGAAGGAACGATGAACCACTCGTGTCAGACACAGTTGTGACTTTTGTAACTGCACGACATCATAATCCCACACAGAGATCAGCAGGAGTGACTCCACATCCTTTCAAATGACCAGGGATGCAGGCAGGACATGGAGGTTCAAGTGTTAACAGTGCCAGGAGACACAGACAGACAGACAGACTGACTGACAGTCCTAAATTTCATCATAAGAGTCCCCTTAGCCCTCCCTCCCTTCACATCTGTGTTCCCAGGACCCTCCTGTGTGCTGCACCCTCTGAAAAAAAGAGAAACAAACTGCCGTGTATGCAGAGAATACTGTCAAGCAAAACGCTAAACAAATTCTTTGCCTTTTCTCAGCTTGTGATCATTTAAAAGGAATTTTCCAGAGGCCCAGGCTAATATTAGCCCCTGCAAAATGAAGTTTCCATTCCGCCCCGGCGACATTCTCACCGAGTGAAAGAACAGACCGGGCGAAGCCTCCGCTGTGTGATCAGATTGTCTCGGAATGGGCCGTTTGCATGCAGATACACCTGTGCGTAAATAATGGAGGACGTCAGTGCGCTGGTGTGTACGTGTGAATGTAGTACATGCACAAGTACATGCATGAGAGTATGGCTGTACGTGTGTGTGTGTGTGAGTGTGTCAGTGCTTATTCTTGGAGAGCGCAGGTACATCACTGAGTCAGTGTTCAGATGCTGTTTCAGCTAACGTTGGCTGCTCTGGTGCAGCTGATCACATAGAGTGTTTTATTGCACTGCAGCTCGCTGTAACGCGATGACGGCACGCTGTGTGCAGAGCCTGGGAGTCTGAATGTGCAAATGTTGGGAGCATTAGATGCAGAATTGATGCTTTCAAGAAATACACTCAGGTTACACCTAATAGGCAGGCAGGGTAAGATCCCCAAAGAGATGTATTAATAATGTAAACACCAGAAATCCACCATAACAGTCCTTCCAGCAGTAACCAATATACAAGACTTATTTTCAAAGCATCCAAGGACAGTAGAGACTTCATATTAAGATCAATGATATCTTGCAGTGTGCCGCTTTATCACTGAGGGCTGGGTTTAACTAGGACACACACAAATGGGTTACAGCAATCAGGCCTCAGAAGTCCTTGAGCAAGCAATTACTCTAAACTGCCCAGAGAGGGAAAGGCAAATGGAGTGGCCAGCACAGCACAGTGAAACAGATCAATGCTCGCTTCCTCCTCTTTAATGGCATCCATCCACTCATATACACACAGAAATATATATAAACAAAGCTTCTGAATGTGTGTTTCAAGTCAAGATCGATCTTCATGTTAATCTTGAGAGCGTGAAATGCAGTGAACAGAACAGTAAAATTAAAAAGCCAGTTACATTACAATCTCATGTATGTGTTTTTGTCATTTAAAGAAATAGTCATTTAGAGATATACACAAATTCTGTTTTTAATTTAATTACAGGAGAACTTTCACTCCTCCTTCATGCCCTCCCAGCACCTCTGACGCTCACTCGTTCACAGGTTATATCTTATTAGTTTATTCTGTGAAACAAAAAGGTATAAAAAGAATATATTGTGTCACGTAATTTCCTGGGATCCTCATGATGATGACATGATGTGTTAGTCAGTGGCACAAAGGCATTATGAGTCTTTAACCTTTAGAGAACCAGGTTAGCTGTTTCCAGCCTTCATGCTAAGCTAAGATAAGCAACGGTGGCTGTGGCTTAATATGGACACACAAGAAAGTGGGATCAATCTCATTGAATGCTCTGCAAGAGAGACGATAAGTGTAATAAACCAAAATGTCCAATTATTCTTTTAAGAAATGTTACCAGAAGCAAGAATGAAAAGTTTGATGAAATAATAATACAACATCGATTTGCTAGCTTCTTCCACTCCTTTTATTATTATTATAATTAATTCATAGTTGTTTTTGTGCATTGCGATTATTCGAGAACTGAGGTTGAACGGTCTGGAAAAAGCTGGTCAGTGTGTCTTTGGGTTGACATTAATCCCAAAGTCAGGAATGAAATAAGCAAAATATAATAAATACAATAAACAGCAAAAATAACCAGCGAGTAATATTAAAGATAAATAACTAAATCTACCCTTTACTTCACTGTACAGTATAACGAAACCAAGAGCAGCAGTATGTTTTAAAACTGTTCTTGTTATTCTGTCCACCCTTCATCTGCTGCAATGCACGTCGGCGTTATCAGAGGATGAAGAGCAACCAATGGGAATGTGTGTCAACAGGACCTCACCTTGCTGACAACTAAACGAAGCGCGACCTCCGACCTTTATGCGAGTCAACTGATAAGATGTGCAGGACGCCGCTGAGATTACACACAATCTGTTGTGCTCTTCAAACAGCCGTGTGCTTGCGCACACTTAACACACAAAGGTTATGGCAGAAGACACTGTGTTTGACAAGTTAAACTAATCCCAACAGGATTTTTGTCCACACCTTTTCATCACCTGCTTCTCCACTCGGGGTTAACTATTAGAGATGACCCGCTGTAAGAGTCTTATCAAAGGCCACATAGGTCACTAGTTAAAAAAGAGAAAGACAAATACAAGAGAAAATTGAATGGGAAGCGATTCAGTAGAAAAGCATGTTTATGTAAAGTCTCATAGTGTTTATTCTGGAGTGTCTTATGAGCTGCAGTTTAAGAAAGATCACAAACTCCAGCTGCAGACAGCAAAGAGAAATCTTCCATTTGTTCTGATCCGCTCCATATTTTCTATGGAAATCTTTGGGCTACATATTTTCACATGTTGTTTTGAATGAATATTTTGCCACACTGGTGTCTCGGCTCCAAGGATGGTAATGTTTAGATGAGCGTTTAGAACAGACATTTATGGCTGCCAAATGATGAATCCTAATTATTACCATAAAGTTCATTCATGTTTCCTGTGCACTGAATTATAATGACTCTGGTGATGCCCAGATTTCCCTTTTCTCCTGATTTTTCATCAAGTGTCCGATAACACAGACAAAACTAATGACGTGCGCATTAGTCTGAGTTTAGTCTGTATTTTGTGTTTAGTATTACCTAACAAATGTTACTTAAGCTCATGACCATGGCAAATATTACCTGTGAAACATGAAAAACATGTTAACATTGTGATTATGAGCACTAATCTCAGCACCACTGAGTCTAAGTAGAGTCTGTTTGCATGGCTGGAGACTCGTAGTCTCATTCATGGAGTGACTAAGAGCCAGTACAGGCAATGAGTCTACAAACTTTTTTCACTTTGGGAAAAAAGTGGTGGATCAACCAACAGTTTCATCCCCTAGAGCAATGCTGCAAGCAGTTCTGCCATTTATTTTCCCACCCTCAGTATTCTCTTATTTATTTTAGGATGCCGGTACAGTGGATGTTGTGTACAGTGAAATAGATGCCAGTGATCACTGAGCAATATAACCGTCAGCTGGGGACTTCTCACTGTACTATCGCACAAATACGACGGTTTCATCAGCATAGCGAGAAGAACAGACATCAGAGTTAAGAATACAGCACAGATATTTTCTTGCATTAGTGCATTGAATCCTCAAAGTTCAAAAGGAGCTGCAGTTTGGTGATGGCAGAAGAAATTTCAGGTGCAACAAGTTTATGTAAATGCAGATCTAAAGGTTGCCTATTTACGAGTACTGGACCCATGAAAACTTGTCTTGTGGTGTTGTTGTCTACAGTCTATCAAAAGTCTATTTCTGTCTCTCTCAATGTCACACACACACACACACACACACACACACAGTAGCTCCGGTCCAAATCATTTTGTCTCACTGTCCCACAAGATGAGCGAATACTTTCCAGTTTCCCACAAAGACAAAATACCACACAAGCGACAGAAAAAATGCGGCTTCTGTCTTCCGTAAATATATTCCGAGACAATGACAGCCTGTTTATTCATAGCTCCTTAGCTGCTGTTGTGGCAGAGGGGTTTGTGAGGGGAGCTGGAGGTAGAGCGGGGCAGCTGACCCTCTGGACCCTCTGGAGCCTGGAACTTGGAAGCGGGCCACGGGGAGAGCGTGTCCTTGCGAGGACCAGTCGTCTGGGGTCCTATAAGCCACCACTGCTGCCTGACATCTGGGGCTGTCTAGCTGGGCTCAGGCTGAATGCATGCTGGGTAGTCCAGCACACAGGCGCACTGCACACATCGGGGTCGGGGGTCAATTCACTTTCAATTTCATCCATTAGAGAAGCGCGTTTTCTTGGGTCAACAACTGAAATGCTTGAGTCGTTAAAGGGCGATTTCTAAAACATTTCTGGGAATGGTTGTGTCATAACGACCTGTAAATGGCGGTGCACATTTGTAACTGAACACACACACAGAGGATTATTTTGTCACCCTTAACAACAAATAGCAGATGACTAAGGTACCAGGAAGTGCTTAATCTCACTGAGGAGAAAGTCGCGGGCCACACCACATTTGTTGAGTTGTTTCCATTAAAACAGTGGCTGTTTAGGATAAAGATGTACTGCAGAATACTGATAACTGACATCAAATTATTCTAATGTGGATATATTTTCTGTATTCACCTGCTTTATTTGAACTAGCTTGTTTTTATGTCACGGTCCAGAGTTTCCCTACATGATTCTCTCAGATTTGGGATTTAATTTTGCAGCAGATATTTTCTACATGTCTGTATTTACTCACTGATACATTTATGATTAATGGACTGTAAGCATTTATTCATATTCACAACACTCAGAGGCTACAGATGCTAGTGATGCTCTGAAGTTAATGCTAACGGCAGCCTGCTGACATGCTCACTGTGACAATGCTACAGCGTGTTAGCATTATCACAGAGATCTGTACCAAACACAGCAGGGGTCAGTCCACACTGTCAGTACTGAAAAAGTAAATTTTGACATGAAGATGGCACTGAATGAAAAAGTAATGGATCACCATAGTGATTATGATTCATAATGAAGTCACATATGTGTCTGCACCAATTATGGGACAAATCAGGGACCACCAAAATCAGGAGGTTTCTTCCTCTGGAGACCACGAATGTCTGTACATAATTTCATGAAAATCCATCCATGATATTTTAGTCTGGACTCAAGCGGTGGACCAACCAACAGACCAACTTTTTCCAGAGTCATAATGCCAGTATGGCTAAAACTATATGTATAAGCCTTGAATAGCTTTAAACGATAAAATATACACTTCAGCTCCCAGGAAAAAAAAAGAAAACACGACCTGAGCCTCTAATAGCTGTGGCCCCACCAGGTTGACAGATTTAATATATGACACTCGATTACTGCGAAAGAAATAAGAGCCAGGAGATCAAAATACCTGAAAGTATAAATCAACAGAACAACTTTTAATGACCAGTGTGCCAAAGTGTCTGTCACCACGGCAATAAATACTGTGGCAAATACTCAACTGAGGACACAGCAATATTTCAAGGGGCTTATTTTACCCGGTTGACTGAAAAGGCCCAAATTAAAAGCACTCCAGCTCTCGATAGCTGCACTGAGCCAAACAAGCAATCCATCCATCTATCTCTTTATCTGTCTATCTATCCATCCATCCATTCATCTGTAATCCAGAGCCAAGCCTGAGAACCTCCACTCGGCCTTCAGAGACCGGCCGTGTGCTCTTTTCCACCATTCCCAGCTTATTTATGGAATGCAGCTTTGTCATATTTTTCCATAGCGCAATTTCCCCCTATAAATAGGCGCGTACGGCTCGGAGAGTTGTGGTGGGAGTATGAGGGGTCAGTATCTGTTGTGGACACTCATCATTGCCCCCCTCCCTGTCTTGCTCTCCCCCTATTTTTCCAAATATTTGAGCCCTGACAAATATAGTGCAATGTCAGGGTGATGGGAACCCACTGGAGAGCCTTTCTTCCAGATCTACCTCCAGTGAAAGTTTCCAGCCATTCTGACCCATTTTTCCATCGACACGGACAAAAACTTTACCCTGATGCTGGTAACATGGCGACGACTCGGAGCTCCTTTGGTCTACATAAACATTTAGTCGGAATACACATGCAGTGAAATAACATAATTCTGTCTCTTGGCTTGTATTATCTGGAGACATAACTGGAATGCGTGTCTGTCTGTATGTTTGTGTGCATAAGTAAGTCTGTATTTTAGATAAAAACAGATTGCCTTTTGAGGCATTCATTAAATTAAGATAAATAAGGGAACAAATGAACCTTATCAGTCACTTAAAGGGGAAATCTAGCCCAGAAAGTTCTGAGGAAATCCGACAAGTGACGTCACTGAAAGACTTTGACTGCACAAAGGAGTCTTTGGTTTCCTTTGTGTCACACTTTTTTCAGTCTTACACACCTGTCACTACAACTGTCTGGTGTGTACCTGCCGTGTTGAAGCAGAGAGAGTCTGAGACAAGCTGGTGTTTAGCACTCAACATTTCGACATGCTCATGATAATGCTCCTTTTAACGCTGATATTCAGTCTTATCTGGACATTTTAAGCATTTTTAAAGCTCATTACAGCTGAAACATGCTTCTGTAGGTTGCACGTAAGCACAAGTGTCACTCATGTGGTAATTTTTAATTCACAAACATGAAGGTTTTTTTTCTTCTCCGCCTCCAAACGGTCTACTGACAGCAACACCTGATCGTGACACCTTTCTGTGCGCAGATCCGCAGACCTTTACCGCATCTCAGCAGAGCTATAATCCCTCTCTCAGCGGTCGGTTGGCATCCCTCAAAACAAGAAGCCTACATGACGGCGACATGGTGTGCATTAACGGCAGCTTAGCAGCAACAGGCTTCATTATTCTGACAGCGCCACAAAGAAGAGGAAAAACAGGAGGCACTTCCTCTGTAAGGAACAGAGCCAAACCTCATGAAACAACAGGACTCTGAGATATCAGTGTATTTAAGGTCAGGGAAAATAATTTAACATCTGCTGCGTGTTCCACAAATATTTAGCTGGTTTCAGAAGTTTGCATATGAAAGGTTTTTTCTGTTGTTGTTTCTGAACTGACAACCGTAACGTTCCTCAACACAGACACACAGCGTCTCCTCGATAATTCAGCGATGCCACGAGGTTTTGTTTCGGGTCAGTTTCATGAGGTCTTTCTCAGTATTAAGGGAGTTGCTGGAGCTTTGATCATCTTAGACAGCCTCTCCTCTTAATGCACCTTGAAGCTGTGAGAAAGTGTGTTTCTCCTTCTGTTCGCTGTGGGGAATGTGACTAGATACTGCGAGTCCCTGAGCATCGGCAGCCACTTTGGCCCAGTGTGTCAAAACACGCCGGCTTGCCAACATTTGTGCCACAATGTTTGGGCTTTCCCCGACACAACTTTCTCACACATTTCTCTGGAGCTCACATCGTATTGACAGTCATTATTTCCCAACGTACGCACAGTAATGCTGAGCATGATGAGGAAACTGATTATTGCGCAGCACTTCATTTTACTGCCGACACACACTGTGGATGAAAGTAATCTCAGAGATGGACACTGACACTCACTCACGTTACCTTTGAGTTACAGGGATGGTCTGTAATTCACTTGTCATCCAGCCAGACAGCACGGAAACAGACATAAGATTCATTTGCACACTTGGCTGCTCTCTCTCTCTCTCTCTCTCGCTGTCTGTCTCTCATTCACACACACACCATTCAGGCAAAGACAAAAAGATGAACTGAGCTAAAAAGTCCCTGAAAAGCAAACGCAAAGAACAACAGAGGAAAAAACAAATGTCTGTTTACATTTTATGTCACTCCTACTAGGCCTACTAATTTCACCTCTTTCCAAGGTAAAACAAAGCGACTGTTGCTGACACAAGAGGGCCTGTTAGTAAATCTCTGATGAAATGAAACATGATGGTACTGCGACAAAAATATCATCAGACTCTAAATAATAATGATGCATCTGTTATCCGTGCTGCTTATCTTTATAGTTCAGCCAGGCACAGAGCTGACATACAGAGACAACCACACCACTCACAGGCAATTAACCTAACAGGGGAAGTTTTGCATTATAATAAAGTATTACCATAAACATGAAGGGATTAAAGCTGCTGGTCTCTACAGTGATGTTAGACTGTCTGTTTTCTCACACAATCGAACGACTGACAGCACAAAGTGAGACTGCTTTATAACACAAACGCCCGCTCACTTCTTCTATCCTTTCGTAAAACTTCATTTACACTCCAGGCCTGTGAAATGCACCATAAAGTGGATTTACCTCTGTGTGATGTCAAGCAGCGTGGGGCTCGAGTTCAGTCTCTGATGCTCGGGTCCCTTTGCCTTGGTTGGCCTCTGGGACAAACAATACGGTTAGCATGATATGGACTTATCAGTTAAGTCTGCTCACAGCTCCTAACCATCATTAAGGGGCCTTAAGTCACAAGATCACTCTGCTGCTACTAGCCAGTGGTGTTTCACTACGCACACACACACACATACAGTCCAGCCACACACACGCACACTGCTGGAATGACATTGTTGTTCATTCAGAGAAGCAGCTTGCTGTCGTAGCTGGCTGCGTTTGTTGTTGAAAGGTCCCCTGGGTGGAGATTCCTTTGGGCCTCAGTCATAAGGAGAGGCATCAATGGGAAAAGCAGTGGGGATAAATGAATGGGCCTGTGGTCAGGTGCTGCTCTGTTATGTGAGTGTTGCAACTGCTGAATGGTGAGCACGTCACCCAACGATGACAAGACCCGGGGGTGTTTTTTTAAAGCAGCGAAACACGTAAAAGCAGAGCGGTGTCTGTGAGAATTTCTAACTTTCATGTTTCTGAGTGAAAACAGCCAGAACCTGTCAAAGCCTTACAATCATTATGTTTCATCACAAGCCTCACAGTCCTTTCTGCTGGTTAGGAAACACGTCTGACGTTAGCATACTAAAGCTCAGTGTGCTAACTTGGTACAACAGTGACACTGTGGACAGACGGTCTGAATCTGCCACTGCAGCCAGTCGCACTGAGCAGGACGTGTGCTGTGCAGGAGGATCATGCTGAATGAAGAAACACGTGTGGAGTGGTAAGGTTGCTTTAACATCTTCATTTCTATTCATTAAACACAGCGCAACACTTCCTGTGTAACACTACAATAATGTACCCGAGAGGAGAAGATCAATGTCAGTTTCTTATCTGAGTTTCTGTGAGTTGAATTTTTCCCCAAACTTGCTGTTTCCCTTTCTAGTTTCTAGTCTTCGTGCTAATCAAAGCGAAAGCAACTTCACACCAGTTGTGCATATCCAGTAACATTTGAAAGAAAATAACAATATTTAAAACAGTGGTTTGTTGATTTCACAGCTTCTCTGTTTGGGTGACACGATGTTTGAATATGTTGAAGACGAACATGTCCGAGGTTTTATCACAAACATAAAACAAGCAAACTCAAGTATCATGTTGTCATTTCCACTTGTTCAGTAAAAATCATCTCTCTTCAGCACAAACACACAAAAGCAGATCACTCTTGTGTAACTCTCACAATCTTGGTGAAACACAAAAAACACTTTTCTCATCCTTTGCTCATTGTTCGTTTTACTTATTAATGCATAAGCAAATGTGTAAAAAAAAAATGTCAAAACAGTGATTTTTAAATGTTTTATCTGCCCTCCTCTCTGCCTGTGAAGGTCCACTGCAGCTCTGCACCATGTTTACTACAACACGTCCACCTTTGAACAGTTACACTCCACTATTCTTCACTTAGAAATACTTTTACAACAAACACTCAAAGGGCCATTTACGTGGTCAGTACCTCATTACATCTGGTGTCAACTACACTGCAGGTTAAAAAAAATAGCTTTTCTCTCTTTTACAGTGAAAATATTTTTTTCTTTTGAATATTTGCTTTAATAAATGACAGATATTTAAAGATCCAACACACAGGAGGCAAAGCAGATCTTCCAGTAACAGGCTTGGCAGTGTGTGTGTGTGTGCGTGTGTGTGTGTGTGTGTGTGTGACTGTAAAGCGCTTTGGATAAAAGTGCTTTATAAATGCAGCCATTTAACCATATAACGTGTTTAAGTCACTTCTTATTGTGCTTAATCCTTCACAAGCCCATACAGCAAAGTGTGCAAACAAGGACGTGTCATAAATCACCGACATGTTTAAAATGGATCCAACCACTGAGCATGTTTGTCTTCAGCGCCTCAAACAATAAAGGACAAACTTCAGGGGGGGAACATGAACAACATCAGCAGCTTTAATGTGTCACCACCGCGGCCAAATCACTCAACGCACTCTTCACTTGTCACACAGAAAGAGCGAGCTAATTAAACACCTGAAAACACGCATTTTTGGCACTGAGTACTTGGAGCTTTAAAACTCATAATTAATACCTCAATAAAAACAATTAGCCGGGGCGAAATCCTTAAAGCTAGAATGAGCTAAGTACTCAATAAAAAAGCTCCCGTGCTTTGTGCAATAAGCTTTGAGAATGTGGGTTGTTTGAGGAAAACACGAAACCTGCAAGAACGTCCTGCGTCCGATGTTTATTATTCTGTTACTCATCCACACACACTCATCAGGCTGCTGCCACTGAGGACTTCTTATTCATCGCTTCTCAAAAATGACTCTACGGGAATAACACAATCCTGTTTTTATGTAAAGATGAACTGCAGCGGAAAGTTTTCTACAGTTTTTTGGTTAAATCGAACACTATCCTGATTAAATCTCATTTCTCCCTTTTCAAATGATTGTTTACTTTCAGTCCTTCATGATGTGCTGCTGTTTGTAGACTCAATGAGGTGGTGAATGAGGTTTAGGTGACTTATCATTAACCAACCATTTCTCATGAAAATAACATTGCTTCAAACTGTGACAATTCTCAGAACCAAAATGGAAAAATCCACCATAAAACAGAAACTCTACATCCACAAAAATGGATCTCCTCAAGCAAGAAATCGGGACATCAGCACTTGAATAATCATTATACTCGGCTAACAAACAAACGTCACGAGCACGGCAAAGCCAACACCTGCAACAGAGGGAACAGGACAGGAAAAATAACTGGATCTGGAGGGTCAGCTGGAGCAGTGGCAGCGGCCTGCAGACCATAGTGGGGCTCTACTAGCAGTTTCGCCCCTTGCTGTTTAGATGGGAGACACCAGAGAGGGAGAAAGTGCAGGCATAGCAAGAGAACTGAATGACCCAAAAATGCATCTGTGCATTTGCAACAAAGCCACACAGGCAGATATCTGGTTTCTGTCTAAAAGCTGCTCCAGCTGCTGTTTCCCACTTTACATGTTCGGTGCATCATGCACGTCCCGTCACATGTGAGAAAGACGTAGGAACCGGGTCATTTTTTCAGCAGGAGTTGTAAAAGAAGCCAATGTGAGGCTTTGTTTCATTTAAATTTTAATTGGAGACTGACACCCGGAGCCATAGTTTTCATGTGAGCTGTTACATCCAAATGGGCTTTTTGTAAAAGTAGGACAGGACCTCAAACTGCAACTCTAAACTTAGTGGAGCTGAGTGAATTAATGATATCTATGTAGTCTCTGAATGATTCAGTCATGAAGTTAACTGGGGTCTGTTTTAGGTGACTTGTCCTTTCGTATAACTTTGGCAGTGTGAGGGCATGAAATGGTCACATGCACTTTTGAGAATGACACTTCATGGCCCATTGGCTTTTGCTAATAAATGCTTACGAGTGGCTGGTGCCAATTTCTAAGAAAACCAACAGTGGTGTGAGAATTTTCCAAATGTGCCCCCACAACGGCTTTGATTCGTTTCCCACAGACATCCCGAGTCTATAAACGTCCATAAATAATGCAATCATACAGCGTCATTCAGGAGTAACTACAAAGTCTGGACGCTCAATCCCTTTTTGTTGTTTGATTCATTATTGATGAACTTCACATAGACGGCTGAAATGAAACACTACCACTGCTGAAGCCTCAGAAAAGTAGGCTCCATCAGCTGATTGTAAAAAGCGCTGGTGTCTTTCGGGCCTGTGAAGGGCCCGTCTTGGGCTTTTCCTCCTGCCAGTAAATGGAGAGACGGACAGTGTGCCCGGTGTTATCAATGAAGCCAGCCTCTTGGCTCTCCAAAAAGTGCAGCTTGGAAGGCGTCCACGGCAGGGCATTAGGCCTGGAGGTTTGTGTCGTTTGTAATTTATAACACTGAGGGAAATGGGCAAGAGGACAATATGGAGAGAAGAGGGAGAGAGGGAATGTGGGAGGAGGGGGATGGGACTTGCTGCACAAGCAAGTGGCTCTGCTTCCCTGAGTGTGCTGCACAGAGCTCGAGCTGGTTACTAGGCTGACCGAGCTGGAGGGCTTTCTGTCCCTCTATGAGGCACAGCCTGAATGGGCCTTATTTTTCCCCTCGCTCAAGTCAAAGTTAGACAGAAACTCTATAACCATGTAGTTGTCTGTAGCTGCATATAAGCGCGAGAGCAGAGGAGACTGTGCTCGGTTTAAAACAGAAAATGAAATATCGACAGAGCCACACGGTGCCAGACACAAAGTGTTTGATAGCAGCCGGCAGCAGCTCTAGTGCACATCAGAGTCTCAGAAGATGTCAAAGAGAAGCCAGTAAATCACAACAGATGACTTTCAGAAAGTAAAGTATTACTGCTGCACTGTCCCTCTGGAGCTCGGCAGCTCGCCTCGTGTGACAGACTGCTGCTGAGGGGAAAATTGGGCTGCATTTCCACAGCGAACCTGATGTTTAGAGGGAGCTTTTACGAATTTGCACATCTCAGCATCCGCTGATAAGACATGAATGCTGACTGTGAGACAGCGATCATCATCATCATCATTCTTCTCCTAATCACGATACAGCGACGCTAATAGCAGCAATTTCCCTTCATTTCATAAGAATGACATAACGCACAACACCCAAATTACCATGATAATATCTTAAAGACATGACTGCAGTCAAAACAAACATGTTGACGTGACGTTTTCCTCCCACCAGAGTACCAAGAATGGTATCAAAGATTTATTCAAAAATCTGAATGAACTTTATTTAATTCAACTGAAAAGACTTTTATTTTTGAGCTGTCAGGTCTTGATGACATTAATAATTACACTCGTGCCTCTGAGTTTTAGCTTTGGGACGTACATAGTGCTGACTGGATGGTCAAGAATTAACTTTATATTCTTAATTGTTTCCCTGATACCTGCTGTCGTGATCGTTCAGTCAACACGTGGACATCAACACAAAGCCTGACCGCAGAAACGAGACCTGAATCTGAGATAAGGACGACTCAGAGATGCTTATTTGATATTTGAGATAGATGAGTCTGAAGCGAAGTTTCACTCAGGTAACTTTCAAATTCATTCGACTGTCAGTTTCACTAACCTGCTCCACAACGTGCATTAAAGTATTTCTTAGTCTGTCTTAGTCTGCTGTAATAACTCTCTCATCATGTCTGTTATGAAGGCTAAATAATCAGTTAACACCTTGGCCTTCGACAGGGAAAAGCACACAGGTCCGGTGCGCTCTCTGTTTTGGGAAACAGCTTATTAAAAGGAACATGGGGGTGGTTGCATTCTCGATTGCGTAATAAGAAATTTTCCTCAGTAGTGCATGGCTACAGATCCTTGGCAACATGTGCTGGAAGCAGACTCAGCTCCTTAACTACATCCACAACACAAAAACCAAAAATCCTTCAGGAGCAGGCATCATCAGAGCTGCGACAAACGAATAAAATGAGTCGAGGGTCACGTTTACGGAGAAGATACGATGTGAGCAGACAGGAAACAAAACCGCAGCTCTGAACGTGTGCGATATGCGGTGATACAGAAACTCCACTGTACCTGTTACAACGAGGGCCTCACATTCATCCTCCTTGATACAATATGGGACTTATTCTTAACCGGCCCCATCTTGGTGGACATTCATCAGCCCATTGTCCATCTGCTATAAGCAGTCTTTTGATACGTCGCATAAATCTGCCATTGCTGAGGCGAGGGGGCCAGATCACAGAGGCTCGGATCAAAAGTCCTCCATGAAAGAAATTTCGCACAATTTGCTCTTCAAAGTGAGGTTTCATAATAACACGCCATCTTCAAGGCAACGGGGCCTTGTTGTCATCGCAGCACGTTCTATTTTCAGTCGCACCTTTTGTTGGTTTGCACGCCTGTTTGCCAAGTGGGGCAAATTTTTAAAGCCCCTCACAGCTAATGCCAGATATACAGTAGTGAGCTGACACTGACACGATTGTTTGTTCGGTGAGCAACAAAAGCAGCAGTTGTAGGGCGGCACCACATAAAAAGCCTACCTGAAGGCTTAACGCGACAAAACAGACACTTTCTCCGTCACCCAAACTGCTGTAGCTGTTTTTTTTTTTAACGTGCGTTTTAAGTGGCCAGTGTGGAGAAAATAAATGTAAAGAAAAAGTCATAATGCCAGATCAGACAGGCTTTGGGAATGCACTGCGCCTTGATTCACACTCCTCAACTGTTGTACTAATCGGGTCTTAAAAGCCTACACTCCATGTTGTACCAGAATCTGAAGAATGTAGGCCAATTCAGGAGCCAGTCTTTTAACACAACAAACCCGAGAGTTCAATCCAGACGATATCTAAATCACCAAAAGTCAATCGGGTACTCATTTATGTTTTACAAGGCCATTAACGGCTCATATTTGTGAATTTGCATTATTTGTGAATTACATCACACACGTGTCTTCTGTAGTAACGTGACTCTACAATGTCACCATGTTTAACACACATGCTATACTATATATATGGTATATCCTATACTTCTTTCTTATTATTAGAGTTACTGCTTTACACCATCAACTACTAATATGTACCTTACATTGCAAGTATTTTCTGAAGCATACTACACAATTTTTATGTTGATCTTCAATCTACAAACTTTGCTTTCATCTCATTATAAAAAACTTTGACTTTACTAGTTTGTCAAAATGATGATATTGTGATGTACGGATGCTGAGACAGTCATAAGAAGGGAGCATTTTGAAAAAGTCGCCTTGAATTGAAGAACAGCTGGAGCCCAGTTTTTGCACAAAATCAATCAGAAAAGACAAGCAATAAACAAACATCTTGCGAATAAATAATGTCCTTTCAGTTGGTGTTTTTTTTTTTAAATGAAGGCAAATAAGTCTGAAATCCTGCAAATCACCCTTATATGTGCACTTATCAGTATTGTTCTACAAATGAATTCACGTGAAGGGCGGCACAGCTCTATAAGGCATTTTAACATTTCTCAGCTCAGTGTTTTGGCTTTCTGTTCTCATTCATCACATGTCTGACATCAGACAGCAGGCAGACGTATTCAACAGGTAAAGATATTTCCCTTGTGGAGTCGGCGGTGACCAAAAGAGGTCTGAAAGGAGAGAGAGCACTGATTTGTTCTGATGTTGCCACAACAGCTTTAAAAGACTTGTGTTGTTTTGAGCTCCGAGCGGCACAGTACATTAGCATATGAAGTCAGACAAACTGTGACAAAGGGTAAAGACAATGAAACGTGAACCGTGATGGATCACCTGCAGCACTTCCAGAAAGTTTCAAGTCTCTGCAAAAGTACGCTTTGGAAAAACTGCTGGCAGTAATGTATTCATGATTTGTGGAATAATGGGCTAAAACATGCAAAACAGCTTGTGGTCCTTTATATGGAGAGTCGAGCAAACAATAGAGTAAAAAGTCACCATACAACCGGTTTCTACAACAGCACTCTCTGACTTCACCCTCACAGCGCTGCCAGAAGACTTGTGCATATAAAAAGGTCAAACGCTTACATAAATGATGTCCTGCTGATAGTAGTGGAGAAGGAAACGATCACCAAAAGTTTGCATGAACTGCTGTATAAAAATAACTACAGTTAGTGAGGCTTAATTCCCACTGGGCAGCATGGGCAAATAAGGAGGAAAAACACAGCTGATAAGTACGGTAGTACAGTTTTGTATTAAAAAAAGACATTCCACACAAGGAAGAAATCTACAACTCGAGCTGTCCCCCGCAACACAAAGTAAAGCGAAAAAGCTCAGACAAGCTTTGATTTGAGGTAATTAGTTCTGATAAAGTGAGTGGCTGGCAGGAGAAGTCTTGCTGAGTTCAAAGGGGTGTCCCTCATCAGGAAACATTAAGTGTTCTTACCAACATGATGCCATTTAATCCCAACACTCGCTGCAGCATTAGCACCAAGGGTTACCAGGCAAACACACACACACACACACACACACTTTCTAGACATTTGCTCTGATACGTTGCTTCCACACAAAACACCCAGAGCATTTGAGGGCAAAACTCACAAAACTGCTGTCAGTATTGTCAACAAGGACCGAAAGAGTATGGGATAAAAAAAGGAAAGAAAAAAAAAAAAGAGTTTCACTTTAAGACAAAGTACTGAGCAAAGAGACCGTGAAGGCTGTTGAATCTGAATTAAGCATAGATTGGCCTATATTGCAGCAATCGGGAACTAGTTCAAGACGTGCCAGGCCTCGTGTAGGCTCTTTTTACAGCGAGGACCTCACTCTCACACAGCGCAGCACATATGCACCGGCGCTAAAACGCAAGCTGAACATACATGTAAGATAACAACAGAGGAAAGACATGTTTTTGTCATTTACCATATTATTCGCTGGCAGGTTTTCAGATGAGTTTTGTTGGTATAAACAGACAGAAAATAATATTTGTGTACACATAAAACACTGTACACATCCCCGTTAATCATGGGAGTAACTAAATAAATGTACACAACAAGTTTACAAGTTAGAGATCAGATGAACTGTGAGTGTATTTATATAAGTGTTTGTTGTGTGTGTGTTTGTTGTGTGTAGGACAGGGAGACTATTGGGAGACAAAAAGTGTTCCTTGCCTCTGTTGGGTCAGGTCCCAGTCCCCCTGTGGACTCCCACATTCGAGTTAGGCAAGTGGCCTGCGCTCCCCGGGGGCAGAGAGCACAGTGTGCATAACCTGATCTGAGACGTCCACACTGCAGGTCCCCTCCTCCGCCTGCGAGCAAGCGAGCGGGCAACTTTCACTTTCAGGAATATCACAAGTGGCTCAAAGTCAGAGGGGCAGCTAAATTCCTGTTTCTGACTCGAGTACTTGGTTTGGTCCCAAATGGCACACGCTGACCCACTCATTAAGCGGTAAACCTGCAGCTTGACAGGCAGCCCCTGGATGACAGTAATTGTTGCAATCGCAGACGGAGAGCAATTAATGACGGGGTCAGAAGTTTCCAGAGGGGTGTCTGCACGAATTAAAAGGCGCCTGCGTGCATCGGACCGTGACCCCTGACCTAGGGCGACGCACGAGCATGTGCATGAACAGTTTGGGTCAAGTTTGCTACCAAGAAAACGTTGATTAAATTCAGTCATTAAAGCACTAGATTACCATTCTTCCTGAACAGTGTTGATACTCTCCTTTTTAGGGCAGGGTGATTTCTGGGTAGACTGTAAGCCTCGATGAATGGAAAAACAAGTGTTACAGTGAATTATGTAATGTTGTAAAGTTGCGAATATGAGTGCAAAAAGCATCTCCTGCAGATGCACGACTGCAAAGAGAAACCACCTGCAGCAGTTTCTAATGTCAGAGTGCTGTGTGGTTTTTGTAACAGACTTCAGACGACTGTGCAGCTCCGCAAGCGGCATCAAATTAATTAACAATGACTTACAATACAAAGCACTTTGAACAGAGCGTTCGCTGCGAACAGAGCCAGATTGACGGGAAACTTTGACCCCCCCTACAACAGTTTCTTATGACTTCCATGAGAGGCTGAAGGTGAATCCCCTCTGGCGCAGAGCCAGACACAGAAAGGCTCACCAGCAGACTATATGATGGACCAATGAGTTGTAAGCATCCCACACTTTATCTTTTCATGGAAACAGACAGAATTAAAAGTCACTGACACTGAGTAAACAGATGAGCCCACAATAGAGGGAACATTCAAGATTTTACACTTTATTCAGGTTCGATATGTGTAGTTTTATAATTCAGGCTGATATTCAACAAGTGTCAGGCTAAAGTTGGAGCTAAACAGCTCGAGAAAAAGAACTGATAACGTAAAACTATTAAGTGAAAGTGTAATGATTGTGTAACAGTATATTGTATGTATATTAACACTTAACACTTTGTTTGCATTAAACAGCTCACAACCCGACATTCAGGATTTCAAACACAAAGCGTGCACAGAGCTGGATGACTGATAACATAATGTGCAAGTGTAACACATGTTTGAAATAAAGTTAATACCAGTGTCACTGCAGGCACGTGGTGACAAGCACAGACCAAAACACAGCAACAACTCGCAAACTGACGAGTGTCCCTGAAGAAAAAATCTGATATTGTGAATTAAGCCGAGTAAATTAGCATCATTCATTCAGACAGCAGGACCGTGTTTGGTGGCAGCTGCTTGAAGGATAACACAGTTAAGTAACACAGTTTAAGTCGCAGTGTCTCATTGAATTCAAAATCATGCTGATCATACAAACTTGAATCTTTCCACACAAACTCACAGGCCAAGAAGAGAAGAAGACCTCGTCCTTCAGATGTGATGTGAGTAACCTTCCTGTAATAATGGAAACTGTAACTGTGTGCTGAACTTCTGAACGGATGTTTTCTGCTGCGAGCGTGTCTGTAAATAGTCAACTGTGACGAAAACAAACAAACCCCCCCCACCACCACCCCTCAACTAGTATATTATGTAATGCTAATTTGGCACGGAGAGCTACACCTAATTTCTGGTAATGGAGCTCAATGATTTGTTCTGTTTCTCCTCCCAATTAATCCTCTTAAGAGTAAAGTGAATATTGGAATGGGCACGCAATGGATCAATTGAGCTTTTTACACATTTGAAGCATTGATAACCCACAGTTACTCCGACAGGTGCAGATTTTGGGCAGTGTCTGACGTCCAGACGGTGCCAGGAAGAACTTATGCGGAGAACAACAACAGAGGGAGGGGTGGTGGCTATGCAAAACATCAGGTAAACCGTGGGGGAGGTAAACATCCCTCAAACACCATGCACATACACACACAACACATGTGTGTGTGGGCGGGGGGGCTGGGGGGGGTGTTAAAGGCTGTTATTCATTGTCCACACGACTGCATTCCAGGCTGGACAAAAGGAGTTATCGCCACCATCATTCAGAGGCAAGCACAAGAGAGGCAGAGGGATTTAAGCAGGTTCTCAAACAAGATGCCCCCACCTGATAACCTCAGCACCGCCGCTGCACCATTCCCACATGTCCTAATGCATTCACAAAATCAGAGAGGGAGGGGGGGGGCTGAACGGGAGGTGAGAGGAGGAGAGCAAGACAGAGAGCAGGAGGAGAGAGAGAGAAATGGTGTGAACATTAACAGTGAATGGAAGCGATGGAGAGAGATAACACCTCCTCCTCCTTCTCACAGGAAGTGACCTGTGGGGGGGCGGAGGGGGGGGGGTCACGTCAGTCCTGATGTGGCTGCTGAAAGAAAAGCCAAAACAACACCATCTTCTTCCTGCTCCTGTTTTTTTTTTTTATTACATCCCCACCCCTCCTAAGGAATGTCATGTGAAATCTTCACACACACACACACACACACTGTGACACACATACAGTGACACACTGTGACACACACACACTCTCAGGACAGCCGTGACCTCTGTGGTGGACAGAGCAGCAGGTGGGGGAAATATTTCATCAGCTCACCTGGTGAAGCAGGTGAGTGGCTGACCTGCCGTGACCTTTGTGACCCTCACACACACTCACACACACACTCACTCACACTCACTCACTCAGCAGTGGCTCGTCTCTCCGCTCTGCTGAATGACACGTGACAGAAGCGCGCTCACCTTTCTTGAACTCCTCCAGCATGGCGTCCAGCTTGGTGTCGTTGAACACGAAGTGCAGCGGGTGGCTGTAGAACTTGGTGATGGTCTTGAGGGGGGTGCAGTCGTCCGGGTCCACGAAGGCCAGGTCCTTGACGAAGAGCAGGTCCACGATGTTGGAGCGCTCGCCCTCGTAGACCGGGATGCGCGTGTAGCCGCTCTTCATGATCTCGGACATGGTGTTGAAGTCCAGCGTGGCGTCCCCGGGGATCATGAAGCAGTCCCGCAGCGGCGTCATCACGTCCTCCACCGTCTTGGTGCGCAGCTCCAGCGCGCCCTGGATGATGTTGAGCTCCTCCTTCACCAGGTCGTTGTACGGGTCCGTGACGCGCAGCATCTCCAGCAGCTTCTCCCGGTTGTACACGGTGCCGATCTCCTGGCCCAGCAGGTAGTCCAGCAGCTTGCTGACCGGGTAGGAGGCGGGGAAGGTGAGCAGCATGAAGAACTTGGTGAGGAAGATGGTGTTGGCGCCCACGGCCAGCCCGTGCCGGGAGCAGATGGCCTGCGGGACGATCTCCCCGAAGATCACGATCCCGATGGTGGACATGACCACGGCGATGAGCCCGGACCCGGCGATGTCGTCCAGCAGGATGGTGAGCGTGGTGTTGACCAGCACGTTGCCCAGCAGCAGCGAGCACAGCAGGTAGTTGCCCTGGCTGCGCACCGGCTCGATCTTCTTGGCGTAGTTCTTCTCCTTCTCCGTGCCGCAGTTCTGCACGATCTGCAGCTCCATGGGGTCCAGCGCCATGAGCCCCAGGTTCAGGCCGCTAAACATGCCCGACAGGCACAGCAGCATGGAGATGAAGATCACCTGCAGCCAGAAGGGCAGCAGGAACTTCTTCTCCTCCACCACGATCACCTTGGTGTCGTCGCCGTCGTGGTAGATCCAGGTGTGCTCGGTCCACGGGTCGTGCGCCCCGGCCGCGGCGGCGGCGGGCGCGGCGGCGGCGGTGCAGAGGTAGTACGCTTTGCTGCGCTCCGTCTTGCGCAGCGGCTTCACCTCGATCTCCACGATCCCGGACGTCTTTCGGTTCAGCACGATGTGCGGCAAGATGATGATGTCGGAGGTCCGGATGCCGCACGGATGCGAGCCGGACGCGTCCTCCGGGCCGGGCTCGTCCCCGGCGGCGGGGCTGTCGGTGCGGCTCCGCTCGTGCTCCGTGAACGCGATCCTGGACCAGGTCTCGTTGTTGATGTTGTGGCCGTAGACCCGCAGCCGGACCCGGGAGCGCTCGCTGACGCGCAGGTGGCCCCGGTCCATGAAGGAAATGTCGTCCGTGTCCTCCAGCCGCAGCCCGATGATGACCGTCTCCTCCGCCGCGTCCTTGCCGCTGGTCGGGGCGACGCAGCAGCCGGTGACCGTCAACAAAATCATCGCCAGAGCTCGGACCCGGTGAAGTGACGCCATGTTTGCAGCGGGGGGGGCCCGGGACGACGGCTCTGCCATAGCGATAACCACTGTCGACCGACCTGCTGAATGAAAAGGGCTTCGGAAACTCAGAGGCAGTCGGAGTCCGCCGTCATCTCCGCCGGGCGCCGCCGTGACTCGAGCATCGGGACCTGCTCGCTCCGCCGCGCGTCCCACACTGAGCGCGACCCTGCGCAGCGGCCGCGGGACGGGCGGCGCCGCCGGCCAATCAGGAGCCGCCGCCGGCCGGGGGGCGGGGCGTTCGCATACTCCCCGGCCAATCAAATTCCAAAACAAGTGCACCTCATGTTAAGAGACGGACGGGACCCTGCTCGTGACTTTTTTTTAAGCAGATGCGCGGATGTCCCACTTCAGGTCAGGAGCTGAGAGGCGCGCGAGCTTCAGGTGGGGGGAGTGACAAACATCTGCACAGTGTGATGTAGTAAAGACATTACAGTAAAATTTTAAATACTTTTCTATGAAGTTAGCTGTCAGGTGTGCTTTCAGTCACATGGCTGCTTTCGAGGTGCAGCAGAGGCCCTCCAACTGTCTGACAACCCGTCAAAGGAAGCTCTGCCACAGGGTTTCATGTCAGAGGCAGTTCAACACAGGAATGGTTTTGTCTTTTAAGAGTTTCACGAGAAATTGGTGAAAACTAGAAAACGTTACTGGTTTAAAAGCAACACTGATGTAAAGAACATATGTAGAATATTCAGTTGGCCAAGGAAATGTATTGCTTTATCACAAAAACAACATTTAATAATTAACATAAAAAACTTGACTTTTATTAAAACACTGTTTTAGCTCACACTAATGTGAAACATCATTTTGAAAAATCAACACATAAATTACTAATATTTAGGTATAAAAGCAGAGGTACAATTATTTTGTTAAGGCAAAGGTCCATGAAAACAGAAGGAAAAAGGCGAGTGCACACTAAAATGTGTGCAAATTCTTTTTTTATCAAAGTTTGATGATTTACAGCTCCAACAAGTTGTGCTTAGTGAAAAAAATCTTGATGAGGGTGTGAATTAAATGGATAGGAAACTCTGATGTCTAGCATAAAAGACAATTATGAGAAGGAAACCAAGTATTTTGCCTTGTTTAATACTGTTTCAGATTATGTTTAAAGTTGGGATTTTGGAATTATTTCCTTACAAAACTATTATTAAAACAAATTAAATTAACGAAGTGTTTTCTGTTCTTCCAGTGGAGGAGATTATCTTGGAGGTGTGCATGGATCATAAATAAAAATCACTCCAGTTACTGAAATCTGATCTGAAATGCTCTAAAGAAAGGCCTAAAGAAACTAATGCATCTGAAGTACAGATACTATCCAAACAGTCTGATGCTGGGCCTGTTTCTCAGCACTCTTCCCACCATCACTTGCAGCAGGCAGCAGACTTTGTGCTGCAGCATCCCCCTGTGGCCAAACCGGGACTCTGTTTCTCCAGCTGAGCGACCAGCTCGAAAGGATCCACAACTCCTGCCTGGATCAACAGTTCAACAAGGTAGAAGTCATTATGAGTTTGCAACCTGCATCTATTTTCCAAAAGTATTGCATAATAACTTAGTTTCATTCGAGATGATGTAGAAAAGTTCTCACTTTTTCTTATTAAACACTAATTAAAAGGCTGAACAGCTGATGTGAAAGCAGAATAAATCGTTGCACGTTTTATTCTGTCTCTGTGTATCTTATTAGACACTGGTTGTTCATCAAATCAGCATTTCACAGTAGCAAGAACAAGACCATGAACATGACTATTATCACCAGCTAGCCATGTTGATTAGTAGAAAAGTATGTCGGGCCCTATCTCACTTCAGAGGGACAGTCCAAAGATTAAACCAAAGGACACGTTTTGATAAATCGGGGACAGAGTTTTAATTTACTTCTCTGCTCCACAAAAACAGAGTTTAAATCCCTCAGCAGCAGAAGCAAAATGTCACACGTGAATGAAGTATTTGGGTAGCGATTGAAAAACGTATAGCGGTGTTTGTAGACGCGTGTGTGCTCTGAATGGCCATGAGAGCTGATAAGATGGTATTCCATTAGCTGAGAAGAGAACATTCCTTCCTGTTCAAGGTTCCCCAGCATGACTCCACAGTCTGGTTATGACTCCGAGACAGCTGCTTGACCTTGTGCGTGTGGGTGTGTGCGTATGTATGTTTGAGTGGGTATGCAAGTGTGTGTGTGTGTGTGAGAACTTGCTGCATGCGTCCTGGTGCACACATGCGTGAGACTATGTGCACAGTGAGACTGTAGGGCTCTCTGGGTGTGTCACACACTTGAAGCTGACACCACAAACATACTGACCTCTAGTGCTCAAAGAAAAATCAGACAAAGACGTTTCCACAATAAGGAATTCAACTGTGACACCGACCGTAGGTTTCACTGCACAGGGCGTGCACGAGCCTCCCGGCGGCTGGAAAGTGAAGTCCTCACTGAATCTGGACTGGGTCAGGATGGTGGCCACCTCTCCGTCAACCTCCACCACTTCTCCGGCCTGTGAAATACGTCAATGCCTGACATCACTCGGACACAGTGGACAGACAGCGGACACGGAGCGGTTGTTGCACAGTGGGATCTACACACCTTGAACGTGTACCGACAGTCAAACTGGAAGCTCGTCTCTGCTCCTGTAATGGTCCCGTTATAGATGACCTGACAAGGCTTGGTGTTGCCTCTAGGGACCTTGAACAGGCGGTAAGTGGCGGAGATAAACTTGAAGTCACCTGTATGGCCAGAACAGGTAAGACGTGATCAATACACAAGTCAACCTGGCATATAACAAATACAACTACCTATGATGTGTTGTGTGGTAGATTCATATGCTGACTCATCCATATAGTGCACTTAAAAAGTACTTAATGGATATTTACATTTGTAATAATTTTGGATCTGGTGTTGATGTGCACTGTCCCACAATGCAACAAACATGAAAAATGCTGAACTGCACTATATGTGTTCTGGGTAAATCCCTAAAACCAAATAAGACAGTGGTATTTATACAGTTTTCAAATTTGGATTTGCTTGCAGTTTACCAAATCCTCTGAAAGAACGTATAATATTATAATAGATATTTGGTCAACTAGTCAATGAAGTTTGGTGATTCACATAACTTCGGCCTTATACTTGTTATCAAGAAGTCTAATGAGCAAGAATACATGGGAGCAACTTTGAGTGTAAAAAGGATGTATAGGATCTATCTTCAATAAAAAAAAAGGAAATATATTACATAATTTTAATCTTAAAATATATTCTAATGTTGGTGCAAAAGGATTAATATAGTCCAGGTTAGATGAAATGCTTGTCAAGATTCAGAGTTTGAAGAGAAACAAGCAAAAAAGACAGAATAAACTAAGTGTAAAAAAAAAAAGAAATATCAAACCCAGGATGTCCTGTAGTTCTTTGTTGTCCACGGTGACGACGCTGGCTGTCACAAGTCGAGGTGGACTGAAGCCAACTTCTTCAGCCAGCTGCAGCAGATCCTTCCACCAGAGCGCTCCACCGAGACACTCACCTGCCCAAAGAAACTACACTGTGATATTCTGGCACTGGCCGGTGAGTTTTTTAAGGCAGACGGAAATCAATTTGACGCACCCCATAGGACTTTGTGATTTTTTATTTCCTCCGTTAGTCTTGCATCACAGTAGATGTCACTGAAGTACAGCTCACCACCGTCCTGAAGTTCAACAATCAAACAGTACGAAGGGAACATCAGTGCAAACTACACAGACCTACAGATTCATGACTCAGTAATCAAAGTAGGGTTTAATGATTAATGATTTGTATGGTCTTGCCCTTTGTCTAAGCATCCTCTTTGTGGATTTTTGGCTGGAGAGTGAAAACAAACGGTGAAAGGCTGCGTACCTTGAGCACAGCGTAAGCTTCAGCGAGCACTCGCCTCTTGTCTGGAGAGAGATTCACCACACAGTTGGAGCTGTGGCAGAAAATGAACACAGTTTCTCAAACAGGACACAGCACTGAAATACAAAACCATGAGAGAGAAAGAGAAAGAGACGAGAAAGACCTCTTACATGATGATATCAAATGAGTTCTTCTCCAGACCGGCGTCCGTCAGCGCCTCGATGTAGCCCTGGACGAAACTGACGTTGGGCTCCTTGTAGCCGAACTCTTTCATGTGGTAGTCCACATGCGTCCTGGCCAGTTTAAGCTAGAGGAGAACACACACTGGTGTAAATGTTAGAGCATATTTCCCCACAGGCATCACTGGCTGGCCACACTGTGATGTTCAGCACCTGGTCCTCCGTCATATCGAGGCCGGTGATGTGGCCCTTCTCGCCCACCAGCTGACTGAGCATGTAGCAGTCCCGCCCGCTCCCACTGCCCAGGTCCAGTATCCTGCAGCCCTCCAGGCTCTCTGGCACCACCAGACCGCAGCCATAGTACCTGGGGAGGGGGAGGGGGTGGGGGGGGGGGAGACGGCCTCAGTGAGTGTCTGTGGATCAGCGGGTGTAAAATATCAGAAAGCATCTGCGGCCCGGTGACCTGGCAGAGACTTCGGGGTGCACCTTCTCCAGAGCCTGGCGGATGAAGGCGGGGACGGGCTTGGCTGGAGACACGCAGGCGTTGGTCTGCAGGTCGGCCGAGTTCTTCAGCCTCTTTCCATAATAGTCCTGTTTGAGCGCAGAACATCAGCTGTGCTTGCTCCCCATCATATTCAGACACAGATCCCTTTATTTTCCCACAGCGGAGAAATTTACAGTATAAAATAGACAGTAATTAAAAATATAACTGTATATAACTGTAGTTTACCTGTACATAGTACAGAGGGAGTGTATCTGAGAATATATATATAAGAACATACAGTATCTCAGGTATAAATGACTGATATAAATAACTGCAGAGTGTGTGTTTGCTGCTCACACACACACACACACACACACACACACACACACGTTAAACCTGCCTGTAATCACACCACTGTCACTTTACCACCATGCTATCAATGTCCCCAAAGGCTTTTTATTATTGTGCTCATTTTATTGTAGCTTTATCTTCCCCCCTCTTATCAACTAAGGTTTATTTTTATTTCATCAAACAGCAGGAAGTGCGAGCAGGCAGCTGAATGAGGACACACCTGAATGAAGAGCAGGACAATGAGGATTTTAATGAGAAAGTGTCAGTGTGTTACCTGATGAAAACACCTGTGTTACTCTCACTGTGTGTGTGTCAGGTGTGTGTTACCTTGACGTCTACGTGGATGGTGCCGTCAACGAACCCCTTTGAACTTTGAGGGGAAAATAAGTCTTTTTTTAATACATTAAAGTTCAAAGTGGAGGCTGACAGCTAGCTACCTGCTACATGCTAACAGTTAGCATGAGATGCTAGTTTACACAGTGACATCGTTAAAAGTCGCAGTGAGTCAGCATGTTTACTTTAAGTGTTTAACAATGAGAAATAGCTTCAGGCTGCTCTTACCTGCTGTCTTCAGCCATCGTGTCGCGCTGTTAACAGAGACCACAGAGTGTGTTTTAGGAGAAGCTGCTGTATTTATACGCTGTCAGATCAAAAGTCATCATGACAGCGAGCTGCCGGCTTCCTGCTCAGCAGCGCCCCCTGTCGGCCAGCCCGCACACCAACAGCACCCTGCACCCTCACTGTATTATAGCATATAATCTGTGTATATACTGTATTATAGCATATAATCTGTGTATGTACTGTATTATGGTATATAATTTGTGTATGTACTGTATCATGGTATATAATCTGTGTATGTACTGTATTATGGTATATAATCTGTGTATGTACTGTATCATGGTATATAATCTGTGTATATACCGTATTATAGCATATCATCTGTGTATATACTGTATTATAGCATATAATCTGTGTATATACTGTATGATAGCATATAATATGTGTATATACTGTATTATAGTATATAATCTGTGTATATACTGTATTATGGTATATAATCTGTGTATGTACTGTATTATGGTATATCATCTGTGTATATACTGTATTATTGTATATAATCTGTGTATATACCGTATTATAGCATATCATCTGCGTATATACTGTATTATAGTGTATAATCTGTGTATATACCGTATTATAGCATATAATCTGTGTCTATACTGTATGATAGCATATGATATGTGTATATACTGTATTATAGTATATAATCTGTGTATGTACTGTATTATAGTATATAATCGGTGTATGTACTGCATTATGGTACATAATCTGTTATATATACTGTATTATAGTATATAATCTGTGTATATACTGTATTATGGCATATAATCTGTGTATATACTGTATTATAGCATATAATATGTGTATATACTGTATTATAGCATATAATCTGTGTATATACTGTATTATGGCATATAATCTGTGTATATACTGTATTATATCATATAATCTGCGTATATACTGTATTATATCATATAATCTGTGTATATACTGTATTATAACATATAATCTGTGTATATACTGTATTATAACATATAATTTATCGGTGTATGTACTGTATTATGGTACATAATCTGTTATATATACTGTATTATAGTATATAATCTGTGTATATACTGTATTATGGCATATAATCTGTGTATATACTGTATTATAGCATATCATCTGTGTATGTACTGTATTATAGTATATAATCTGTGTATATACTGTATTATATCATATAATCTGTGTATATACCGTATTATAGCATATCATCTGTGTATATACTGTATTATAGCATATAATCTGTGTATATACCGCATCATAGCATATAATCGGTGTGTATACTGTATTATAGCATATCATCTGTGTATTTTATACCAGAAGCATCAAACTCCTGTGGGCTAATAGAAATTTGGAGACATAAAACACTGCTGTCATGGATGTTAATGGATCCACGGGGCTGAAGAAACGACTACTCACAGTGAGTCATCAGTTAACAGCTGCATGGAGGTTAAAGGCCCCGCACACCGCTGCTTTTTCCACACAGCCACCATAAAGCTGATCAGACCTCAGACAGCTTCTCCCTCATTGGTCCTGATCTTTATTGCACCTGCTGGGGAAGGACAACGATGACTCTTATTGGCCAATGAAGGTTGGTGATCTCACATAACCTCGGCCTTCTACGTGTTATCAAGAAGTCTAATAAGTGAGAATACATGGGAACATCTATACGTAAAGAAATGTGAGACTGCTGTGATGGACACTGGATGACAGCCGCTTTTAAACCGTGTCAGTGGGTATAAATAATGTGTATGAATGATTGGTACTACAATCTGCAAATACAGTGTGTTAAAAATAATTTAGAAACAATACACACATCTTGTTTTATTGTTTAAGGGAGCCAAAGAATTTCACTGCCATTGACTACTTAAATGTGCACATGCTAAAAAAAACTTTTAAAAAAGAGGTTAAATGCATTACATAATTAACATGTAACATATATATAACTTTTTTTTTTTACCACACAACAATTATTTTATGTATATATATTTATAGGCTCAGAGATCAGCTCTTCCTCTCTCACCTCCTCATCATCTTGTCCTGTATCTTTACCTCTTACAAAGCCTAACTTTGATGGACAGACTCTTTAAACACAGATTAACTTGAATAAATTAGGTATCAGGGATCATGATGGATGACCTGCGTTTGATGAAAATGAGTTTGTGTCCAACAGTCCACTGATAAAATTTCATTACCTGTGTTGCCTGCCCAGTTTCCACAAATCCCTCACTGGTAGATAAGGCCAGGTGGCATGTTTTTTTGTTTTTTCCACAGAAGAGCAATAACAGTTTTCCACCCCGAAGAAACAACTAAAGAGTCATCATGAATTTAAAGGGGCTCGTTTATTGAACATACATCCGTCTTGGTTGATGTAATAAATGGCTTATGATCAGAACATTCAAAGATTATGTGCAAAACCACCTTACACACACACACGCACACACACACCGGTGAGGAAAGAAAACGTGTCTTTGGCAAGATGCCCCTTATCTCGTTAACAAGTTACCTACGGTTTTGTTAGTCAAACGTACCCTTCACACAACTTCAGGATAAGTCTCAAAAGAAGTCTCATCTTTTCTGAACAGAACAAATAATAATAATAATAATAATAATAATAATACCCATAATGAGAAAAAAAATCTTCCATAACAATAAAGCTAATGATTTCAAAAAAGTTATGAAAGCAACTATTTGGTTCACAAACATGTTAGAATATTTTAAACAATTTTAAAATATAAAGTGGTTCTGAAAGTTTATACAGTTCCAATAGTTTTTTTAAGGATTCAGCTGATATGAAAAATAGCTCGTCTTGGTACTACATGTACCACAATTACACAACATGACCTTCTAGCTCACACAAAGCATTAACATGTAAAGCACTTGAGACTGTGTTCAGGCTTTGATGGGAAAAATTCAGTCATCTTATGTTGCTACAGTAAGTTCACATTACAATTTACCTTGTGCTGGGGCATCTTCGGTTGGATTGTTTAAGAATACATTTATTTATGGCTGAAATATTTGTGCTTAGCAGGCATTTTGAGGGCACCCGAGGAAAGTAAAAAAAAAAACAAAAAAAACCCCCCACACATTTAGGTGTTGGCTCTCCAGTCTTAATTAATTTCAAAGTGGGCAAACAAACGTTTATTATATAATCAGTGGCATTTTACATTCATCATCAATAAAAATCTCAAAGATTTTGGATCAAAAAGGTTTTTTACATTCAGCTCTCAAACTGATGAGTCTTCCAGAGACATTAACAGACCTGATAACTTATTTTATTTTAAATTATTTTAATGCTGAGTGGGTCTCTGTTTTCCATCTGAGGGCATTAGATATTTCATTTGTTAGCTTGTACTGTGCATCATAAACAAAAACATCAGCTTCTCAGAAATGTCATGTTGTGTTTAGAGCAGATATTCAGATATTCATGATGAGCAAAGAGCACCATCTGTTATTTTATTACCTTATCTGATGGTCTTTGTTTTCTCATCGATGTTGTTTTGCATTATTTTTCATCTAAACTAAATACTTGTCTTTTCCTTCGTCAGTCCCCAAAGAGGTATTTTCCCACTCAGCAGGCTGCAACTGACATTTTGTTCTTAAATTGTTGGTTTAAATGCTTGTATTACAGATTATGCGTGCAAACCTGTTTGCTCTAAAACTAAGGACCTTGTGGGATTAATTACCTGCATATAAAACTGGTGTAGGATGCCTAACCCTAAAATAACGGGAACCTGAAATACATACACTGAAATATTATTTTTAAGTGTTTTATCTTCTAAAAGAAGCATTTACTCGCTCAAATTAAACAGCAACATGTCGTGGCTCTGCAGGGTCACCCATTTGTAAAAATCAATTACTATATTGTGGTGAAAATGAACTAAGTC
Organism: Amniataba percoides; assembly: GCA_037176925.1. NCBI lineage: Eukaryota > Metazoa > Chordata > Actinopteri > Centrarchiformes > Terapontidae > Amniataba > Amniataba percoides. The sequence goes on from JBAJHX010000051.1 coordinate 6,795,523, forward strand.
CAGTTGACAGAAATCAACCATAACAGACCCTGAAGGAGGCTGTGCATGTTAATGATACCACAACAAATGCATGGTAAACTGTGCTCATATGAAAACCCGGTACAAAGAGTGTAAATGTTGAATGTGTCTATAGACTAGAGCTGGTGAAGGCGGTAATCTACTGAAGTGACTGACACAAAAGTTTGAGGTCTGATGTCGCCCATCTCAGTTGTAATCTCTAAGAAGCTGAATATTCTTTCTTTTTTTTTTGGTACCTGCTTTCTTGCAGTTTCTCAGCTTCACTAAAGCTTATTGTTGTTCATCAAAATGCTGCATGTTTGGGTTATTACAAACATTCATCAAATTAATTTAAAAAAAAAAAAGAAAAACAATTCACAGAGGTCCATGTTGCAACAGAACTGAAAAAGACTAATCATATACGGCAAATTAAGACTGAATTAATTAAGCATTTTCTGATTTGTTTTGCTAAAAGCTTCATTTTAAATACATTTTGTGCAAAATAGTAACTGCTCACATGAAGTTTTGTTAATGCACTTAAATGCCTCTATCACTAGCGGGCAGATAGAGAGCAACGACAACAAGACAAGGCAGAGCGGTTTTAATTGCTAAAGAAGCACTTTAGAAGCATGAGTCTGATGGGACCCCTCACAAGATCTTGTTCTAACATCCCTGTGCGGTATCACTTTGAATAAGCACACACTGTGGTAATTCCACATTGCACTCATCCAAAATGTTTTGTTTTTTTTCTAACTACGTAGTTTCCTTTCCTGCAAAGAACAACTTTGCAGAATTGTTGCACCTGGTGAGAAGAGCTGCATTCATCCTGGGCAGTGATTGTCCTGTCCTGACGTTTCGAACTGCGTGTCAGTGACTCCGCTGTCAGTCCCGGTTGCCACAGGCTGTTAAAGGGCTTGTGCTGCCCAGGTATAACCCCAAATACACAGGTTAAGGCCACCGTTCCAGTGCGGGCAGAAGCAGACGTTCTCAACCTCTGGAAGTCCGTCGTTTTCAGTCGAGAGTCCGCTTCCTGCTCCCACACCTGTTTTATCTAAGATGCACACATTCAAAAAAATACTCACTTAGAAAGTATTTAGACATAAAACACTTGCTCAGGTACAAAAGCACGCGTCTCCGTGCTCCGTCTCAAGTGCTCACTGCTTCCCTCTATGACACAAAGGTGTGTTAGCTGTGTTTCAGCCCTGCGGCTCAGTGCTGCTGCTGCTGTGGTGCGCTCCCTCCTGCTCGTTGATGGTGTGGAGGAGGAGGCACACTGGAGGGTGGGGTGAGGCGCTGCCTATCTGGTGAGCCGGCTGGGGAGGCCCTGGGGGCCCACGTGCCACCCGCCTCTCCAGCCCGCCCAGAGCTGGCTCCTCCTCCACGCTGAATGAGGCTTGATGGCCGCAGCTGTCGCAGAAGTCGCCCGCCTCCTCCTCCTCCTCCTCCTCCCCCTCCTCCTCCTCACCCTCGCGCCCAAGCAAGCTCTCCAGCTCCCTCAACTCTTTGCCTTCCTGCCCCGTCCCTCCAGCTCTGTTTAAACCGCTGCTCCCGCGTGTGCCGCACACACACACCTCAATCCCAGAGTCCCCTGTGAATCGCCTCCTCCTCCCGTTGGGGAGTCGATCTTTGTCGTCAGCGCAGCCCTCTGACAGGTCCTTCAGCAGGGGGTCCTTGCACGAGTCGTCCCCACTTCCGCTTCTTTTCTCCTGGCTGGGGAGTCCCTCTCTACTGAGCCCATCTGACAGCAGTATCACGCTGGAATCTTGAGCCGTCTGCGCGGGCTTGTTGTCAGGCTTTGGCCTCAAGTCTAACGTAGGGGGCTGTGGTTCCTCTATGCTGGGTCTGCAACACAGACCGTCAGAGGGCGGGGGCACCGGAGCGGGCTGGATGGCTGAACAGTGTCCCTCCTGCTGCTCAGGAGCCAGTGGACTGGAAGCCACAGAGGATGGGCCTGTGTGTAAGGCACTGTAGGGAGGGGGAGGAGTCGGTGGCCGGTTGACCACCTCTTCATAGTCAGGCAGGAGGTAGTTTGGCAGAAACCCTGAAGAGAGAAAGATGGAGGTGAAAAAGCGTAAGTAGGAAAAAAAAAAGAGTACAGCTAACCAGGTTTCAAAGTTAGTTGCAGGGGTTTGAGTTAAATAAACATCTGACCTCTAAAAATTTCAGTGTGCCCTCACTGAACTTCCCAGATAACTCTTTAGGCATTCCCAAAGCAATAGGGGCAAAAAATGTGACAAAACAAGCTGATTTCTGGGTCAGCTCTGTGCTGAGTGCCGTTGCAGCACTGTGCGAGATGGTGTTGCAACACTGGCGAGGTACCAAGAGAGCAATGCTCGCCGTTTCCTGAAAACTGGGGCATGCAAACAGGGAAGGTTCTGACGCTGTGTGAAACCAGGGATACATCTTAGTGCAAACATTACATTTGAGCCAAGGACCGCTGCTTTGAATCCGGCAGCACCACTTTTTGCTCCTCACTGGTTTGAAAGTCTTCAGTTTGATGTGACTAAAAAACCACAGATGATAAATTATTCTTGAAAACAGTAAAACCTGTGTAGAGGTGGTGAAACTGACAATTAATGACCTCAATGGTTTATTGTTTCACTTTGTATTTATCACGACAGGATACTTATCTACAGATAATTTGTATTGATCAGTATGGATTTAAACCTGACAGTGACTCTAACCTGAAAAATTCAATGATGGTTATTACACATTTATTATCAGAGTAGAAAGTGAGCTGGTTTCTGTAAAAACACAACTGACACTAGGTGGTGTATATAGATGTGCACCGGCTCACTGATTTTACACAGCGCCTCCAAGCAGTAAACACAACATTAATACTATCACTATGGTGGCCGGGAGGTGCAAACCAAAACTACAAAGTGCAAAACACTTTTACAAAGCTTGAAACAAATTTACATTTTGGAAAACATTTTTACAAATCATAAAACAAAATGACATTGTCAAAAGACATTTGCAAGTACTGAAACAAATTTACATTTCAGAAAACAAATTAACAAGACGAAAAAGACTTTTACAAACTCCGAGACAAATTTATAAGTGGCGAAACACTTTTACAAGTTCCCAAATCACCCGGAAAGGGAATGTACCAACTCTGTGGATGACCAGTGATAATGGGAGCGGCCAGTTCGAGTCGGTGTTGTGTTTGAAGTTCATGGTGTTGGTTGCCAAAGGAGGAGGAGGAGGAGGAGGAGGAGTTCACGGTGACCCAAGATGGACAGCGATCGGGTGGCGTTTTGCCCGTTTTGTGGCACATAATTCATCAAACAGCTGCTCAGGTTAAGAGACTTTCTTTTATTTAGTGTACAGTTGTTGTGATGTGACTGAGCTGCTGTTTATTGAGGTGCAGTATTTTGCTCTGACCACAGGGAGTCGCAAGTAGGACACACCCAGGTTTGTTTTTTGTATGTGCGACTTTAAAGTTCATTGAGCCCTCTGACTGAAGAAAAGATGTGAGGTTGTGTTAGTCTCTCAATAAATATGCCAAAAGGGCTAAAGAATATTATTGCTTCAGTCAGATTATTCCCTGAGCTCAACGCTGATGAAGCCGCGAAGCTCAACAGGCCGCTCCCGTTATCACTTCCGGGTCATCCACAGAGTTGGTTCATTCCCTTTCTGGTTGATTTGGGAACTTGTAAAAGTGTTTCGCCACTTGTAAATGTGTCTCGGAGTCTCGGAGTAAAAGTGTGTTTTGTCTTGTTAATTTGTTTTCTGAAATGTAATTTGTTCCAGTACTTGTAAAAGTGTTTTGCACTTTGTAATTTTGGTTTGCACCTCCTGGCCACCGTATTTCACCTAATAAAGCTGATGAAGCAAACTTTTGTTGTCTCTCTACACATTCAGCAGAGCAACACAACTGTTCATTTGGGGTTATGATTTCTGTCCAGTTGGTAAATCTATGTTTAGCTCGTCACTACATCTCAGGGGAAACAGCGTGTTCACCAGCTAGTCACTAATTCTGTCTGCTGTAATGCATGCAAGACAAAAAACAAAGTTAGACATCGCATTTCATCCTCGTGTTGTGTGTTAGAGTGGCAGCTCTTACTGAAGTAGAAGGGCACGGAGGGGTAGTTGTGTGCTTCGCGGTAAGCGATGAGGTTGATCTCGTGCTGCCTTTGTTGCTGCTGTAGCCTGTGTTTTGTGCGGCGATGGTGACACACACAGCAGCAGCTCAAAATGAAGATGATCGCCCAAACCAACCAAAACCCTACGAAGAGGAAGATCAACACCGTCATGTGACATTTACAGTGACATTTTACAACAAACGCAGAAGGTGATGGTTCAAACAGGAAAGATTGTGCACAGCAAAATCCACAATGTTTATCTGTACTGATGTAGCTGCTGACAACAGCACTGAAGATCAAATAGTGCCAACATCTGGCTCTGACACAGAGAAAACCCATGTGTGTGTAATCTGTAGTTATTGTATGTATTGCATTGTGGATTTCATGACATTGGATCATTTCAGTGAGAAATCTAAGTCTGACAGATTTACGGTCGCTCCTTATTCATCCTCTATGGAGCGACCTCATATTTGACCACAGCTGTATCACCTGCTGAACTCTGAGCTCGGGGGTCATAAATGTCATCTGAAATACTCTGTCCAACTTTACATGAAAATAAATGGTGAAATAATGCAGGTAATTTATCTTTAAACACTTTAAACAAGATTTGAAGGATGTCCGTAATAAAACTAAATTAGAAACATCTCATTTTTAGATGCAGTTCTTCTTTGGCATAAGTTCAGCGACAGAAACATCCCAACACAACGCGATTGTTTAAGAACAATCTGTGCTTTTTCAATATGGCATGAAGCCCTTATTTTCTACAATGGATTTATTTGTGGAACTACATTATCAGGAATCCAGTCTAAACAGCAGCAGGGAACAAAAACTGAGAGAGGCTTCGAAAATGTCCCAATTTGTGTTTACTGTGTGTTGGAAATAAGTACAACGCCACTACGTCGGCGCCAGAAAATGTGGAAACTTGACTTCAAGGACTGCAGGGCGAGGCAGCAGCTTGTGCCTCTGGAAAACACGAATGTAAACTAAACAATACGGCAGCCGGTGCAGTGAATCTCTGCTGCTGCTGTGCAGGCGTCGTCAACTGAGGATTTCAAACCTCCAGTTCAGTCACACTTTGCATGACTCATTACCAACACTTTTCATCAAGATGCCTACATACTACATATTCACAACTGTAAATGGACTATGATGTGAGATAAGTCTTATATAAGTAAGTAAGTGTCCTTCTGTTCTAGCCACTTGATAACACACAGACATCCATTCATGTTCACACCCACATCTGAGAACAAATTAACCCAACCTGCCTGTCATTGAACTGTGGGTCTGATAAAAAATAAGAAAGTGCAGCACAGAAATACTGAGCTAAGTTTCAAGGTGTTTACTAAGTGTCACCATTACACAGTTTGTATACCACACAATGCTGACAACTCGTGGAAACGTGGTAATCAGTGAGAAGTATATAGTAAGATTCATAATGTCAGTGGTAAGTAATCACATAAACTCACAGTGACTTGATGCTTTTTTTGCAGCAGACAAGAGGGATTGAAAATGGATAAAATACTCATTTGTGCTTTAGCGAATTTAAGATCTGAGCTTATCTCAAGTGAAAAGACATTTAATTGCACTTAAAAACACAAACGATACATCACGTTAACACATTCAACAATGAAAGACATACATGAATTTATGTAAAATGACCATGCTGTTATACGCAATATAGACACACTCACACTTTATTTACCATGGTCTATATAGTCCTCTACTAAATATGTGTTTTTCTTCTTTTTACTTCTCCTGGATGTTTGACTGTGCAGCATGAAATATGTGAAGAGTTTGTTTCACGTTTATGTGTTGAAGGCGGAAAGTTTCTTTGTGCCAACAGGTCTGAAAAACTGGACTTATGTACAGTAAATAAACCATTTCACAAGCACAGCCGTTTATAGCCACTAGAGGAAGAAATGTAGATTGTTGTAAAGCTTCTGAGCAGGTATTTAAATGTTTATTACAAACACACAACACTGTCAAAAGGAATTTCTCACTCCTACCACATCTCTACAGCTATTTTATAGTAGAGACTGAAATTCCTTGTGATTGAGTTTTTTTTCCGTCTTATTTCATGCTTGTGGTTCATTTCTAACTAAAGAGTCTGGGGTGGAGCTTCACCCTCCTTGCAAACAAAAACATAGGAAGCATGTGTGAAAATAAACACTCTGGAAATGTGCCATGTGTGCATCGGTGTAGTATTTGTCAAATAAATGGTCCAGAGCCAGCCAGGTGCTCAGCTGATGTCCAGATGAGCCGCATCTGCAGCCACCGTCAGCTGCCTCTGAAAAAAACAAAAGAGATGTAAGCTGACACGGCTTTCATTTGGTTTAAATCTGCTTCAAACATTGCAAATTTATGGGTCAACTTATTTTTCACCCACCTGAAAGTAGCATCCACTCCTGCCTGCTGGAAAATCTGACACGCTGCTCATCACTCGAGCGTCTGATATCAGCATTTGGCCGCTCAGGAAACTTCAGGTGACATGGGACTCTTGAGGAGACACTTAATCTAGAGGAGCTGTACTGAGTCCAAACTTCCATCTGGGCTGGTCGGGTCACGGCACCAGGCCTTTCCACAGCATGAGCTTCAAGCCTCAAAGAGTTTTACGGCCTTGTCCTCCTTTTTTCCATATTTAGTTGCAGTGTTGCTCGTGAAGGTGCGGTGCAGGCGTTCATTCAGAAATTGCTTTGCAGGTCTGCAGCGCTCCGCTTGGAGGCCGTCTTTTGCCGCGCTGGCTGTCGGTCGCGGCTTCTCTGCTTCTTGCGACAGTTTCATGAGTCTTGTGAGTAAACTCCTGGTAGGTCGGGGGTCAGTGGAAGGGGATGATCCGGTTTATGTTTTGAAACATTCATATTTCCTCCTTTTCGACTCTCTATTCCTCCACTTTCTCTGCACAGGAGCAGATGATCTTCCCGTGTTTCCCTGTCTGACTGTTTTTTTTTAGTTTTCTATCAGAAGAAACACCTTTTTTTCCCCTCAGTACTTGAGCACCGTCTGTCTGTATTAAACCTCGTGCTGAAACTAGTGCCTGATGATGAGGGACTCCCACCTCCTTTAACATACTGCACCCGACTTTATTGCTGTGTAAGTACCGATGATTGATCATTACTTTGCCATCCATAGAAACAGAACAAATGAAGTAGGTAAATACACTAATGTAAATCAGCTACTACATCCTCTCATCCCCCGACAGCAGTAGGCAAAGGTATGATGATAACATCCTATTCAATGTATGACAAGTTGTTTTCCTGCCTCATTTATTGTCAGAAAGTTCTGAGAAAATGGGACAAAAACCGTAGCAAACATGAGTGAAAGTTGTATTCAAAGGAGGACTCGTGGGGAAGATGGAGGACACAGAGAGGGAGGGTGAGGAGGCGTAAAGAACAGAGCAAAATGGAGGAAAAGCAGGATACTTACACCAGAGCTCATAGTAGTAGCTGCAGCACTGGGACTCCCCGCAGCAGTGTCCGGACTCACAGATGTAGCTCTGGTTGTTAACGCCTTCACAGTGCAGGAGGCTCTGCAACAGACAAGCAGTGTCACTTTAACAGGAATGTATTATCAACAGCTCAACTTTCAAAAAATAAAAAACACCGGCTCGAGGGGTCTGGTTACAGTGCGCGGTGCCATCAGAAAAATAACAAACCCCCCACCCCCCCACAGTGATTCGTGTTTTCATTTTCTGACTCACACAGGGTGAAATTACTTTTGTTCAGTGTTTTACAACGTTTTAACGCTGTGACAGTGAAAAGAAATCTCTGAACTGATCTACATTCACTCCGAATAAAAGGTGACGATCACACAGCCTTGATATAAATGTTTTTAAAAGTTACATAACAAGTCAGATTGAGATTTGCAGTGTAATAAAGGAGTGAAACATCATATCAAGATAAATATGCACATGCATTATGTTACTTTGAGCCGCTCACTGCACAGCGCGGTATAGTGTTTGTTGTGCAGAATAAATATGACAAAAAAACACAGCTGATGACAGTAAGGCCAAAAGAATTTATCATACGACAGTACAGACAGCACAAGTATCTCCGGTGTATTCAAGAGCTAAAGCTGAATTCAGACGTCATTTATTTCATTATCTACACTTGCATGCTTTTCCTATGACAGGGTCAAGATGTCTTCAGTGAAAAAGATTTAAATGCTTCTGGACCGAGTTCATGGCTCCTTCAGTTTACTGAAACATGCACTCTGTCCCAGTTTCATACATGAATACATATTTCCCAGCAGGTTTTAAGTAGCATGGTATGTATTATGTGCACACTGTGAAAACAGCAAAACAAAGTACACTCAAACAGAGCGTGCATACAAATTGTGTGTGTGTGCGATTGATGTACACTGCTGTCCCACAATGCAACTCACAAAGGAAATGGAAACAACACTCGAGGCTGCAGAAGCTTGACAGCGTCTGCTTCCTCTTTGTTGTTTAATTGTCGGTGGAATATATCACTTATATTTGATGTATGTTAGCACAGGTAGTGTATCATTTCCTGCCGATATCTTACATACAAACTACAAAAAAACTGTATATTATGAGGATAACTGTCTGCTGCAATCTTTAAACTGCATATCTTACAGTAAGTACTTATAGCATTGGTTTCTCTGCATGCTTGCTCTGATTTTTTACTTATAATAACACAGCACATAGGAGCCAGCATTTATACTTAGCTATGAATCTGGAGTAAACAAGTCCTAACCACCACACCACCGGTAAGCTGCTAGAATTTCATCAGTGTTTAAGGCCCATATCAAGTGCAAATTTTTGAACTGCAGCCAGCACAAAACCCTCACTACAAGATCTAATGCATAATTTCAACTTTTAAGTTTTAGCTGTGGCCTAATCTGGATGTGGAAAATATCAGAAGGCCGCGTGACACAACAGTCCACTTTCATCCACAGTCAATAAGGCATTTGTCTCAACCAGCAGTCTGTTACGAGCTTTTGCTGCCAATACAGCAAACCAGCAGCTCTGCCTGATCAAAAGTAAACCTAAGTATATCCATTATATCTGTGAAAAGTTAAGCCATTCAGGGACAAAGGTTAGATGACAATCACGTCAGATAGCTCAGCATAGTGCCAAAAGACAAGGCAGCACTTAAATCGAAATCCTCTCGTGAGAAAAGGTCTATGGATTTTTCCAGGAAGATCCCTCAGTTGTTTTCATTGAGATCAGCTTAATGATTAGCTAGCCAAAGTTCTGCATCAGTGAGAGGATTTCTCTCAATAGATTACCAGTGCAGGTCTCAGATTGAGAGGCATGATGATCCAGGGTCCGAAAATCCCAGACAAGTCCCTCCACCTCATGGGTCATTATCCCACCGAAGAAAATCTGCCCTCAGACACACACTGCCGCTCTCTCTCTCTCTCTCTCTCTCTCTCTCTCTCTCTCCCTCTCTCTCTCTCTCTGTCTGTCTGTGTCACACACACACACGCCCAGACACACTCCCTCACCCCACTCCAATCCAGGGCCCAAACAGTGGACAAGGATTGCTCTACGGAAATTTCCAAGCAGCAGCAGAGAGCAAGCTCCTAGCTGGGCCGCTGCATGATAATAAGGCGTGCAGAGCGGTGAGAGGTGTGTGCAAAGTGTGAGGCAGGGGACAGAGAACAGTACGAAAAGCACAGAGAAAGCCAAACACAGAGCAGTAACACAGGAATGATTTGTCACACACACACACACACATCAGCACAAGCCAAAGTGCTGACATGAACCGCGGCTGCAGCTTTAAACCTGACACATGAATTCTTTTCCTGACAGCTGTTTTCACGTTATCAAAAAATTCATTTGGTGTAATAAACACATGATGTTCTGTTCCTCTCTCTGACACATTCAGCTGCTTTCAATGACAACTATTCTGCACCCCACACATGCTCCCCACTTGGCAGACTGAGCCTTTTTTTTTTTTTTTTGCAATTTGATACCAATAACCATCCAGTTTGTTTGGGTCTTCGGCCTGTGCTGCATAAAGATAGCTCAGTGCTGAAGGAGCTCGGGATTTGAAAAAGAAAAAGTACACCGTCTAATCTTTGACCTGCACGTGACTGCAAAAAATGCAACTGACTTTTTTGGCAGAAAGAAAATGGGGTGACAGTCAATCAAACATGAAAAAAAATCTAGGTCATCTGAGACAGATTCCAAGTTATTTCTTTACTTATCTTGCAAGACAGACAGTGACCGAGCAAAGAATGCGGACTGACTACAATCCTCTGTCTCCCATCCAAACTGTGAACAAAGAAACAATCCACCTCTCTCATGCCACGCTACCAGATTAAAAGGCAGATCTGGTTTCTGTCCCAGAAATGATCTCTGTGTTAGAAAATAATCAGCCTTTATAATGAGAAGCTGTTGAAGAGAGCAGACAAGGAGATGAGTTCAGAAATCCCTCGGTGACTATCGAATAATGTCTCTGGCGATAAGTGGTTACCGTTCTCAGTTCATTCTTAGCTGCACAGTCAGAGTTGATCCACTTAGCGCCTGTAGGACTTGGCAAAGTTGGCTGATGCACGTAAAGACCTCGCTGACCCCTTATTTATTATTCTGTCCTGCAACAAAGAAAGGCGCTCTTTCATATTCATCAAGGTTATGCAGAACACTGGCAGCTGCTGATACCAGACCAATTCTGGGGAGGTCAAATTAATGAACTTAAGTCACCTTTGTTCATCTTAAAGTAAGAACACAGAGTACGTTTAAATTGCTGGCTATAATAACCCACATTTTCCACATTCACATAGTGCACAAATTTTGTTTTAGTCGCTTATGTTTGATCAACATTGAGAATTTTGATGAATTAAAGATGGTGATCTTTCAGGTTTCCATGATAAAGATTCAGAAAATGCTTCTTAACACTGAAGCCCTTTGCCTTTGAGTGTGTGTGACAGAAATCAAGTTGATAACTTGCTTTTCAATAAAACATGTTTGCGGGTTTGCTAGCCAGCTTAATATTATTTGATTTATTTAATATCTCTGGCAGAGAGGCTCAACAACATTTACAGCAAGTAATGTAGATAGAATATTAAAGTCAGTGTGTTGTTATATAATATTTTGGATGCTGAACATCATGATGCAGACTTGTAAAAGGTCAGAAATCATGCGTGTCTGTCAGAAAGACGGCAAGCAAACAACTTTTAAAATGTTTGTTTTCCCGAATGCAGTTCAGATTGATCAGGGCCGTGCTAACATTGCAGCTGGTGCTGTGAACTGAAGAGAGGAAGCATAAAACCTTCATGAGTCCTTCACAGAGAAACCAGTCTACAGGGTCTACAAAAGTTGGGAAAGGCCTAATTTTTTAAGTCAGGCTACAATCTTTTTACACACACACACAAGCACACCCCAACAACAGTTTGTAATATATGTAAACAACTACATACAGCCACTTTTTAAACTTTTTTTAAAACAATTTTAAGACATGATTTTGCACTAATCTGAAATATAGCAAAGCATAGATGCATAAATGTCTGAGAAACACCACTTTTAATAATAACAGCCCTCATTTTCCTGAAGAAACACAAAACACTAGTATTTATGCTTTTAAGGTGGTAGGTGGAGTCTGAGTGTGTGTGCGTGTGTGTGTGTGTGTGTTGGGGGGTGACATGTGTCCTGTCGGCCAGGCTTTGTTGTGCAGCAGTGCCATGTGACTGTAGTAGTTGACTCAGCTTTACAGAGTATTATGCGCCTTAATAGCCGCTTTTTTTTTTTCAGCTGCTATAAACAGCTGTGTAAAAGAAACAAAAAGGCTGCTGTGTTTTTAAGATAACGGCCCCTGAGCACGTCACGATGACCGCATGTTGGAGTGTACAACGATGTGGAAAAATGTGAATGCTGTGAAGTGGCTATGAGAACAGAGCCGGCGAGAAATGTTTATCATGACGTCTGACATGTGATCACTGGGTACGATAATGCTGATAACATACAGCTGACTGTGTGGGGTGTGAAGTGCTACAGGGATGTATGCAAATAGCAGATATAGTTCAGGGCCACGTGATGCAACAACTGTCCCTGAGCAGCCACGGCGATCAGCTTTATGTGGACCAACAAATACTTCATCAATTTACCACTCACGTCCTTCTTAACGTCTGATGAGCACCTGCAATGCGTGTTAATCCATGACTTATGCACACATGCGTGCACAGATAACCAAACCGATATAGACACTGCATGTGTTATCGCACGTGATACCACACGTAAAACAATAGTAACTGGAATCTGATGCCCCCCAACTTAGTGCAAAAGTCCAAAACCTTTGTGTTGTGATATCTTAACAGAACTCGAGGACTTAAACCTTCGAAGCTTGTGTGAACCAGAGATATCTTAGCACATTCACTACTGATAAAACAAAGAGGGGAACATCTCGTATGAAAGGACCGGTCACGTCCCGATATGGGTGATAACTGATTTGAAGTTTTCTCCTTACTTTCTCACGCCAAACGCAAAGTCAAACAGCTGATACTCACAGTGACGGCAACACAGCGCTGAACATTTCCAGGTCCACAACAGGGCTCAACACAGATGATCGAAATCACAATATTTATATACGTCATCTTTATAAAAAGGTCAAATGTGGCAGAGCAGATGTGAGGGAACATGTTGGTACATAACAGCAAAACTCACATCATCATTATTTCTTTTTCTTTTAAGTAAAAACTAATATTCCCACTGACTCACAGTGTCTCTAACAATAATCTGGGTATGACTTGTTTGGCATATTATTCAGCAATAAGATGTCATCATGTTAATCAATGTCCTGCATTTGTACTTTCTTGCAAAGAAAAACAGCAGCGAAGGGGATGCTGATGACTGCTGAAAGCTAGATTATGATGAAATAATCATTTTTATTTAGTCGAGCTCATGAAGAAATAGCTCTGAAGAACGCTTCAGTCTGAAAACAGCAAAAGTGCAGCTACTTTATCTCTGTACTTTATACAACATTATGAAACCTGCTGTGCTTCCACAATCAGTTATTTAATCTTTCTTTAAAAGTTTCGTACTCATCAAACCAGCAAAGTCCCTCAATGCTCTTTGCAGATTTTCCTTATAGACAGATTGAGAACATCAAAAGCATCATAAAGCTCAGTTTAAGTGCATCTCAGTGTGCATCGAGTGCAGTTATGTGATCAAGAATAACTGCTGACTGGGTATAACTTAAGTTGCATGATATTCAGATGCTGATGAGGAACAGAACAAGATGAGAACAGATTTATGTCGTCCCACACGCTCAAATTACACATGAATATAAGCACAGCCGCAGAAAACAGAGCAACATTATGTAATAATTATTAATAATACAATAATTAATAATAATTCATTATTATGTAATAAGACATTCAAAGCTTCACAAAGAGAAATCACTTACGGCCTTTCTGCTGTAATATGAAGTCATTGCAGTAGAGTCAGTTCTAAGAATAAAATGCTTTTGTGATCCCCCTCATGAATGCACATTCACAACACGCCTGCATCAGTGTGACTTGTTATTAACAACACACGAGGAGAAAACCTGCAGAGGCCTCGACCTGCACGAGATAAAAACTTCTGACTCTGCAGCAGCAACATCATCCAGCAGGAAAGTGAAGAAGAAGTGAGTGAACTTACTCGTTCCAGCTACTTTCTGTGTCTCTAACAAAGACGAGCTCAGGTACAAAAAACTGGCAGCTGCTGAGTCTGATGGTGCGTCTGCATTTATACCTGAAGAACAACTTCTGCTATTTATGCAACTCACTGCAGGCTAAAATGTCAAGCCTCTACGATAAACAGACAGACAGACAGGCAGGGAGACAGGCAGGGAGACAGACAGAGAGACAGAGAGAGAAACAGGGAGATAGAGAGAGACAGACAGACAGGCAGAGAAACAGACAGACAGAGAAACAGACAGACAGGCAGAGACAGAGAGAGACAGACAGGCAGGGAGACAGACAGACAGGCAGGGAGACAGACAGACAGGCAGAGAGACAGAGAAACAGACAGACAGGTAGAGAGACAGACAGACAGACAGAGAAACAGGGAGATAGAGAGAGACAGACAGGCAGAGAGACAGACAGGCAGGGAGACAGACAGGCAGAGACAGGCAGACAGACAGGCCCTGACTTCAGCACTGTCCCTTCACTTCAGCTAAAGTTAGCCTCGTTAGCTTGTCGCGGCTAGCTGCTCAAAGTTTAAAAAGGCGTGCTAGCTAACATCTGTCCTGACTGCTCGGTGGGACAAAAAGCGAGCTAATATCCACACACACACAGAGACACACACACAGACACACACTCGGGGGTCCGGTAACCCCGCGGTTCGGTGTCGGAGCCGCAGCGGGGCGCTTTGCTAAGCTAGCCGGGGTGTTGTTGTCTTACCCGGTCTGCTGCGGACTCGGTGGGGGGGACAGAGCCGACAGCGTGCAAAAACAATCCCATTTTGAGAGCCCGACACACGCCTCTCATTCCTCCGTCAAAATAAAAATAATAATAAAGCGGCTTCTAAACACACAAAAACACTCGCATGCACACGCCGCCGGTTCTCAGAAAGCAGTCCGGGTGCCCTCCGCTGCTCCTCGGCCGCTGCCGCCGCATGCGCCGCCTCCTCCGGACATTTCACCGAGCTGAAGCGACTGGCGGCCGACACAGCTGTTACACAAGCTGCCGCTCCTCCCGCACGGTCTCCCCGCCTCGCTCCGCTGGGTGTGGCGTGGTCACCTCCACCCGATCCATGTGCGCAACGTGAGGGGCGGACAGCCGCCGGGCCCGCCGCCGGCCCGCGGACTGCCCTCTGATTGGACGGCGCGGCCAGCAGCAGGGGACGCTGACCAATCACGGGCCGGTGCGTCTCCGCTGCGTGCTCTTGTTATCTTCCTGGGTCTCCTTCCTGCTCCTGGTTCACGGGAGCACATGTTCCAGTAAACTAGTCCATGTCAGTCCTCATGACCCGACCATGCAACCCTGTAACTCTGTTATCCAGTCCCATTAGACTGTATTCAGAGTCAGAAAAGGAGAGAGGTCAGATAGAGAATCTGCATTTTTACACTTCACATCCACCGAAAACATAAAACACTAATCAGTAAACTGATGGCTGCTCTGAAAAATAAAGGAAGATACTGTAATAGATCAGCTCTTGGCCTTTTGCAGGTTTTATTATCTTTACTCATCTGCAATAAAATTTAATGTCAAGCATATCCCTTGTTAGTATGTTTCTTTAAAGGGCCAGTTACAGTTTCTCTGCTTACAAAAACACACATTTCTCTGGTAGCATCTAGCCCTGCAGACAGTTATGAGATATTCACCTCTAAAACTTTAGCTGCTAGCCTGGTTTTACAAACAGACATTTGTCAATCAACTAATCTTTTAACAACAGTAATTGCTTTTCAGACTTACTTCTGCTAAGTAAACTATTTCTCAATCCTGTAACTAAATGAATTTTATTTTTTAATGTATTGGGGACACAGTACAAGTTTCAGAGGTGGACATCTCAAAACCTCTACACATATTATTTAAAAAGTCTGGAGGAACAGATACAACAAGAGGTAAGTCAGAAATTAGATGTTTTTTTTAGATATAACAGGAACTGACCCTTTAGTCTGTAGAATAACATTAGCATTCAAGTCAAACAGGGCTCTTATGAGCGCAACTGCAGTTTTCATTGTCATCATTCATCATCGTCATGATTTTTCTCTCAAACCAGAGAAGCCATTGTGATCGACATCATCACCAGTCCCTTTCATGAGGCAGTCTGTACGGTACGCCTAAAAGACTAAAAACATCCTTCTCTGTCGGTGTAGAAAGTGGATTGCCGCCATGCACCTTCAAGCTGCCCTGACGCACCACATCTTTGTTCAGCGAGTGCTCTGATAAGCTCATGTTTTTTGTCTTTGCCAGGGCTCTCAGGGAGCGGTTGAAGTGTGCCGACCCGGTGAAATACAGGAGAGCGCAGGCAAACTCGTTGTAGGGCACTACGATGATGTCCAGCCTGCGGTGGCGGTGACCAGGACCTGGTAAACAGCAAACGCCCATGTACTTCTTCTGCTCTCCATTCTCCTCGTGGCTCACCAGGTCGTCTGTCAAAAAGCCTGAAAAATAAAGAGTTGTTTTAGTCAGCCCCTCTGGGAGGAAATAAATCTATGAATAAGACATGAGAAAATTCTGATAATCTTAAAAAAGACAGAGCTTACCACTGTCATGGAGGCTCTGTAGCACTTTGCTGAAAACACCCTTGTGTGACTTGCCATCAGGATGAGAGATAAGTACGTCAACATCTCCACACGTAGCCTTTCCGCGTCGGTAGGAGCCACATGCCATCGCCACCAGCTGTGGGTCTAACGCCTGAACAGCATCCCTCACCTGCACACACCCCACAAAAAAAATACACAAAATGCAAACTGTTGTCTCTCCTAGAGAGAGAGAGCTTTGATTTTTCAATAAGAACAGTGCAGTGTTTACATGTTCTCTTGTTTTTACAGTGCCTCCCCACACTGGCAAAAAAGTAAGCTTTTACCTGTTTTCAGCCAAATACTGGGAGGTAAGCTCGCTCAAGAATCACATATTATTTTGACAAGCCTTGAGGGAGTACACATGCTTTAGTCATCTATCTCATGTGCACTTTTTATCTGGCAGCTTTGGAGGAAAAAGAGAATCCAAGTAATACAATATGTAAAACAACTAGCGTTGTACTCAACGCTCTGGAGTGAACAGGTATCTGGCTAACTTAAGATGCAGCAACTTTCAAGAGTTGGTTTCCCCCCTTTGGGATGCTCCACTTTGTGAGAAAGCTGTCTGGTTTTCCCATTACTGAGCAGTCAAGAATAGCTGACACAAACTTTTTCCTACTTCAAGCCTTCCGCTTCCAAACTTTTGAGGGTTCGAGTGGGAGTCTTTTTCAAAGCCATTTCATCTCTGTGTAAACTTAACTAAACATATTAAAGTGGTGAAAGATGTAAACATATTTCAGTCGTCTTTGCAGGATGATACACACACATCATCCGTCAAATGAAGATGCATTACCACTTGCTCGATGGCTGCTGCTTCTTCTCTGGGCATTCGGTCTAGAAAGTCATTGTAGTACTTGAGTCCGATTTTTTGAGTGCTGCTCAGGTGGGCTTTCGTGCGGATGTCCTCCAGTGTGCGAAATCCCTAAGAGACAAATACATTTAAGAAAATCTTTTTTAAAAAAAAATAATTCTCTGTATTAGATATTTGCCCCCTGTTTCCTTCTTTGCTTCTTGCATTACTAAATGAATAAGAATGAAATTTTATAACCGACTATTCATTCAGGATTCTGGTGAAGATCATACACAACATTTTTAGAAAGGGATCTCCAACATTTTGTCTTTAAAGAGTTATGACAAGATAAGTACTGAGCAGCTCTCTGGCAGACTAAAGAAGAAACACCTCTTCTTGATGACCTCAAACATCTTTTTGCCATTTTAGCAGTGAAACTTCTCGTAACTCAGACAACACATGTGCAAATACCAATAAATTGATATCTGCAATACTTTGGTGATGCTGATTTATCACCTATAATCCAGTTTCAACTGGAACTGTATTTCTATTATCTGACATATTTTTTGTACAAGTAGATATCTTGTCACAGCATTGTAAATAGTATTTTGCTGAAGTAGCGCATGAGTAAACAGCCTTGTCACAAAAGAGGAAGGACAAGCTTGAGCTCTTTCAATTTCATTTCAAGTAGGCCTGCGATATTTTGAATCTGTGTGTGTGTGTGTGTGTGTGTGTGTGTGTGTGTGTGTGTGTGTATGTGTGTGTGTGTGTGTGTCTTACCTGTTGGTACCACAGCTGTGCAGTTTTAGCTCCTGCACCCCAGATGTTAGTAAAAAGCTCCAAAACCGGCACAGCCTCCCCAATGTGATCTAGCTTCCGGAGGTGACCACTCTCCATGATTTCATCAATTTTATCGGCCATGCGCTTGCCAATTCCCGGGATCTGACAAGCCTCCTATAAACCAAAAAAATAAGGGTTTTAATTAAAAAAGAATATATGCAAAATAATAATAATATAATAATCCCTGTATTGGGCACAACAAATAACCTGTGTACTTGCTATAGAACACAGTATATCCAACAACCACACAGATCACTAACACTACCGGAAACGTAATAATAACAGCATCTGCATTTCATTACCTGATATGATGTAATAGGCTTGTGGTAACTCTTCAGTGCGTTGACAGCCTTGGAGTAGCCTAGCGCCCTCCACTTGTCCCCCTGGTGTGTGTAGGCCTTGGCCAGCACTTCTAGTTTGTCAGTGATGTGCTTGTTGAAGTTATTTGTTTTTGACTGAGAGGACTGGGCACAGACCCACTTCCCAGGGATCACCTTCTGAGCGGCAGAGTCTGGAGCAGGGTCGAGGCTGGGGCCAGGAGTCTCCTCTTTGGGGTGTTGGCCAGTGATGAGAGCCTCCAGGTCACTCTGAGAGACCCTGTCGTCTTCCCCTCGTGCTTCCTCTTTGTTGTCTGGGACTGTCTGAGAGTAAAATGCAGTGTAAGGGTATAACAACAATCTAACACACACAAACTAGTTGATTTTGTGTGTTGAGGGTCTAGTTTATGTCCCTAATTGTACCAAGAAGGGAATTGTACCAACAAAACAACTTGTGAAACATGTACAACTTGTGTTTTCTGCCAGACACATGACCTTGAACATACCATGTCTATGGTCTCCTCTTGCTTGGTTTGGCCAGACACCGGCTCTGCGATGGTTTCTGCAGCTGGTTTGACATTCTTCACCTCTTCTTTGATATTTCCATGCTCTGTGACAGATTCCCTAATTAGAGAAAACTGTTTTGTCAAAGTGGTAAAGGGTACGTACGTGTAGATACTCACACAACAAGGCTTGCTACTCTGTATTGACAAGAGCAACTCTATGTGCGTGATGAACTGGAAACATCATGAGATACAGGTAAGGATAGCAGCTTTCACACATCAGTATCCTAAAAAAAGCACTACCAGGTCAGTAACCTTTTGGGTAAAAGGAGGCTGTAGCTGTCAACATCCAGCAGTTTTTTCTCACTGATGCACAAGCTCAACCAAGTGCATTTCACCAGTTGGACTCCAGGGGGCATACAATCCACTTTCAGTAAGCGCAGTGCCCTGTCCGAGTCCATGCTGTCATCTACAACAACGTGAGTGACACTGGGACACAGTGAGCTCTCCGTCTGTCCCCCATTCTGCTGGATTTGTCTTTGGAAGATCTGGCATCTGGCATTTCCTATTCCAGCAGGCAGGATGAACACAGTGACCCCATTAAAAGTGGTTCCTGCGACAGAGGAGAGGAACATGTAAAGAGCATGTGTTGCACTTTCTGACTTTTACCATGGTGCTGTCAGCATTTGTTTTTATCTTAATCTCTCGTTCTCTTGCACAGCTTTATGTACTTTTTCCTCCTACACACACACACACACACACCTGTGACATCACATTCGTCAGGTTTCTTCTTTGCTGGAGGTTCACCCTTTCCAAGGAACACTTTTGCTCTTTTAACTTTGGGAAAGGCTTTCATAATCCCGTGACGTGGCTCCATCTCGTCTCTTGAAAGGGGGCACCAGTGGCCTGTGACATGAAGCAGAATAATGAAGTTTTCTATAAATTTGCAGAGTAAAACCCACCAACAAATCTGGAACTCAGTATGCTCAGTCCATAATGTAAAATGAATGTGGTGGGTTCATACTCTCTCTCTACTGCTGAAATGATCATATTTTGAGTTCCTCTGTAGTTTATAAAAGTTGCAATTACGGCTTTATTTTTAAATTATATGCTGTGACATATTTCACCTTGCTGAAAAACAATGCTGCTCTTATGTGGATGTTGTTGTGGGCTGTATAATGATTCTCATAATAATCCAAATAAATTGTTCAGCCTGATAACACACATATTATCATCTAAATGTACTGAAAGCTCACTCCACTAACAGTATTGTCAGTATTATATAATATTACAGTATTAGTACTGACACATGAAGGTAGTACTGTAGAAAACAGAATAATTTCACTACGAAGAACAATCTCATTGAAGTACTCAAGTATTGGGTGTTCCTGTGTAACACACACAGTATCGCATAGTTACTGCAAATAAATGACCCGCATTGTCAACATTTTACTTCATACTGTCAGTCTGTGGTTTGAACTTTGGACACAAACAGCAATAAACTGGATCTGTCTCGGCTTGTCCTCATTGTAGATATCCAGCTATCCAACACAGCAGTTACTCCTGCTTCATGAAACTACAGAAAAATGAATTTGTTTTCACAACATTGTGTTAGCAAGCTAACTGTTTGTCTTAGAAACAAGCGAATATTAAGTCGGTTTCAATAACTTAAACTTATTCTAACAATATTATTTACATTAAACTACATATTTACCTTTCTACTTTCTATTATATATAAATATAATAAGCCGCAGGAGGCAGAAAACAGCATAAATTGTTATGTTTTTGCTCTTACCCCTGTTCAGACGGAACCATTCACATAGGAGTGAAAAAAAACTGAGCACAGGCTATTTAAATTTTTCACTTCCGGGTCAATGAAATGGTGTAGTTTTGTTTGAAAAATAATCTGTAAACCATAAATCTACATATTATATCATATCATTTACCAAAGTGACTACGTTGGATTAATTTTTAAATTATTTTTCTATTTAATCTGTATATTGACCCCGTTGCCGTGGTTACGGTTGGAGTCCGGAAGTTTCCCTCTGCGACAGAAACATGGCTGTGCAAAGCTGGATAGATACCCTGAAATCATCCAAGAAAACAGCCTTGATAACCGACGGTGAGTAACTGACAGAGAAAATAGAATGACGCCTCAAATATCTCCTTTGCTCAGCTGGGCTGCAGTAGTTTTGTTTAGTCTAAAGTTAGTTCTTTTCGTTAGCTCAGGCTGTTAGCTACCTGTGAAGCTAATGTTCATGTCACCAGGCAACAAGCAGGTGGCACAGCTGGGCCTGTGAATCTCACACAATAAAGATAATTTAAGATCATTTATCAAAACCCCTCCACATTTCAGCGCAATGTCGGAAAAAGCTGTGCCCTATTAAAGAGGTACAGTGTCCCTGAGTGTTTTTAATGACTAGTTAGCATTAAGTATCTCATTTAATAACTGTGAGCTCATTCATGCTGCTTTCTGCTCAGTAATATCGATCCCTTTTATTTGACCAAAAGTTAACTGAATATAGTATCCAGAGAAATAAATAAATATGCATTATATTGTTTGCTATCACAAAAATGATCACAGGTAATGCTGGGTTAATACAAGTTGGGTTATTTTTTCTAAACTACAATTATCAAATGTGGTATCGCTGTTTTTGTTTTGAATTTGTTTGGTAAATGTTCACCTCTCCACCCCCAGGAAAAAGGAAGATCCACTACCTCTTCACAGATGGAAAAGAAATGGCAGAGGAGTATGACTTGAAAACAGATGAGCTCATTGGTGAGTGAGAGGATTTGAGTTTTACACGGCACATAGCCGCCAGCGTGTTGAATTTCAGCGGTTTGTGTATGTTATAAAACATTTGGCACTTTTTCAGTGCGAAAGTGGCGTAACAAAAGCTCGCTTGGAGCTCAGGGCCAGTGGCAGGTGGAGGTCGGGGAGCCACTTTCAGGCCCTGCTGCTTCTTTGGATTCGGAGGTGATCAAGGAGAACTGCTCCAATGTGGGTATTCATGACTTTGACGTTTGAGTTACATCTGAGCCAGTTTGCGTTTTTGTTCCTTTTAGTTCACTTTGATTCCTCTGAGAATAAACAAGAGCAAATGTCACTTCTGTAAAATGGATTTGAACATTTCCGTTTCCACAGCCTGTGTTTTTACGCAGAGACACAAAAAACAGCTTTCAGTGGAGAATCCGCAACCTTCCCTACCCCAAAGATGTCTTCAGTGTTTCTGTGGAGCCGTCTGAGAGATGCATCATCATAAAAACCTCAAACAAAAAGTAAATACACACAAGGACACTGCTTCCTGTTCATTCCTGTGTCGTACACTTGTTGCGTGCAATCCTCATGTCCTCCCTATAGATGGCACTGTTTGCATTACATTTGTCCACACAGTGGCGTGACAAACAGTAACATCCTCTCCATGTCCTCGCAGGTATTATAAGAAGTTCAGTGTTGCTGATTTAGATCGCAGTCAGCTGCCGTTGGACAGCTCTGCCCTCAGCTTCACACACGCCAACAACACTTTAATTGTCAGCGTAAGTTTCGACACAACAATGTCGTCTTAATGAATCAGTACCTTTTGTGTCGTGTTTGCTAATGCTTTAATTATAAAGCTGTAAGTTTTAATGGTTGATTGTTAGATGTGATTTATAGCCTGAGATGTCAGTAGCATCTCAACAATCTGAACAAATGCAAAAGTATCTGGGGAAAAAAAGCTGCACATTTTCTTACAAATCCAAAGGTACTTTTATCCATTAGATAAAGTTTTATCAAAGAATTCTATGCAAATTGAAAAGATGAGATTAACATGTTATAATTATTATTATTATTATTTTTATTTTGATTATGAACTCCACTTTTTCCTTCTGTGCACCTGTCACTTATAGTTTTAAGGTTTTTTTTTTTTTACAATTTAATTAAAAAAAAATTTATAACTGCAATAATTCCTCTTACTTGCTTTATATCTTGAACACTCTTTCGACACGACCACAGTGAAAGATTTGCAGGAGGGAGACAGGGAGTATATGTTGAAGTAATTATTTTTCCTGTCTCCTGTCCAGTACAAGAAACCCAAGGAGATCTTAACCCTTGAACAGGAGCTACTGAAGGAGCTGAAGAAACTGAAGGGGTCCTGTGAAGGGGATGTTGACTGCAAGACTCAGTGAACTCGGACTGTGGGAGCAGGAGTTTAAGTCTGCGCTGCATTTAAAGCAGAGCCCCACTGCGTCATTTTCCAGTCACATGTGAGCTCTGGTTTAATTTTATTCAGCCGATCCCGTCATTGAGAGCACCTTTGCACAGTGCCTTGTCACTGGTTTAATACTTCTGATCGTCTTCCTAACTGAAGTCTGTTTATTTGAGTTGTTCATGCTGAAATTTGTCCTGCCTTTATATTTGATACAGAAACACTCAGTAAACTGCATTGTATGTGTTTTGTAGTCTCAGCTTTGTTGCTGAAACGTGTGTTGATTTTCACAGTAAAATTATTCAAAAATTTGCACCAAATCTTTGTAGGAAAATTTAGAGTTGTATCACAGCCGAGTCTATTTTTGTCTCCTGTTACCAAACCTACTGAGGAGCATTTTTGATGGGGGTCACATAACCTACCACCCTCCTTTCACTGATGTCCTTGTAAAACACTCAAAACACACAATGCCTCATCCCTGTTCGTTCCGGGGTCACTGTTACGAGCACATCCCATTTGTGTTAACTGAATACCCTCATGTTCCTTGCATGTAGCGGGCCACCCTGAAAGCCATTACTGAAACTTTGGTCGGCCAGCGAGCTTGTGTTACTGTTTCCCTTTACAACAGAGGGTCACTCTGTGGTCTGCAGCCAAACCTCCACAGGCACAAGAAGCAATAGGTGCAACTGTTGCATGACTTTGTCCCGAATGGATTTCATATTATTGTCAAACAAATAGAAAGACAGTTTTTTTAAGAAGAATTACATAGATTCAAGCTTTAAAACAGGGTGTTTGTTTGCTTTTTCACCAAATTCAATTACAAAGAAAACGTTGTCCAGTCAAAAATACTTAGACAGTGTATATAAAAAGAACAGTGCCGTTTAAAAGAGACAATAGCATTTAAGTATAGATTGTTTCAACCTTGTGATTCCTTGCATTTTTTAACCACTTGTCCAAACCCAGAGAGCAAGTGCAAAAAGCACAGACGAAACCACAGGTCTCTCTCACTATTGTGCTTTGTCTTCTACCAGATGGAAAGAATAGGAATACAAGAAAACACTTTAAACCCAGCCTGTCCTGTTGTTTTGGAAATTCTCGTGTGGGACTTGACAGACTTTTTTTTTTTTTTTTTTTACTTTTGTAAGAAAAAAGGCATTCAAATGTACTTGATTAAGTAGTGTTTGCCCGCTTGATTTTTCAAGAGGTGTGGCTTTAACACGATTTAAATATGTCATGTTAGAAGTTCACACGGTTGTGCAGACGCCCTAAATATCAAACGCTCATTCTGAGGTCTTAATTTTGATAATTTACTTTAATGCTTTACAGTGTTCGGAGCTTGAGCTGCTGTCAAAACAAATTCCTGCGGCAGCAAAACACCAAGTAACAAATTGGACATCCAGCTCATGCACTGTGAGAGCGGCCGGGTCCCTCTGTTCAGGGTCTTCTTCCTCCCCTGTCGTTTGGCCTCTGATGGTCATGCTCAACTGCTTCTGGGAAGAGGGTTTCTTTTCTGCCTCCCTTTCATTCCCGAATGCCTCTTCCCAGCCATTCCCCCTCTTTCAGCCGATGCCACATTTTGCCACACAGGCCCCGATGCTTTTTCTGCAAACCCTCTCCGCAAACCTCCTCCCCCCTCCAACCCCTTACCCCTCCCTGTGTGACTGGCTTCTTTTTGATAACTGACCCCTCCTCGTGTTATTATTCGAACCCACTATTGTATAACATGCCCTTTTATATGAGGTTTCACAAAGGGCCCATTTGATCAGAGGGTTACGGTGTGCGATCGTGAGAAATGCAACTACATGGTGGTAACCTTTGTTTGGGCCAAAATGGTGGGCTGACCTCATCGCTTTTAATGCATAGCTCCAGCCATTCAGGCCCAAGTCTCACTTGCTGAGCACATTGAATTCAGTAGCCTGTCACAGATATTGCCCCTCAGTTATCTGGGTCTCCAGCCTGAGGAGGAAGAAGAAGAAGAAGTAGAAGAAGAAAGGAGGAAAAAAACAACAGTTTTTGGGGGCAGCCAACAATGTATGCTTGCTTTCCGTCCCAAAACAACCACACAAGAGAGAAGCCAGGCAAGCTTGTGAACGGATTCTTTAGTGGTTTTAATATACACTCTACAATAAATATTTCCATCATTTGACGTCATTTACATTTTTACAGTAAAAATATATTCATATATGTAGAAAAAAAACTGGTTAAAAATTCTCCAAAATGGCCTAATAAAGGCAAGATAGCATGTGAACTGAGACTCAGACGCTGTAAGCACAAAAAAATCCACAGATAGCTGCCGTGTCTAGCTTCACTTCACTCATTTCTCCTTCAAACATTCTTTGTTGCTGAGCTATCTAACTGCTAATCAAAAGTTTTCATTCAACACTGTTGAGCTCTTCCGTATTTTTTTTTTTTTTAACCCCCTCACCCTGATTTAATAAGTAAAAAACTGTCCTAACGTCTGTCTGAATTGGAAATAACTAGCATATTAGATAGTCAATGTTTACATACAATCCAGTACAAACAATTACATAAATCCATGAAATGAGGCGAAACGTGCGTGGGCACTTGACTGTAACAGTTAATTTCTCCAGGAGCACTCGTTTCCTCTCGTAGTGGTTCTTCTGCGCTGCTTCGCCCTCAGTTCTCCCTCAGTGGTTTCAGTCCTCAGCGGCCCCCTGAGCGCTGGTGATGGGAATGTTTAGTCCGCTTGCTGAAAGGGTGCACGGGGACGGCCAGAGGAAGGACATCAAACGGCCTCCTCTCGCTCAGCAAGTGCCCCCTGGGCAGGCGCTTCATGAAGTGGGCCTCCCTCTGGTGCTGCTTGGTCTTGGAGGCCTTCCTCGGGCGGCCCTTGCGTGTAAAAGCCATGTACCAGCCCTCGTACTTGGCATTCTGGAGCGCCGTGTAGTTGTTTTCCAGAACAATCTCGGTAAAGATGCAGTCTTTGCCTCGTCCTTTCCGCTAGGGAAGAGGGGAAAAAAAAGGAAGGGGAGGGGGGTGAGTTGAGGTATTTTGGACAACATCCAGAGAGCGGAAACATCCTCTTTATTTCCAGACAATCAAATAGCCTTTGAAACCTTAAGAGGGCCGCACAGAGAAATCTCAAAATCAAATTTGTTCTGGCTGCCAAAGTGTCTCAACAATGTGTCGCCATAAGCTGCAAATCTGGAATAATATTTCCAGGGAACAAACAAGCTTCAAGACGTTGCTTTCAGTCATACGTAGCCGCAAAGCTATGAATTCCAGATTACCTTGCCGATCAGCTTCCCCCTCTTGTTCATACATATGTAGTATCCTGTCTTCACCCCTTTAATGCGAATGCGGCTTCCAAAAGAGTCCGTCTCCACCTCCAGCTTAGCTGCACAGACAGAGCAGATCACAAATAGTGCAGATGACATGGTGCAGGCATGCAGATTACGACGTTACAGTGTGTGTGAGACAAATGAGCTGGGCTTTCTTCACGTATGGCAGACAGTGGGATGAGGTGGGAATCACGTCTTGTCATCATTAAATGGCATTAAACCATTTTGGTGACGATCCTGTCCAGTGAGCCGGAATCATGAAGATGACACATGAAGGTCTCTCTTAACCCTTTTATGATCCAGTGGCCGCCTTTTAACAAAGCAGGCCAGCCTTCCAAAATAGCACCAAATGATAGTGATTCTGCACGGCGATTGTTGTTGAACGTCTGTAAAAATGCTGTGATGCAGTTCAGACTGGGGATAAAGGAGAGTGAGAACACTGCGGTCAGGGACACAGCCACAAGCACAGAGCAAGCGGTCAGATTTGGGCCGGTTACAAGAGTGACACCCACTTAGGATGTGTGGCCAATGTGTGCATGGCTGACTCCCTCTCCCTCTGTGTGCAAGTGTGTGTGTGTGTGTGCAGGCCGAGGGAGACGCGAGAGACAAAAGAGCACACGGGAGAGGCGAGGAGGGGGAAAAGGTATAAAGTGAAGATGCTGACTTCACCGCTCCTTATAAATTGAGTCATACATTGAGTTGTAATGCAATGAAAATTCCTCATAAAAGGCGCCTCCAGAAAAGCAGGCGGCGAGGCTCTGAGGGGTGGACGGATGGTGGCTGCGGTGGAAAGATGGCTAGACACACCAAAATCCTTTGGTGGCAGGAATTCTGCTCCTTTTAGTTGGATACAGTTTTTTTTTCTCCTCTGCTAGAAACAAAATAAAAAAGTCCATCATAACAGGTGTCAGGCCCTTCTAGACTACCAGCACACTGAAGAAATAAATGAGCTCTATAAGGCCGTGAAAGATGGACACACTGGTGTTTACAATCACTGCCATTATTTCTCCAACACTTTTCCTACAAGCTGCCAAAAACGACACAATTTCTGCAGATTTTCATCACACTGCTGCATTTCAACAATCCCGTGTTTGTAAGGTGAACAGTCTTCAACCTTTTTTTTATTATCGTGTTCCCGAGGTTTGGAGGCACTGAAATGTAAGAAAAGATGGCCTCAAGCTGTCATCGGCTGGGACTCATCTGGTCGTAACGCACTGGGGCTTCAAATAAAGCTGCAGCATCATTTCAGAGACGATAAAAGAAAGTGCTCTGGCTGAGTGGATTGACATGTGTGGACGTTTATTCGGATATTTATTAAGTGGATAAGTTTGAATCTGCACGCTCGGTACGTTTAGATGCGTAATTACGCACGGCGCGTGGATGGACGGCGGTGAAATGACCTCTGCGGGATTATAAATGCTGTTTTATTCTGTGCGTGTTGCTCACCGTGCACAGCTCCGTCGTCTCCGTTGGCGTTGACCCTCTTGTTGGCCAGGACCTGGACGTGCTTCCCGCTGGTGCGGCTGTACAGCTGGTAGGTGCGCGTCAGCCTGCGGCTCATGCGGTCCGACAGCCGGCTCTGCTCGGTGACATGGTGCTTGAAATTCGGAGGAGACTGCACGGTGTTCTGTCGGGGCAATAGGAAACACATGTCACCGAAATGTGCAATTGCATTTTTTTTATTCTTTATATGTCGCCGATTTTTTTTTTTTTTCACATTTTAAAGTCCGAAAAAAAGTCGTCTGCGAGGAGAAAGAGGCTCGGCAGTGAAGCGGCCGAGGCCCATGCCCACAGTTCATCATATCACATTTAAGTCAGGCTTCCTGTTTTTTTCTTTCATTTATTTGTAGGCGCAAGGCTTTCTCTGAGATGCTTTCAGGGACCCTCGGGAACGACATTTCTCTCTGATCGGTTGTTTTTACCACCGATGATCTTTCACCTCTTCTTGACTTCTGCTTTTTCCTGCTCATTTCAGCCGTTCTCCATCCACATGTGTTTTAACGATCACTTTTTTCAGGCTGGAGCTTACCTCTTTTCAAGATGTTTGAATTGTTGCCAATTGCCATAGCACTCATAATAAAATGTTTTCATTGTTATTGCAGCCTGTTGCAGATGGAGAGACGCTGAACTGCGCACCGAGCACGCATACCTGCTCACTTTTACTCACTTAATTAGAGCACTTTACGCAACATTAATGCTTTTTTATTGGAGTGAAAATGTGAGTTACCTGTGCGTAAAAGCAAAGCGCCGTGAACTGAATTAACCTGAGGGAGGGGGGAGAAAAACAGAGGAGAGAAATTAAAAAGTCCAACCTGTTGCTCCAGTTCAGTGAGTTGCATTGGCACCTACATTATATCTGCTCTGTACTTACAGATAACCTAACCTCGATGTTCTCAGCCTCATCTTGTAATAGTTCAAATATTGCTTCATGAATACTCCACTGAGTCTGCTGGAAGCTCTCGGAAATAAAGGTCCTCCTGGTGAGGGGCTCTCAGCTCAGTTTTATCCCCCTCGTTTTGCACATAGGAGGGGATGGCCGTGACAATTAAGATATCCAAAACTGTCAGGGTCCCATGCAGGTACAGGATCCACTTCACACACTTCTGAGCAAAAGAAAAAGAGTCCAGAAGATTTAAAGGCGCTGCGGTGCCAGTCAACGCTGAAAGTCCGCAGGAAGTGTCGCTGTCAGCAAAGCAAACTCCATCAGAGCCTCTTCGTGTCAATCTGTCCCAGCAGTCAAGTCTTGATTGGCGTTTCAAGCCGAAATAAATTCTCTGTGTCTTTCTGTGACGGAGCAGTGGAGATTATTTTGAGTTTTACGCACGGAGCGTTACGCACCAGCGGTCCGATGCGCGCTGTGAATTTCCTGAAAATTATTAGTGGTCGGATTAAAAAAAAAAAAAAAAAGAAGGAGAAAAAGTTGAATGAATCCCACAGCTCGTCTGGTGGCAGCAGTGATGCCTCAGCTGTCCCGCTATAAGATGCTCTTGATAGTAAACCTCCAACGTCAGCCTGCCTCCCACACGTGTGTTTCTTGTGGTCGCCTCCAGTCCACATACAGCATCTGTCTCCCTCCACATTTAAATACTTTAACTTGCGGGAAAGTCAATATCCTCGGCGAGAGCAGGCGGAGCGTCCGAGCTGGAGCCAATTTGAAACTGAATACTTATTAAAACACTTTGCTCTGCACCGCTTTGCTTACACAGAGTCCATCTATAGGTTGAGCTGTGTATAATCAAACAAGTTAGTTTAACATATGTTTTAAGAGCTCACATGAACATGCAGGTTACATCCACATGAAAACTCTGTCAGCATATTTATAACTCAACATTTGTGCACATTAATCTCAGTCGTGCACATGTCATGGTATCTCTGTATCTTCATTCATGTACAACAACAGCACACTTTCTTTCTATAAGCAGAAATGTCCACATGGAAAAATTCCCTGGCATGTACTTAAGAAAATCTACAGTTACATTAACTTAATCCCTGGCTGCAGGTTAGGAGTTGTTTGGTGGTCCCCCAGGACAGACCTTGATGTACTTTTTCATCCTACATATGTAAGTAATATGTATTCCATGTGAACACATGACACAGAATGGTTTTCACATAACATCTAAAGCCTTTGCCTCGGATACAAATGCTCTCTCGCTCACAATCGCTCTTCCATAACTTTTCACAATCCTGGTTTGATTTTCAAAAGTGCGTCCTGGGCCCAGTCTGCTTCTTTCACAGCGTGGCTTCATACACTATATCATGCAATTGTTTTGTAATTATTCTTTGAGACAACAAAGCGCTTTGCTTCAAGGGAACATGACTGTTGCAGGCTGGTCTGAGGGAGGAAAGGGGGGTTGTGACATGGACACTCTGAACTCTTCCTGTCAGGAGCAAACTCTAAATTTGATCAACTGTGTAGATACTCTTTTTTTTTTTTCAATCCAACACATGAAGAAGATGGCTGTGAATTAAGATATAGAATTTCTTTCCCTAAATCAAGTTTACTTTAAGAATATCAGTAACACACAGCTGATATAATGGGTCAATTATTACATTTGAAATATTTAAATCCAGATTAAGAAAACTCAAACGATACAAGATGTGGACCAACCGGTGTTAAAGTGTTTGAGATAAAATAACTGCATTTTAAAGGATATTTTTAAGGCAGGCTCAAGGTTTTAATAGATGCAAGATATTGCACCAGAATTTAAAAGTCACTTTAACTTTCGCTGTTTAAATGAGTGAAGAGACGTGAATGAAAGTGTGAAAGAAACGTGACAGTGACTTTCTCTCTGCATTACCTTCAGTTCAAACATTAACACGCACTGTGAAGAAAAGCTGTGACTATCAGCCAAACCTGAGCACACTAAATGGTGCAAAAACATCTTTTGCCTTCTTCTAAATCACTTAAGTGTATCTGAGTCCTCATGACACCTCCAGTGAAACAAATTTCAGGTTGCATCTGTCTGAATGTGCGCTGTAAATCAGAACAGAAGAACTGATCTGCGGTGTAGGTTTACTTACTTCAATCCTCAAATTGGATTATTGTCCCAATGAGCCAAAAACGATTTTTGGACATTGACTCTTACCTGTGAGTGTCCCTAAATGCAGGCCCATGTTCTCTGTATGAATGCTATGGGAAACTCCTGCACTCTGCACACAGAGCAGCTGTATGAAAGTACAATATATTTATATATATAATTATGTGAGTTTGGTCAATGTCTTAGCTGTAAATCAGTCATTTCAGCCAATGCAGGGGATTTAGAGGGTGAAAATGGACCTGCCTTATTAGTTCCAGCGGGACACTGCAACAAAAGTGATTTTGCCACCTGGAACAATTCAGCACTTTGTTCTTTCATATTTTGACCCCTGTGAAGCCGCGGTCGCACATCCACATATGAGATCCACATGCATGATAATTAAAGAGATTGAGGTTTATGACGACCACACAATGACTCATCAAAAGTGCACGTTTGATTGCTGAGCCCGCAGATTAGTTCTGTCACGAGTCATTTAGAGAAAATTTGATTATGAGGAGGAAACCTGGAGTCCTCTCGATGTGTCTCTGCATATTTAAAACCCACTGTAACACTCTACCGTACATAACTCAAACTTAACTCCCAGTTTAAGAGCAAAGTTAAACACACACATTATTCTAGAGCAGAAACATTTCTTTTTATTCCCTGAAGTCCCACAGCTCATGTCGGACTCATGTGATATTCTTCTCTCTTTAAGACACTTTCTTCTTTGTCTACTCTTGTCATGCTGTTTGTTCAGCCAAGATCAGACAGCTGTTAAATGTGCATGACAGTGAAAAATGACCTTTCAGTTCCTTGTTTAGATAAAAATGTGCATAGAACAATCAGTGGTCGTGAGTCTGCTGTTGAAAGATAAATAAGGATTGTAAAGTTTCTGTGTTTTGTTTTTTCTTATTTAAACATTAATTATTATTCTCAGTCATGAGAAGTGAGTGAACAGCTTTGATGAGAAGTGTCTCCGATAGAGGAAATTACAATTAAAAAAGTGTTGAAAAGGTGTCATTTATGCTGAATTTGCTTTCCCTCTGAGCGTTAGATGAGACGAATTGATCATATTTCAATGTCTGTATGTTCAGTATTGGTCTCTATTCATTGCCTGGTGACCTCACAGTGACCTCACGTAACCACATTCACCTCAATGTTTGTGTTGATTAAAGAAAGCAGATATAATGTGTTAATTACTGAATTTTAGATGTGCTGGTGGTGCATTTTGGTGCCTTCGGAGCAGTTTCCACCTGTTTCCAGTCGTAATGCTAAGCTAAGCTAATTGTCCGCTGCCTGCAGCTTCATATTAAGCACACAGACATTAGAGATGCATCAGTCTTCTCACTGAGCTCTCAGCAAGAAAGTTCCCCAAAATGTTGAACTATTCCTTTAATTACACAACATCTTAGTCTCAGCTTGTTGTTCTCACATGTGATTTCTGCCTCACTTTTGACTGAGAACATTTGGTCCGGCGTCGTGCAGTCGATTCATCTCTTTGCCTTCGCTACAGTCCACAGCAGCCACTTACAATTACCAAACGATTTCGTCTCCGTAAACTTAAATGACGTTTGGTTAAAGTGACCTGTCAGACGGGCCTGGCTAACGTTCTCCAGACTGTACATGAAAGGTTCCTCTGAAACATGATCGAGAGATATCATTTTTTTTAATTCTCGTTTTTTACATACCTAACTGTCTGCTGCCTCGCTCCTGAGATTCTCTGGTGACCAGCTTCTCTGGCCTCTTAATGAGTTTGAGAAGAGCTGACACGGGTCCAAGTTTTGCCCCAGATCCCAACTCTTTTGCCTTTTCTCTTTTGTCTCCCAATGCTGCTTTTCTCATTTGGATCGCAGTTTGCTAACTAATGCAAGGCCCCAGTATCAGCGAATGAGGTACAAAAACAGCAATCATTGGACGCTGTGAAAAAGAAATCACAGAGAGGAACTTTTTTGGCAAAGATGCACGTTGGTTATTCTTAGAAGAGCAGTGACTGAATGTCTGAAAAGGCCCCAGAGCAGACTACCATTCAGCAAGAGGTATTATTCCCTCTAGCTAATGTGAGACATAAAAATACACACTCTTGCATAAGGCAGAGCCAATGGAAAGGTAGACACCATAGAGGAAGAGAAAAAACAGAGCCAGAGAGGAAGACGGACGGAGAATGAAAGCGAGCGCGTGTGTGTGTTTGGGTGGAAAGAAAATGTGGGACGCTGTGACTCTCGGTGTCATCTGGTAGCTCACCGTCCAAACCACAGCGGCCTCCTCTGAAGAGAAACTCCTTAATCACCTGTTGTAATTATGTGCTGCTGCTTTGTTGCGACATCGTGAACCACATAATGGGCCTCTGACCGCTCCACCACACACACCACCCGCTTACCTCGTGTGCTGGCCCGCAGATTCAGCATCACTGAAAGCTGCAGTTTGTTCCCGCTGCTATTAAAGGATGACACGGAGGATTAATGCTTCACATTATACTAATGTGCTTAAAACACTGAATTTCTTTAATGCCATTTTAATTTAGATGACAGTTACAACTCACGGGGAAATGGATACCATACGTTGTCTTTATAGAGAGTTTACAAGTTGTAACTGATGGCGTCGTTAATGTTAATCAGTTATAAACAAATTCTGTATAATTTAACAGTTTAAACGACTTTACAGTTGCAGAGTGTAGGAAAACTTGCAGGAAACTGTTTATTAAAAATGATTTCTGTGTAAACTTACAGGTGACTAAACGAGAAAATTAGAAACACTTGACCTTTTCTCAACAACTTAACATTAATGATAGCAGACTTGAAGGGTCATTATTGTTATGAATGACTTATTATGATGGATTGATTAACCTGTTAGAGGCAGTGTGCATATTCAGCTTTAATGTCACTTCATTTGAGTTAGTTTGTGCTAATTTCATTGAACAAAACTTACTGTGTATTGTGCATGAAACAACAAAACTTTTAATCCTGTGCACAGTCACAAGAGTATCCCATAATGCACAACTGATTTTAGCTGATATTGTATTTTAGTGGTGCAAAGTCTAATTTGCAGTTATTTAAATAACTAAAGCGAGTTTATATGCAGGGTTGTGGGTCTTTTGGGGCACTTTGAGGTAGACATTGCTCGGTTAGCCTTTCTTACTAACATTTACAGTATGATAAGAGCCTTGATGATTTATTACTGTTAATTAATGACCTACTAACATTTATCACTGCAGAATGATGATTTATGAGAAAGTGGTAAAAGATCTTAACCCCCTCTTAAGCACTTGACTTTATTAATGATTCAACAAGCAGGTTTGGCGACCCAAATTTGAATGAATTATAACTGAGCCAACAAAGCATTAACAAATGATTTATTAACACCAATAAACACACCACATACAACAACTAAAGTGAGACTTTTTGCTGCCCATCATCCAATGAAAAGAAGCTGTTTCTAAGCTGGTGCTTTAAATTTCCTTCCCTGCACTGAAAAACCCTTTCTTCGAGAGTCTGTCTTATTTTTTATTGTCATCTTCGAGATGAATGTGGAGTGATGGAAAGACAGCGTGAGAGGGACAGTAATTGTCCCGCATTGTGCCATTAAGATGAGGTAATCAGAGTGAGGTGGGGGAGGGGTGCGAAGGGGGGGTCTGGCTGTCTACCTTTCAGTGGCTCGGAGCAGCTCAGTCACACGGTGATGATTTGGTGAGTGTGCTGCACGCGTGTGTGTGTGTGTGCAAGTGTGTGTGTGTGGAGCCAGTGCCTGAGAAAATTGTTACTGTGAGAAAATTTGGAAAATCAAGTCAAAGTTCTCGCCACCGAATGACGTTTGAAGTACTTACTCGTGTTTGAGCGGAGAGCTTGAATGACTTTTTAACTGGATGAAACGACTGTCTGGGAATGACCCCGGTGTGCAGAAGTGATTAAGGGGACCCAATTTCGCCATAACCCAAATGTGTTTGCATAACGACTCTGAGCGGTGCTCCCACTGATATTAAATAAAGCTCTCTGCTGAAGCCTTTAACAACTGGTGAGTGCAGCGGCTGTTTCTCTTGGTGGGCTTGTTTTTAAGAATCTCAACAATCTAATGGATTCGGTCTGAAATGACTCATTAGCTCTGGTCAGAAGGGGTGAAAATAAAAGAGGCCTGCAGTGGCACCTCTATCAGTTCTGTGTATGTGTGTGTGTGTGTGTGTGAAGTGCTGGCAGCGAGGTAGAAAGCTGCAAAGTTGTCGTTGGCTCGGTGGAAGTGGTCTCCTATCCCAGCGACTTGGATGCTTCCCCCATATTTCACCCCGTAGCCCCCCCACCCCGAATGGAGCGTGATTTACTGTCTTGTAAACACATAGGAAGTAGCATTGAAAACGGTTTAACAAAGTCAATAAAAGCAGACATCATTCCTGGTATCGGGGGGTACTGAGGGGGAGGAGGAGGTCTGGGGTGGCTGAGGGCAGGTATCCCCCCCTCCCCCGTCCATCTCCCCTCTCTCCTCCATCTCTCCATCTTTTCTCCTTGTCTGTCATCTCTGCTCCTTCTCTCCCTCCTCTTTGAGTTTCTCTGTATTCCTGTTTTCATACCCCCCCCCCCTCGCCCTCTTCCTTACTCCCTCCTCTTTCCCTTTCTGCCTTTTTTATTTCATGCGTTGGGCAGTGGACAGCCAGAGCAATGGCTTTAACAGACCTACCTGCAGGGCTGCTTAGGGCGGCTCTTTCATCTGGGCTCTGGAGAAAGAAGCCCCCGGCCCTGAAACAGCTGTGCAGACCTGGGAGTGAGAGGACCATGAAAAACGCAGAGAAGAAAGAGAGGAAATTCAATGGTCCTCTGGGAATCAAACATCCCTGTGCCTCTCTCTTGCTCTTTTTCTCCTTCGCTCTCTTTCTCTGCCTTTATCGTCCTCTCTCCTTCTTTATCTCTCGCTCATTATCTTGGTGAAGTTTTCTCTTTTTTAAACCTTTTCTGATACTCACCTCTCGGTCTGTCCTTCGGTCTCTTGCAGTTACAGCTTGTCTCTTTAAAACCTGAAACAACCTGGGTTTATATTCTCATCGCTGTCACACGACATCTCCTTCAGCGACAGACTTTTACCACTAAATCGTCCAGCTGCATGAAAACAGATTGAGACGTAGGAAGAAATCCTGGGCGTCACTGAAGGTCAGCGGTGGACTGAAAGCAGGCGAGGAGCACAGCCAAACTCAAGAACTTTAATTCAGGAAATTAAACCTTTATGGTATCATAATAACCTGACAAAAATGAATGGAGCGTATCAATGGTTTTTTGTGTATGTTACCATTATTTTATCTCAAGTTATTTTCCATTTTATGTCATCCTAAAAGTTGTGGATTGACTGTGGCTCAGCAATATTTCCGTTTGCTATTTATAGTAACACTTCACTGATTAATCATTAAGAGTTTTAGATGTAAATCCACTTTGTGAGCGTATGTTCAGCACATCAGCCGTCAGAAGACAGAAGACATACAGCATTTGTATAAAAGCAAAGGGAAATTAATTTGACTAAATTCAAGTTATCTAAATGATCTCTCTTTAGATATGATGGTAAATAATTTAAGACCTCATTAAACAATAAAAATACAGATAACTGTGAGAACTGTGTTCACCATATTGTCAAGTAATGTCATGCCTGTACTGAAAATAATTAACAGGGTACTTCTGAGTGAGAAAGTGTGTCAGTTTCTCATAAAACAGGGTTATGACTGCACTACGAACACTACAAAAACCAAACTTTACCTTAAGCTAGCTGCTTTCAAGGTTGTAAACTTTAAGTTCTGTTTTTTACATCCTAAATATTGTTCATATAGAGCCACATTAATTCTGGGTAATGCATTTATAGGTTTAAACAAGTCTTAATGCAGCATTACAGGAAGTATTTTGTGACCTCTTGGGTGCCCACTAGTGGATTCACAAAGTCACAGAGGCACAGCTGAGACGTACCACCTGCTAATCGAGATGTTTTGCCTCACGCAGCATTTAAACTTCCAGCAGACACAAAGCAGAGTCTCTGACAGATGTAACGTTCGCTCCCCTCGCAGGTCTGTTTTGAGGTGTGTTCAGACAGAAAGCGCCTGAAGTGGCACTGAGGCTGAGGACAGGAGGATTTGGGGGTGTGGAGTTGGAAAGAAGTGAGGATAGCAGAACTCTGTGACCTTCTCATCCTCGTCTCTGCTCCGGGCCTGCAGCACAATGCGCCTCATCTCTGAGCAGACTGTCACCGTGGGTCACGCAAGAGGAAATGTGGAATTAAATATACGATATCTCGTGTGCTGCTGTGTTGCTGGTTTTTCTTTTTTACTGCCCTTTGTGACAATGATATATGAGTAGAATACTAAATCAGTAAGTCTTTTAAGCAAAACATGAGCCTCAAAGTGCTCCCGGGCCTACATGTCATAAAAAGATTTAACAAAATAAATGTATTATATTATAACGCCAAAAAAGAAAAACAAAAACAACGGAGGCTTAACATTACATCTGCAGTTTGGTGTTAATTCTTAGTCAAGTAACAGTTATCCTTTCACATTAAACATTTATTTCAATAAAAACAAATCATTTAATGCAGGTTTAGATCTTGTTAATAAAAATACTAACCTCATCATTTTATTTTCCACTGTTGCACCACTGACAAATCATACCCAGCTGTAA
Source organism: Amniataba percoides (assembly GCA_037176925.1). Taxonomy (NCBI): domain Eukaryota; kingdom Metazoa; phylum Chordata; class Actinopteri; order Centrarchiformes; family Terapontidae; genus Amniataba; species Amniataba percoides. The sequence continues at coordinate 6,832,884 of JBAJHX010000051.1, forward strand.
AATAATCAGCATCTCAGTTGTATTGATTGTTTCATGGCTTAATGGATTTTAGATTTAAGCTCGGTATAAATGATGAATAGTCCTAACACAACAGTGACTCAGGTTCATGGCTCTCGCGTGCCCATTAAAGGCATCATGAAACAAAGACTTAATGGACAGATTTCTCATTTCTAGCATAATGCATTTCAGCCTGAGCTTCTGAAAAATAAGACAGAGGAGCTGGAGTTTTGGAGCTGCACGTAATGTCCCTCATGCATCATCACCATCAGTCCACTCTGTGGTGAGATCACCGGCCTGGTTTTAAAATTCCTCACACTCCTCCAAGAGGTGGGATACAATAAAAAAATGAGCAATTGGTGACAATCCATACCATCCCCATGGGTACTGCTCGAATAGCTTCTCAGTTTTATAACTGCTCCGGTTTAGGCGCTCTGATCCTGTTGTTGCCACCGTCTCCATTAGCTGATTTGTTTGTGCTGGAAAGCGCCGTGCATGCTGGGATGTATCAGTGGAGTGACTTGGTTTCATGATTGCTTTAGATTGCTATAAGTGTGCACTTATGGCAATCTAAAGTTTTAGGATGTGTATCTTTGACCAGTGCGTGTGAATAAGAGTAGTCAGACGCTCAATTTGGTGTAAATGACTTTCCTTGGTGTGCTGAACCTCCCTGTGTGGCCATGTGTGGTTTTTACATGATTTATTCCAATTAATATCATATGTGAGACGTGTGTTTTCTGTAGGTGCTCTGTGTGTCTTGATGTTGAGGTAGTATGATCTGGATTCAGCTGTTTAGCAGAAAGGCTGGAGGCAGGTGGTCCAGCACATCCCAGCAGTTTGAACAAACACCACGTAACATGAATTATCAATGGTATCAATCTTCTCATCTAATTCTTAATAGTAAAGGGAAGGAGCGTATTTCCCCGACATGTCAAACTACCCTTTCCTGTACCACACACCCCTCTTTATTCTCCAGTATCTGAGTTGATGAGCAGGAGTGCTGCAGTCTGACAGCACATCATGTCTTGTCTTATCATCCATCACTTTCTTAAATACAGTAATTATATATCTAAAAAAACATGAAAATACAGAAGCAATATTCATCAACTACAACTACAAAAACAAACTCTGACAACAGGGACTTCCTTCTCTGTCCTGTTAAAACAACATCCACAAAGCCTGAAGTACCAAGCGGAGTCAGATCACACGTTTTCCATTCCTCTTTTGTCAAAAGTTTTAAAAGCCACTTAACAGAGGGGCTTTAATAGTATCATAACACTTATGGATTACTACTTAAGTATTCCAGCAGCTCCCTCTCCCCCCCCCCTCACCTCAAAGCCAACTTTGGAAGATGTAAAAAACTGACCTGTGAATCACCTGGCCCTTCTCTCTCTCCCTCCCACTCCCCACCCTTCCTCCCCACGAGAATCTGCCCGGAGAGCGCGGCCGCAAAACGTGAAACAAAAGAGGGGGAGATAAAGGGACGAAGGGCGCCTGGTTAACACGGGGGGGCGAAGCCTGCAGGTAACAGAGTGAGAAAGCAGAGGAGGAAAGTCCACGTAACGATGAGCAGGAAAAAAGCGCAGAGTGGTGTTGAGTGCTGTTGTGTTTGTTTAGTCCCCTTCAAAGGCGAGCTTAATTATTTTACCATGCTGTGCCTGCAGAGACTGCAGGATTCATGGGCTGCTTTCAGCCCCTATCTCCTCCGACCGACTGAGGGCTTAACCCTTTAAACACTTCAAATTTCCACGAGGATGTCAGACTCAGAGGGTCAGATTGTCATCCCCAGCAACAGAGATTATCCTGAAATAAATGTTTAAAACATTGCTTTTTACTCATTTTGCACGTTTTTCACCACTGAAATCTACTTTTGACTGATAAAATGTCTCTCTGCATCACGCTGAGCCAACTGATGACTGTGCAAACGTTTCCTGTCCAACGCAGCAAAGCATCTTCACAAAAATGGCTGGGGTGGTTTGCTGCCTGCAGAATAGTTTGCTTTTCACCAGTCGCTGCAACAAATTTTGAACTTTTTGAAACAGGTCAGTAACTCTAATGAAAACTCACGCAATTAAGATGTTTTAACATTTTGCAGAAAGATGCCTAAAGTGCTTTGTTGTTGAGTTAGTTTAGCAGAGTCGCATTGGTTAGCCAAGCGCCCTGCTGGCCAGCCTGGTCGCAGCGTCACTCTCATTATTGGTTGAATCGCTGGATGGGTCTGGGCCCTATAAATGTGTCGGGATGGAGTCCAATAACCCGTTTAAAGTCCTGACACATAGTTGAGAAACCAGATTTTACATTATTTAAAGTTCTTTTTAATTTAAAAGATGTGGTAAAGGCTTACGTTTACTAGATATTTGACACATTCATAACACATCTATGAATACACCATTTAACATCTGTAATACATACTTTTCGATACATCTGGACCATAATAGCTTATTCCTGACATTAGTTGACCGCAGCTGCACTGTAACGTGGAGAAAGGTGTGCATGTTAGAAAAACGGCCCATTTCACAGCTTTAGATAAAACAAAGTGAGCGCAAACAGACATTCAGATGCGTTGTGTGGTCAGATGTTTTACTAAAAGAAAGATAGATAGATATAATAGATGCTTTTCAGTGAAATGACACAAGTGCTTTTCTCCTCCATTTTTACAGCTGCAGTATCATGTAGAATCGCGCACAGATTTTGAACAGTGAAGTTTATTTGACTCCTTCAAATAAATTGTATAACAGGAATAGTGTCAGTGATCTTGTTCTCTCAGTCCTGGCAAGCGCACAGCAGATCACTTTACATCAAATGGGAATGCCAGTCACTTTAGGAATTTATATGTGTTATTACTATGGTCTAGACAGTCTAGGACAGATGTCATGGAGATGTAAAATTGGACCTGCTCCATAAAAGGAATGAACTATGCAAGATGGTGAAGGTGAAGGTGTCACTGATGAAAAAACACAACAACCATAACAAAGGAAAAATGTCTTAAATCATGTGAAATATAAAATAAGCTAATCCCATTTATTCACAGTTTATCAAATGTTGAGCTGTTATAATTTTACACTTTAAAACAAGGCAGGTGGCACTATTCATACCATAAAGCTGTTCATTTGACAAAGATCTTCTAAAAATTTCAAGTATTTTCTACCTGTATTTGCAAGGGGAGTTTGTTAAATGACTTCTTCCCACTGACAGATTTTTTTTCAACGTTCTTTTTGAGAAAAATAATGTTTTAAGAGCCCTAACTAGATTAAATGACTTGTAAGATTTCCTGCAGTGTGACAGCACCCAGGGTGATTTTTCTGGGAATACCATTTTCTGCTCCATAACTACCAATAATACAGACTAAAGCTCGTTGGGGTATAAAAAGAAATAAATACTCAGAGGACTCACAAAGTCACTCCTTCATCTGCTGAACACTTCCAGATTTTACTTCTCGATGGCATCACAGCTTCGTGGCTTTGTGCTGTGGTTTTCTGGCCATCGAGCTGACTTGTTCATTGTCACATAGATTGGAAATCGACAGATAATATATATCCAGTGAATAAAATAGCAGATAATGATGGGTTTAAGAGATGAAACATTTCACCATGACAGGATTGCGTGATTTTATAGTCCTGATCACACTGAAGCTTTGTCTTTCTTTTTCAGATTAAGGCAAAGTTGTGAGATGTTGCAGAACATAAAAAAACAGATTTAAGCACCAAACTCATCAACTCACAATATAATCTGGAAGTCATTTCCTCCTGCTGAATGTCAAAACATCCCTCTGAGTGGTCAGAACCCCAAATATGTTTTGTGGATTTAGATAACTTTTAGATATTTGGACGTCCCAAAATACATTTTCAGGCGGTTACTCTGAAGGTCCATGTTCAAGCCTCCACAAATCAGCTCGTCGTGCCGGGCTGCCGCTCTGTTTCTGACCCCCTGCTCTCTGACCTCCCTGTGGAGGAGAGCAAGTTAGAGTTTCCCCTTTTGGGACTGACATGCGATCACAAAAAACTTCACCACCTCATCTTATTGTAACTCAACAACATACAAGTCTCTGCTGGAGTGCAGAAAACATCACACGTCATGCTGAATACAAAAAGAGACGCTTTTTATACATGAACAAGGCCAAAACTCAAACAACATAACTAACAAGAACAAATAAATCCTGACATTATCAGACTCCTCTCCTTTACTGGAATACACATCTTTTATGAACTGCAAAAAAGCATAATTTCTGGGACATTACTCCATAATTACATCATTGTTTCAAGAAAATTGTTACCACATATCTCACAAAGAACCACCTTTTTAGCCTTTTTTCATGATTTTGCATGACTCTGTGGATAGAAATGTTTTTTGTGGGTCAGCCCATTGGTTCTCCACTTTTTGTGTACAGATAATTATGATCCACAGAGGTTGAAGCCTCCTGACTTTGGAGACTTTCTGACTTTTTCTCTGGCGCTCACTTGTGTTTTTTGGTGACACATCTAGATGAGAAAACTGGGTGAAAACACTCATTTCTTTCTTGGGATAAACTGTAATAACTTTAGAGATCCCTACACTTTCCATCTTGTACCATCATCGGGTCAATTTCTCATCTTATTCATTTTGTCCAATATGATTTTAGCAAATGATGTTTACTAACTGAACAGAGATGATGAACATGGTAAATGATCTATCTATCTATCTATCTATCTATCTATCTATCTATCTATCTATCTATCTATCTATCTATCTATCTATCTATC
>JBAJHX010000051.1:6846394-6861089 GCA_037176925.1 Amniataba percoides
TTATTTTTCTCTTGTTTGCTTCTGATCAGAAACAGTCTGTAGCTCAAAACAGCCGACTGACAAAAGAGGCAGATTTTCACGTCCAAACAAATTTTTTTAACTGTCTGTGTTTTATTTCATGTCTCTCGTTGTTACAGACTTCACCATATAATATACAAAGAGGTCTTGTAAAACATACAGCAATTATAAAAGTGACCAAACGTATACAGCCACTTTGACGGGGTAAATTGATAAATTATAACTCTGTAACACGCTTTACATACATGTGCATGTATTTGGACAAGACGTATGACATGACTACTATAGTAGCCACAATATCCAGCTCTCTTACGTTAAAAGAGACATAAAATCACCAACGCAATGAAAGATGAAGAGAAAGGCAGAACAAACACAGGCTCAAGTTCTTGGTCAGGACATTCACCTTGAGCTGAACACTGTAAACGTGGTAAGAGGAAATATTGTGCTAAAAGGAGTGAAGCGTCGGAGGAAGCGCTGCCTCGGAGGTGCTGTTGCTGCGTCACATTCGCTGTGTGCCGAGCAACAAAGGGACGGCCTTCCACGCTGACTGTGAACAATGAGGCGATCATGGGACGTGTTCAAACAGTGAGGCTAATTCAGAGATTAAAACTTCTGAGAAACCAACTCAGCTCCTGTAAAAAATCTTTGAGATGCGGAGAAACGGATTAAAATGTCACTGATGGCTGATTTGAAACGCATGACTGCGTGACTTCTGTCTCACATAATGTCCAGAAGCTGCACTTTGACTGGTGATTAACTGTTGAAACAGAAATGACTGTGTGTGTGTCTGCAGGAAGTTCATTTTAATTTCGGGTGTACACATTTGTTTTTGTGGCTTTCACATGAAGCAGCAGATCTACAGACGTTTCACCTTTTATATCTGCAACAGTGACTTCGCTCACTACGAGCCGAGAAGACAGAAGAAAGCATCATTTCACGTGTTGGTCCACATCCTCGCCTCCTGGCTTCGAATCGAGGTGGTTCAGGGTGCCGTAGCCGTTCATCATGTCCAGTTTGAGGTGACCGTTGGGGGTCAGCTCCTCTTCCAGGATGTTGTTCTTGGCAGCGAACATCTGGCTGATCTCCATAAAGGTTTTGTTCTTGGTCTCGGGGATAATGAAGATGGTGTAGACGGCCACGCCCAAGCAGATCGAGCAGAAGATCAGGTAACAGTACGGGCCTGTGGCTGTCTGTGGAGGCAGGACACAAAAAGGAAGGAAAGGAAAGGAACACAAGTTATTCTGACTTTCTCTAAAGTCAATGAGAAGCAAAAGGAGACACATTCGGTCATAGTTTCCACTTCAAAATAACTACTGCTTACTGTGAGGAAAGCAGACAGGCTAATGAGTAAACCAGAGAAAACATGAGCAGAGAAAACAATGTAGGCCACTGTAGTTTTATACAACCTACTCAACCATAATTAGATTATATTAAACGATTAGTTGGCTTGAAAACTTGGAGTAGTTAAAGCAGCAGTATCTTTTTGTGGTTGCTTTTTTAAGCTACTTGAGGGCAGCAGGAACTTAACATAACACTGATATATCATCTCATAAAGTCTTTGTGGTGAACATGTTAGCACACACATTCAGTTCAGTATTTACTCCATTTGCTTCAGGAATTAAAAGGCTCTGTGGCTGCGAAATGCTCCGCCATGTTTACCAGCTAGACACTGACTTTGTCTGTCTGCTGTGTGGTGATGGGCAAGTTGTGCATCGTATGTAAAGTGTGTGCTTTTTCCGCTTAAAAAAAAAAAAAAGGCTGCTGCTAGAGAAACACAATGAGCTAAATGGTGCCAAAAGGTCTGTACAGGTGGAGGAAGTGGAGAGTTTGTGATGAGAAAGGTGAAGTGCGTTAAGTATTTGAGACACTGAAAATACTGATTACTGCAGCTTTAAAAGGAAAAATGCAGGCAGAAACTTTGAGGGGATTTAATTTTGTGTGAGATTTGTCACCAATTTATTTAACGAGATTTCAGTAGAAAAATGTTTAGCTCAGTGTGACATTAAAACAGGAAGATTAAAGACCACATGAAGTCACTGAGAGGTCAGGACGTTTTTACATTTGTGTGCAGGTTGACACGCCGCTGTCCTACTTTTTTCTCTGTTTGACTGCAACAACACAGAGGACGACGAGTGACGGCAAGGTCGCCTTTTTAATTGGTCATTTTATTGGTATTTGGGGAGTCGCCTCTATTCAAACGAAGCCAGACAGCCCAGCTCATAATTGCCGTGTGTCTGACACTGCTGCCATGAATCAAGGTGGACACGAGGTTCTCAATGCAAAAGATGTAAAAGAAAGAAAACCTTTGGCCACGCAAGATGTTCTTTAGCAATCCAGAAGAAAATTTCCATAATTCACTCAAGAGCTCTTCTGCAAATTTTGGTCCCTTCAAGATGAAGATTTTGAAATCAAATGGTCGCCCACATGACATACACACAAAATGGCACAGTCTGAATTTGAGTGTGTGCAGCGCTGACAGTAAACTTTCCTCTGACCTCTAGGAAAGGAAAGACGAAGCCGATGGTGAAGTTGGACAGCCAGTTGAGGCAGCCGGCGATGGTGTAGGCAGCTGGTCGGTGCGACTGCTTAAACAGCTCTGCGGTGATCAGGAAAGGCACACCAGCTACGCAGAGGAAACAAAAAACACATCTGTACTCTTTCATAAAGGACATTTTGACAGCCTCCTCAATCAGTTGTGGTTCACTCCACGTACGGTGCATCTATTGGTCTGATCTAACGAGGCATCCTATCAAGCTGTCATAATGCAAATCATATTAAACAACGCAGTACAGCTGTATGAATCCACCGGGTGTTGTGAAATTAACATCCGCGTCTTCATTCATCAATTAGTTTATCAATATTCCCACTCAGGACTAGTCTTTGGCAGTCATTCAAAATAAACCAAACATGATATAATAAATGATAAACATGCCTCAAGCCCCAGTGCTGTTATATTACACTCCCTTTTTCTGCATGTACTTCATTACGTGTCCATTATTACTCAGTGATCGCAGACTGACAAGACGGGAGGATGCTCGTGAAGTTGGCAAAAGTCCAACTCCAAAACCAGCAGAAAGCAAATAGCTTAGCCAGGACTTCATCCGTTAGTTTGATATGCAGGACGTATGAGATGTTGTCTTTAAAACACATAATTCTTCATTGTTAGAAGTGAAAGCTATGAAGGAGAAATATGCATTAGTAAAAGCTCTAATGATGAGCTTTCCAAATGATGTCCTCATTATCTGTGCATGATAATTACATAGAGGAAGGTTTAATATCGTCAAACCAATAACTATGCTGTAATTTGTCAACATCTGTGCTACGTATGGGGGGGGGGGGAGAGTCATTGTGCATGCAAGGTTTCGTCTGAAGGAAACCGTATTCATCACGGCTAGCTTATGAACAATGAGCCATTAAAAGTCTAATTGCAGCAATGCAAAAATCCTCGTCTGCGTAGCGAGGTATGGATTTTTCCGGCTTGACGAATGACGCTATGTAAACCAGACTCGTTCTAATTCATCATCCTCGCAGGTCCACTCAACGTGGCTCCTAAAGTTGTAAACTATTGCCTCTTAATTCACTTCACTCAACTCATCCAGTGTACAAATGGCTGTGGGAATGGATGTAGTGTGGCAGTTATGATTTCCTAATTTACAAGACTAATGAAATACAATATCTCCTCACAGTCGGAGGAGGAGCGAGGAGGGAGCTGGTGCTGGTTTTTACATTTGGCGCCTGCTGTTGTGTGAGCGTCCAGCAGGGAGCAGTATTATCTTACGCACAGGAGCCTGGATCTCATGCGGTGTGGACGGCCTGGAAATGGTCATTTGAAAAGAGGTTTCAAGCAAGATGCAGAGAGAGGGCAGCTTTACTCAAGTGTTTACCTGGACCGATGCAGAAGCCGGCGATAATCCCAACGACACAGCCCACACTGATGTAACGCATGAAGGTCAGCTGCGCCTGTGATTGGTCAAAGACACGTCGTGACTCTGAAGTCATGAGTTGTACACGATAGCAAAGAGTTTGCACAGTTTTTCAAACTAATAAGCAGGTACTTTTTTAATCATTTTGCTCTTAAACAACAGTCCGGTGGCTCACATGGACGCTGAAACTGTTTTTATTTCTTCTGTTCATGCTGGTCTTTCAGAGATCTCTCCCTGCTGCAAGTTCAGCAAAGGAGATGGTGAACAAAGTGAAAAAGCTGAACATGGAGGGTCTGTTTAACTCAGACTGCTTCAGATAAACATTCAAAACATTTTTGCACAACATGCGCCAACTTGTAAGAACAGGAGAAAAGATCACAGATCCATCCGTCCATTTTCTGCACCGCTGGAAAACCTGTTTTCAGTGTTCATAAGGTCACCTATTCTTACCTGATGTTTTTATGAAACAGACTTTACCCCTCTTGTGCTTTCCACCACAATCTGAAAGTGAAATATGTTCACTGATGATGAGCAGCATCAGACTGGTACCTGATAAAGGACCGACACTGTGATCCCGGCACAGCACAGTCCCATGAAGAGGAAGCCGCCAATCATCAGAGGTCTTCTGCCCAGACGTTCAATAGTGAAACACTATAAAATGGAGGAAAAAAATGTCTTTTTATCTTTATTTCATATCTGCTGGTGTGCTACAGACAATATGTCTTTTTTCACATTTAAACCACAATGTTAATTAATACGTGATGTTCAAGGTAAATAAATAAATAAGTCGAAGTAAAGTAATGGTGATCTAAAAAGTAAAAAAAAAAAAAACAAATCTATGATATGCAACATGTCATTAATGGTATTCATTTAATGTGTATTTTAACAGCAGGGACTAGTGCCACATAGTTCAGACCAAGGTAGAGACCTTGACTCATTGTCGAGTGAAATGCACATAAGACACAGATTTTGTTTACAGTGGTTTAATTGCATCAGATGCCACTATAATTTATGAAAGTGAGCCAATGTGGACACGACCAGGACTCTGGAAGTAGCTCACCTCAAGCCAACAAGTCTGCTGTTAAAGAGGTTTAGAGTCTGTTCTAGTTTGCACCGCTGATGGGCCTTTACGTTACCCAGCTGAGGGACACACATGCTATAAAACACCTTAAAGACTTAATGAAAAATACCTGAGCATTTATGAATACACTGCTCACCGAGCCTTACTACAGTTTCAAGTTGAGATCAAAATAATTCAGGTAATGATCTGTTTTCTGTCAAAGTTGAAGAGTTAAGCAACAAGTTCAACATATTGATCCCTGAACGGAGACAGATGTCAAAATGAAGATTGAAATAAAAGGTGTGAAACTGTATTAAAATAACCTTCACGCGGGATGTTATTAGAGCTGAAATGACCAGATATCTCCATGACAGATTAATTAGCTCATTACCTTTTTCAATTCCTGTGTGACATTTTCAATATAGTTTTTGTGTTCGTGTCACCAACGGTCAAAAATATCTTACTGTTACAAGAGAAATGAGAGAAAAGCTCTTCATTTTCACATTGTACTGTTTTGTATTTTTACTTGATTAATGGTTGAAATGATCATTCAAATGTTAAAACTGTCTTGTTAACTTAAATTCTGCTGTTTAAGCACTGCATGACATGAAATTAGAGCAGCAACTAATGGTTTTTATTATGAATGAATCTGTCAGTGTTATTTATTATTAATTAATTAATAATTGAAAAATGCTAACTGCACCCAAATGAAATCCACAAACTGCATCCATTAATTTTCTTTGTTTGTTTAAGCATTATATCAGAAAGTGTTGTATAACCATGCTAATAATGTTATGATTGTGTGTTTGAAGTGTGATAAAGTCCACTCACCCCCAACATCCCAGAGATGACCTCAATGGCACCGGTTCCCACTGTAGTGTACTGAATATAAGGTTCTGGGATTCCTGCGTTCCTAAATATTTCATTTGTGTAGAACCAGATCTGAAATTGACAGTGACATGATGTTTATTAATATAATGAATATGAATAAGACCACAGACAGACACACACCCACACACAGACAAACACTCGGAAACTTGCCTCCCTTTCTTTTTCTTCACAAGGCGCCAAAAAGCTGCTTTGCTTATTTAGTGCTTCCACGTGATTCATCATAGTGATCATTATCATCCCACCGACCATCACTCATGCATTTGAGATACAGCATTTCATCAGTATGGACTTCTGACAAGTGCTCCCCTTGAAATTAATTTGTGTATTCTCATTAATCACACTTTGTTGATGCAACATCCATCATTGATGAGGTGTGGACAAGATCGCGATTGGAGCAGCTAAATGCTGTCTTGTTGATTGAGTAACCATACATATACTATTTCATTACCGGCGCAGCACTGAAATATGAACACATGTAACTATATCGAAGCAGGAAACATTCACTAACAATGTGGAAAAGGTGAAGAATTGGTGACTTTTATATCGTTTTGAACACACGATTATGTCCAAAGGGTCTAAAATTCCTCCTCACTCAGTTGAAACCTGAAGAAAATCTGTTATTTTTTATCAGATTTTGCTTTTGGAGTTCTTTCAACAAACTTACACACTGTTTTTTCATTCATCTCTCTCATCCACCCATCCTGAGTCATATTCTTAATAAGCTAGCACCTGTCTGAACCAACTGATCTGAATCCTCTAAACTTCAAGGTCTTCCTGGATCATCAGCTCCTCGCCCCGAATCAGTGTGAGTAACTTGGTTTTGAAATCAGTGCTTTAGGTCGTCGGAGTGACAACTGTCCTACAAATCAAGATTTTTGCTTTGGGGCTTCACTTTTCTTTGCAGCATCTATCTGACACTACCTTTGACCTTCATTTGTGATATTTGAACTCCTGCATCCTCTGCAGAGATGCCGCTCTACTTTCACTAAACCTGACAAGTGATTAAGCTTCAGTTCATGCAAAGAGCACAACAAGCCTGCCAACGATCTGTCTCAACATCCCACACACAACAGAATAAAAACGACTTCACTCTGTGACAGGGAGAAGATTTATATGGTGTTTTTGGACAACGTGGAATTTGTTGTTACTTTGTTGTTGTTTATTTTCCAGTTGGATTAATTTATTTAGAAGTATGAATTTCTCAGATTACTGTAGTTTGTCTTACTGTCCAGCTCAGTTGTTTAAAAACTCTTTTTATAATTACTGTTGAACAAATAAAAAAGAAAGCCCACATCACAATGTTACTTAGAGATTGATGGATGGGCAAATAATAGAAAGGAACAGAGAAATAAGAAATGAATAAATAGATTTTAAATGTAAATTCCCCAGATCTTCACAACAACAAGCACATTTTCACTCTAAACTCTCTTGAAATATCTGATGTAGTATTTTGTGACACGTGTACTGAAACAGTTAAGTGCCCCTGCTGGGAAAAAGGAGCTTCCAACCACACGGAGGAATGAGAACAAAGATGTGTTTGACTTTGCGTGCGGATGAGTGGACCTGTGTGGGGCAACACTAACAGAGAGGACCAGGAGATAATGAGGCCTGCTGCCCCCCCGCTCACTTCCTCAATGGCTGCATGTGGGACTGTGATGTATGGACAGGGGGGGGTGCAGATGTGTGGGGCACAGCTGGGCAGCAAACTGAGCGCTCACTCTCATGTAAGAACTGCACGGTCTTTGCATGTAGAAAACACGAGCGTACACACACACACACACACACGTACAGAGACAGCAAGCCCACAGTGCTTTTCACACTTACTGCATCGATGCCAGACAGCTGCATGCCAATGTTGACCACCATGATGGTGATGACCTGCCAGCGAACACAGCGGTCCAGGAGCAGGGCGCGAACTGAGATGGTCTCGATGGAGGAGAGAGAGCGCTGCTCCTCCTGCATCTCCTCAACCTCCGCCTGGATGTTTCCTTTCTTACGATACCACTTCAGGGCTGAAGGACAGAGGGGAAAGCTTTTACCTGCCTGCAGACACACCAGTCCTCCTGAGATTTATGTTGAAGATTAAAACAGGTAACGCTCTCTGCTACATGCACAGCAGGTCAGCTTGATGTGGGATTTTGTGGTATGAGAAGCAAGAATTACACATCATTAAGAGAACAAGTACTGTCCTTCCTCCACATATTCAAATATAAAAACACATTCAGGAGAGTAGAAAATGAGGAGTCCACTTCCTAACCTGCGATGGTGGCGTGAACATTTCCTTTCTCTATCAACAGGTAGCGGGGACTCTCTGGAAACCATGGCAACAGCATCAGCTGGACTGTGGTGGGAAACACCACCAACGACAGCAGCAGAGGCCAGTGCTCTTCCTGTGTGGGAACAAATTCTCACTAACTTACTAAGATCTTACTAAATTAAACAATCAGCAGCTTTTACTAATCAACCAATCATCTCTCATTAGTTAAGTACTGTTAAGCAGAAGTAAAAGTATGCAGAAATGTATTTCTTGAGCGCACGTGCATTTTTTTTCTTATGTTATTATCTTTTTTAGCATCACTTTTCTTTGCAGCTGTTTTATATATCAGCACTCTTCTGTATCAGGCAGAACTGGGCAGATGGAGAGAGCATCACCTCATCCAATTTTACCAGATACAGGATGAAAAAAGCATGAATGGGAGGAGGAGGAGGAGGAGGAGGAGGAGGAGGAGGAGGAAAGCTACGGGGCCAGCTGGACATGTTTTATAAATAACTGTTATCTAATTAGAGCACAACAATGTGTTCACACGCTGCATCATGTACGTATTCATGTCAATAAGACACACATCTGAGGCGTATTTCTACTGCAATATCAGGACTAGATAAATAGATATAAAATCAGACTAGCTGCCTAAGCGAATGTCCAAATTCATCATATTATGATAAAAAAATATATATTTGAGAGATTAATGATGAATCTGTACCTTTCCCAGCAGTTCATGGAGTCCCAGGACCTGAGCGATGAAGACTCCAAGACAAATGTGGATGCTGGGAACGAGGCCCAGGAAGCCTCGCAGGTTCTTGGGGGCGATTTCACCGAGGTACATCGGCACCACACTGAGACAGATACCTGCGGAAAAAAAGAGAGTGATTATTATGAGCTAAAGCAGGCCAAGATGAACACGATTTAAGTGTCTTTGTATGATAAGCACAGGCTCACAATGTGATTCCTTTGTTGGGTGTGTTTTGTGAAAACACAAGAATAAATGAACAGTTTAACGTACTATCCCAAAAAGACGTGTTAGTTTTTATAAATATATATGAATACTGTCAAGCAAAGAAGCATGTTTCTAAAATTTATTTCCTATTGCACTTTCAAAATAAAAGATGAAAGAACTGCACACTAATCAAAGCGCATTAAAAAGCTCTGCAGAGGCTGAAGTACACAAAACATACTGCTTCATATTTGTTTTTTAATGTAGCTTTGCATCCATTCATTTGCATTTCCTGCATTGAAGAGGACCTACCTGAGTGTATTCCTGTGATGAAGCGACCAAGAATGACCATCCCAGGCATCCGGCAGGCTCTGCTGAAGCCCATGAGAGCTGCTCCCACAAACACCAGCAGAGTGGCTCTCACCAGCGTCCCTTTCCTGTTCGGACACACAGCGGTCGCTTCTTACTCAACTTTCTCAAAGAATAAGATGCATGTTACTGTCATCAAAATCACACTCACCTTCCAAATTTGGTTACGAGTCTGCCCACCAGCAGGGCCCCGGTCATCCCACCAATAGCAAAGATGGAAACAGTGAGGGAGTACAAGATGGTGAGGAGCTCCTCATCCGGCGCCCAGTCGTAACTTTCTATCAGCGACACATTGTAGAAGTCTTTGATGTACTGGTGAAGGAAGAAGTGAATTTAATATCGTGCTGCAGGGGACAGGATGCAAACATTCACTACAATATACAAAGACCAGTTGAAATTACAAGATACTGTCCCCTATTATTATACCCTGTTTTGTTTTTCCAATAAATACCATTCATCCCTGTGATATCCTATAAAACAATACTGCAAATAGTAGACAACTAAACAAGATTAAAAGTTTATGACCAATCACTCAAATAGACCTGGAGCAAAAAATTGCAAAATGAAATTTGACATCATCATGTTAACTATTTCCCAAAGCGTCACACATCCAAACATCAGTTGGACATTCGCTGTGCTGCGATGCAGAGATATTTTAATCAGTGAGGAAGCCATATTCATGTGATTGTTTTGGAGCAGACAGGAAGCTCATTGAGCCCCCACAATCACAGTCCAATCTAAATTGGTGTGACTGATAAAACGTCAGTGGTTGTTCTCGTGGCGTGATGGAAATGTGACTGTAAGAATCAGAGACTTCGCTCGAGTTCATTCAGGTTTATCTGACAGTGAAGCTGTCCTGGAGGATACATCTGACATTAAACCTCATTCATCTTAAATAAAACGAACAAAAAACACAAAAGAAAAACCCAAAACAAAACCAAATTCATTCACTGTGAAATTAAACATCAGAAAGGAGATAGGAGATAGTTTAATTTGTGGAAATACTTTTGCATTAACACAGATATAAACGTTATTTATTTTGTTTAAGTAGTGAGGACAAAGAGTGATAAAATGAAGGAATGATGTTCCTAAGAGGATTTAGCAATGAAAAGAGGGGAGTTTTAATTTGTCGATTTGTCACGGTGCTCTGGAACGGCGTGTGTCCAATTTGTCTCAAGAATGTGAATCTCCAACTCCAGCTAAGAGGATACAGACTGTCTGTCTGTGTGCAGCTCTCACAGACAAGTGGCCACTTTAATATTTTATAATTATTACACCAAAACCTCTGGGCGAGAATTAAAGAAGATCATCAGGTGTCTGACTGATCACATACCTGAAAACCTTCAAACATGCAGGCAGCTGTGACTGACAGAAATATGTTGACTGATCAAAATACACAGATCCTTAATGGCCTTTTCGCCAGTTGTATTTTCTGTCCATTTAAACGGGTTTCCTGGTTGAAGGAAAACTCAAAGTGAGACTGATCAGCGTAACATACATGAAAAAGCTTTCAGAGAGATCTTCTGTATGTTTGTGCTCCCAGTCAAGCTGAAGTGCTCGATTCAGGGACACGCTGATTAAAGGATCGTATTGTTGTCAATGTTAGCCTTATTAAGAAGCATCATGACCTATACTTATTTTAAAAAGTTTTTTAGTCACTGATGTTATAATATTGAGTGTTTACAACTATATTCAATCACCTTTGGTTGCCAGTTGAACACAGGACACTGCAGCAGTCTTTAGTTATTATTCTGTCACCTGATGTTTCCTGAAGAACGGAAAGCCAATTTCTAAATAATAAAATAAGAGCTGCTTTGTTATTATGGGGAATTAAGTTGAGCTTTGAGTCAAATTTACAGTAGATCTGCTGGAACAATATCTGGAGGATATTTTCAGGTTATGTCAGGACCGGTCTGGCTGCTAAGATACTTCTTATCACCCAGCCTTGACTTTTTTGCATGATTTCTCACACTTCAGGCTTTCTTGCTTCAACAACAACACATTTCAACCAAAGTCTACAGACACATGATGACTTTTAATCTTGAAAAAACACTTTGTAGTATCGGTTTGCTTTGACCATCTGCCTAAAGTAAACACCTCCAGATGACAGTGACAAGTTCAGCTCTTTAGCTGTAATCTGATTACTAGGATACAGGAAGCCAGGTCATTACTTCTTTATTTAACCTGCAAAAAATTATTCAACCATTCTCTTTATCCTCACCACCAGCTGAACCCTCCCTCACACCTACAGTCTGATTTGCAGCATGCAGGCGTAACTAATGTCAGATGACACACAGCAGTGAATCCTACAAAGGGCATGAAGTCACATGTGCTGTGGTTAAAGGCTTCACCTCAGCACATTAGAGGCAATTTGGAAAAAGTGTGAGAATGAGCAATTGTCTCCAATTGAAAGAGGAAATGGTGCACTGGTTACAGAATGATACCAGGTTCATCTGCACATTATAAGTGGGCAAACTGAGCTGAAAGAAAGAGAGTTTGGACTTAAATTTGCCAGAAACATGACTCCAGCTTGTTCTGAGACACCCCCAAGTAGCATAAAAAATCACTTATTGCAGAATTCAAGAACTAGTTTGACATTTGGGGAAATTGCCTGTTCAATTTCTTGCCGAGTGTTATGTGACAAGATTGTTAACGCTCTCTGTGTGTAATAAATAAATAGTTGAAGCTGGTGGGTGGTTAGCTTAGCAGCTGCATGCAAAGAGAAACAGCAAGCTGCCTCGCTGACCTTGTGACTTCTTTAAACGTCACACCTTTCCTTCAAACCCACTACGGATAAAACTGGTGCCCTGTTGTGGAATCATTAACCCTTTAACACCAAGCGTATCATATGATGAAGCTTTTGAGACCTCTACAGCATCAGTGTGATTTTCTTTCCTGAAAAACCTGATGAATACAATCAAAATGCTGGAAAATACAAAATAACCAAAAAATAAATTGAAATGCAGAATATAGCACAAATGATACAAATAAAAATGATATATGCAAACTAACATATATTTTTTAATTTGTCAAAAGCTCCAATAAACACTCTAGTTTAAAATAATAAAATGTTCTCCGATTATTTCATGGTTCAGGCTTTACATGGTTAATAAAATGTCAGACTGCGATGGGTCCTGATGTCTCTGACATCCAACCTGTGACAGTGAGTTGTGTGGGCAGAAGTTCATCTTTAAATGTTTTCAACGAGTAGAAATACAGAAATATTTGGAGATGCTTTAACAACATAAACACTCTGCGCATAAAAAAAGCTTTAAATGAGAATCTAAGTCTCCTGGTATTTTTGTACTTTTTTATCAGTCAGTTAGGGGAAGATTGGATCAAACTGAAAGAAAAAGTTGAAAAAGGTCCACTTTGCTTCCCTGAGAGAGGAGCGGTTTGAAAGTGGGATGAAAGGTGCAGCTCTCTCCATGTCTCTCCCTCCTGTGAAGCACCACAGTGGCGTGAGATGCGGCACTGACGCTCACATGCTTCAACGCGGCCATGCAGCGTAGTTCACGGCCGAGTCGCTGCACCGCGGCGAATCAAACATCGAAGGGCCCGAACGGGGCACATGATCGATAAAAACAGCAGAACATTGATGACACGGTGAAGCGCACAGCAGCTTCTGGATTTGACACACACACACCCGCATGACTTCACATGACAATGAAACACAACCTGATCTGAAATAACATCTGAGAGTCCACCACAGTCGCTTTCATTAATTCTGGGAACACTTGGCTTTACTACAGTCAGCGATCATCACGCTGACGATGTGACAGTGACACAAACCTCTGCAGGAGAGTTGACGACTGCCAAGTTGTAGCCATAAAGCATGGAGCTGCCGAAGGAGGCCAGGAAAGCCACCGCCAGCAGAGGCCTCGTGAGATGCTTGAGAGAAAGTGGATGAGAGAAAACAAGTCAGAAAGGCAAAAGCAACACAGCAAACATCCAAGAGGCATAAACTCAAGAAGCACCAGAGCAAACATCGCTGCAGTCATACATCAATTATTCAGACAACTTAGACACACATGAAGTGTAAAACTTTCAATGTAGATTCCTGAGTTTTTACAGTCAAACACCTTCATCAAAAAACAGAGCTTGGTGTTGTAATACAGTCACATAATTAAAAGTAAATGTCCGTGCTCATTTTCTAGACGTGTCTGCGGCCTGTAAAGAGATTAGCTCATTCTTTAGGAGTCTTTAACCGCATTTTTAAGAAGGTATAAGTTGCATATGGGTCTGTGATCTTTGGACTTTACGGCTGAGCTGAACAGGCATCAGGCGGCACGTGACTGAATCAGGAGCAGCGAAACAACCCGGCACCTGGACACGGGCCAGATCCAACCGTTCACTCGTACCGTGAACACGTTCGGCACGAATCTTCACAGAAAACACACATTTAATAAATCTGCAACTGCTTCACTTCCACCGCAGCGGCTAAACTCACACAGACATTGAAGTGTTGCATGTCACAGTGTTAAAGCATCAGTTAGGTACCACATAAAAAAGTCACATGAGCCCCACTCTGTCATGAGGGATGGGGGGGTGGTCTACTGTATTTTCAGCCTGGAGACACCCTGTTGGCTGCCATCCTAGATTCCAGCACCCAGAGCTTAGCTGACCTCCACGGCAGAAGGTCACAGGGATTACGGTGAGTTTTTGAACGTCCACAGCTGCAGATGGGACTCGGAGAAAAACTGGTAACGACCATCTGAATAAAGTAAACTATTCTTACGAACCGGCCAGCCGAAGATGTGAACATCCAGGATCCCTCTGCTCAGGCTGAACAATGACAACATAGATGCCTTAAAGAAACCTAATTTAGCCTGTAATAGCCTGATGTGGAGAGTTAGTGGCTACACGTGAAAGTGGCTCAGGCAGAACAATGCTGGCCAGTCTGCATTCAATTTAGGCTGATTATGTGTCAGATGTGCAGCTCTTCACATGTAACTTTGGTCAAAGCGCTGGCTCACTGTGGTCTTTTAGTTTAGTTTTCTTTAGCATGGAGAGATTTAGAGTTGTGATGATGAAGGTCACACCAGGAATTCACTAAACTTTTCAGCATCTGGCATGAGCCATGAACAAAGTCAGCTGTATGTGCAGATCTGTGCTGACAGGTTTTAAAGGAAAGATCACACAAACAATAATAAACAGAGTGTAAAGAGCTGATGCGCATGTCAATCACCTGCGCGGGGACACACACACACACACACACACAC
>JBAJHX010000051.1:6861189-6884567 GCA_037176925.1 Amniataba percoides
ACACACACACACACACACACACACTCACCGCGCAGATCTTTGCATCGTTCTCCACTAACAGTTCCTCCGCCATGTAAGTCATAAATAATGTCTCCTCGTGTGTGATGACAAACAGCTCATCTGCTCAACTTCACAAACTCCTCGCGCCGCATCCACATTTGTATGCGCGCGCAGAGGAGGCGCGTGGTAAAGATGGGCGGATCAAACCTCCACCCATCATCCTCACATCCACCCAGCATCAAGCCGACCCCACCCACAGGACAGGAAG
Organism: Amniataba percoides; assembly: GCA_037176925.1. Taxonomy (NCBI): domain Eukaryota; kingdom Metazoa; phylum Chordata; class Actinopteri; order Centrarchiformes; family Terapontidae; genus Amniataba; species Amniataba percoides. The sequence continues at coordinate 6,861,458 of JBAJHX010000051.1, forward strand.
AGCTAGAGGGAGGCAGAATTTCGGATGAACTTTGACACCCACATGAAGTTTGTCTGAAATGAAACTGCACACTGACGCGTCTGTGGTCCATCCATCAGCTCCATCAAACTCTCTCACCTGAGAGGTAAATTTGCTTCAGTTTAAGAGAAAAACTGGCTCCAGTGAAATCTGTTTTCTCAGGATTGGTTGTTTCATAATCTGTCGATATGCATATTTCCCTGTGACAGGCAGAAAGAGCAGAAATCAAAGAATATAAGTTGTTTTTCTCTGTTATTGTGAGGCTGTAATAAGTTTAGTGCTGTTTCTTTTGTGTCTACATCTGAAATCAAACTAATGTATTTCAAACTGATAGAAAGGTCTGGATAAGCACAGATGGATAATGCGTATTAATTCACCAAATATTTGCTGATCCCCATCACTCCACAGGTTCCTGTCATATGACTCCTGCATGCGCCTGTCTGGTCCCCTTTTAACAGGCTTCAGTCACAGTGTGTCCTGTTCGACATATGACTCTCGCACTGCAATTCTGCGGTGATTTCATAGCAAAAATTTAATAATAATTCTCTCTAACCAGTGACTTCTTTAGGGAAATTGCTCACAACACAGATACAAGACATGGAAAAGAAATGTTTTTATTTGAAATGACAGAGGTTTCAGAGCTGTACAGTTTAATCTGAAAGCAGCAGTGACGTAAGACGAAGATACAGAAAGCTGCTCGGTTTGATCGTGTGTGTTTCAAAGGCTGATAGATGGATGTAAATATGTAGTACACAAAGGAACGGAAAAGTTTTCTTATACATACACTGACAATTTGAAACACATCTTAATTTCCTGGATTATAATCACCAGCTGGATGACTTTCAACCTTTCAGACAAAATGTCGTCAAAAAACATGCAGAGTTAGAAAGGATGCTAATTTCGTAGTCTGCAGGCAGGTAATAAAAATGATTACAGTTCAGGTCTCTTTAAACTGTTGTTTGCTTATGAAGGGGTTGAATGGAGTGAACACATACAAATATTCAGTTCTCATCATGTGTCACCTTTACTGCTCGTTTTACATCATGCACACCATCTTATGGTATTCAATAAAAGATTCGGTGAGCTAGTCCTGAAAATGGCTCCCTGCAGATGTAATAACGAAGGCTTGAAGCTTCTGAGAGTTTTTTTGTACATGTCAAAATTACTGCATCATCTGCAAACATTTAAATGTTGTTTTCTGACAGGCATTTTGTTGGTCATTAAGAAAACAGAACAGGGTGAATGAAACTGATTTGCTGCCTTCGACGTAACCCTCTGCGCTGTGTGAAATAGTCGTGTATCATATAGGAACAGTGGGAACAAAACTTAAGCTCCTTCACATTGTGTGGGATGCAGCTGCTTTGCAACCAACTTATAAATTAGCTTAGTTATAGAGGATGCTGTTTGTCGTATTGGTTACCTGTGTGTGTTCATCGGGGTAAATGTGACCAAAATTATTAACTAGATGTATAATCTGGCATACCAAAGAGTCTTTATGCAATTTCAGAAAGTTGTTGTCAAGCCCACGGCAGCCTATGGCTTTAGAAATAGGCTGTGCATGATTAATAAAGCTGTGAGTAATATCAGATGGAGTAAAACGTTGGGTTATCTCATAGGCAGACAATTATTGAAATTGGTGGCTGTGGGGATCAGTTAGCAAACACTCACCAACTACATAATAACACAGATCAACATTAGCATTAGTTTGGAGGGAAAGGTAAGTCCAAAAGCTTTTTGGTCTCCACAAACTCCTGATGAAAATATTTGTCTCTTTAGCTGCTAAATGTGCCCCTGTTTTCACCAGATATTTGCTTACTAATGGCCCTTTTCCAATAGTACCAACTCGGCTCACCTCAACTCAGTTTTTACGCGTTTCCATTACATGTTAGTACCTGGTGCCAGGTACTTTTCTAGTACCTACTCAGCCAGGATTACAAGCGAGCTGAGTGGAGACGAAAATGTGACATTGGCAGACGTCAGGCCGCTGATTGGTCAGAGCGTGATGAGTCAAGAGAGCAACTTAAGAATCAACCCGCCATTTTTAAAACACAATAACAATGACAAGCACGATCAGAGTTGGCTGCACAGAAAACAACCTGCAGAGCAACGACGAGGTGCAGACATTTCTTTGTCTGGTGTTTCGTGTTTGTTTTGTGTTTGTTTCACACAACAAAAGACGTCGCCGGAGTTTCAGCTGCCTCCACCCACACTGAGGTGGTGCTTAAAGGAAAACGACTGAAACTGAGTCGAGTCGAGTAGGTACCATGATCTAGAAAAACCAGGTGAAAAACCAGGTGAAAAACCAGGAAGGGGCTTTGAGCAGTGAACAGGCAGGGTGACTTTTTATCAAAGTAGCTTCTGCCCACGTCTGGAAATTAGATTCACTGTCGTGGTGAGAGCACATCAGAACAGTGAAGACTCTGAAACCAAAACAATGAGCTGAAAGATGCTAAAACGATCTGTAAATCCGAGGGGAACTCAGGTCAGGGAGGACAGTGAAGGACATGGATGATATTTCTCTGTGTTCATCAGTACAAACATTACATTTCACATGCTCATAGTTATGTGATTCCATTTCTTGATGTAAAAAATGTGATTAGTACAGCTGCAAACATTTACTATTGTAAATACCATCAGCCTTATTTCTACTTTCCTTATGCACACATTATTATTCATGCCCTCTCCCTTTGAAGACACAGCAGGGCTCATGTGACTTTAGGATTTGTGGTTGGTCATTTCTCTGTCCAGCAGCAGAGCAAATTGCATAACTCATACCCCTTCCCCACATAAACTTTCCCACAGTATGGCAATCTGCAGCGCTGACCTTCCCATCACAAGGACATTCAGATCACTCTCTGCTCCCTCTATTACCATCCTCAGTACCTGATTGTATCTGCTCATTAACACGCCGATTAGGTGAAAAACCAGGAAGGGGCTTCCATGTTGGACAATAAAAAGCTGTGAAAAGAAATGAACGTCTCACTGACATAATTTACAAGAGGGACGTCTCATGCTCATAATCAGGATCTGGAACTACATGATTTAATTTGCTCTCACCAGTGAATGAGATGTCATTTGATAAATTACCCATCAATAGCAGACAGTAGGGGATGCTGAGCTGGGAAACGTGGTGTGTGCGTGTGCACGTGGGTGCCTCTGTGTGAAAATTAGACTGCACATGTTTGTTTGTGAGTCAATTTTGTGTGCACATACGCTGCAAAGACATGCTACCACAATGAGTGTCCTCGCAAGCGGCGTTTTTTGTGTGTGCACTCCGCAGAATAACCTCACATTAGCAGGCCATTATTTCAATAAACCTCCTCTTGCATCCCGTTGACAGATCATCTGCCTAGAAAAGCAGATATTGTGGCCTTTAATCAGTCAGCCCCCTCCGAGCTGCCGTAGTCTCTTGTGCAGTATTTAAATTCCTCATTTACTCTGTTGCAGGCGGGACGTGCCTGTCCCCCATTGTTCGCTCTGAATAAACTGGGGAGCTGATCGTGTTAAGTGCGGCCATGATTGATGGCTGCTGATGAAATCTAATATACTCGCCCCATGCCATCGTTTGGCAGAAATAGAATTAGAGAGAAAGACTCCAACACGAGCCGATAAAAGGTGGAAACGTAGTTAATGTCGCTTCTTCAGATTTCTAAAACTGAGGAGTTTTGGCTGTGGTCGAATAACTCCGGCAGAAGTCTGGGACATTAACTGCTGAGTGATGACTGGTGTTTCTTGGTGTGTGAGATGAAAGCGGGTTAGGGAAATGAAGTGTGCATCTGCGTGTGTGTGTGAGGTCACTCAGCACAGTTTATAGATTTAAAAACCATGAAGTGCAGTGACTGTCATCAACCAAGCTTCCCGGCCTTGGTAATTATTTTCACTATTGTGACCACAGCCGTCTTTGTGTGCTTGTGCTTGTGATACAGTCAGCAGTTCGTGGCAGAACATTTTGAATTTGCTTTTTCGCATGCATATTTCAGTGCAGCATTTATATTGTGTGATTGGAAATGGCACATGATTCTGTGATATGACTGCTTCATTGTGCTGAACGTCTGAGACGGCGAGAACTCGGGAGGATTTTAGGGAAGTGAGTTCTTACTGACCCCTTGTGGGACTCGAGCTGCAGTTCATGGCGGCTGCGTGGACTGAACGAGGAGACAAAATGCTGTGTCATTTCATGTTGGCTTTGTTTAAGCACTGTGGCGATGTTTCACCAGATGCACTAAGAAACATCAGTGGTTGTAGTTCAAGGATTCATGGACACACCGGCAGGTAAATAGACAAATGCTCGGGCAAAATACACACACACACACACACACACTCAAGAGCCCACTTGAACCAGTTTTAACTCTCTGTCGTCCCCTCTCTCTCTCTCTCTCTCCTCTCTTTCCTCCTCTGCTCTGTGTTTTACCCACTTCACAGCTACATTAGCGCTTGATTTGGGTGAAATGGATCTCCCTCCTCCTCTCCCGCCCGTTCCCATTGGCTGCGGCTGGCCTGCAGCCCAGCCCACCTGCTCCACGGCGCTCTCCTTAATGTGACTGGCCGAGGATGATGGATCACCTCCTGTCACTTCCACCTCCTCCTCCAATCAACAACCAGCCATGGAAATTGATTGTTCTAATTTGCTCTCATTATTATTATGATATTAAGCACAATATACAGACACAGCTCACTGTCAGATCTGGGCAACACCGTCATTAGTTACAGGGGCTGGAGAATACGCCTCGGCGGGGTTTTCTCCCACAGACGCCAAGATGTAAAGGAATCAGCGAGCGCTGGAGAAACACACTGCTTTTTCTTAATAAGATTTGCCATGCAGCCCCTCACTGAGGTGATGTAGCATCTAATTAAGTTCAATTCGGTGCATCTGGGAAAGAGAAAAAAGAAGATATGATTAAGTTCCTCCGTGTCAGATGCAGCGCGTTCACTTGCAGCTGCTGGATCGGAGGAAATGGGAGGTGCCAGTGTGAGAAAATACTCATCCTTACATCTGCAAAGACTGCAAATGGCACAAATCTAGAGTTATTAAATGCTGCTCAGAAGATGCAATTAAGATGCACAACTGTACGTTTACACAGAGAATGGAGCTGCATAACAATGAGAGCACACACTCAAGGATGCTGCCCCAATCAGTTTGCTCGGGTCTACATGCATCTTCATTTGAGAACATACTGATAAAACATACAACACACTGTCACAGGTCTTAAGTACGTGTAGTGCAGGTGTGGTCAGTGACTTTGTGGATGACCTTTTTACATGCTTCCTCTGCTTAAAGCTCTTTTGTCTTTGTCATCCTGCTTGAAGTGGAACAGCCAAAGGTCAGCAGTGTTATCATTCTGCGTGAACAGGCCTCCTGCTGTATTCACAAGCCTGTCCTGAGACGGTCCTCATATTACCGCAGCAGCCCCTCCGGCTGTATACGACTGCTGTGTTCTGTGGACCAAAGTATATCCCCAGCCATGCTGTTACCGGCCCAGACTATATTGGATAGTGCTTACATTAACACACAGTGTCTAACAAACCGCTTACGCTCCTTTAATTGGATTACAAGGAGTGCTGCATTCCCATTGGTGAGATTAGGAGGGTCCGGGCACAGAGCCGACTCCCCTCCCCTGTGCAAGCGAGGGATCTGATTCGCCGTCCCCCCTAACGACCTGAAAATGCCAGATGTTTGATTGGTGGAGTGGCGCTGGCACGGGTGTTTATTGGTCCATGACAGTGTAATAAGGGGGGATGCCAAGTCGACTGTCAGGGCGTTAAAGTGTCTGCTCTGATCTAGTGGTGATTAATGAGGCTATTTATTTATTTACTGGCCTTAAATACAGTTTGTAGAGATACTTTTCTCTAAGTAGATTTAAAGGTCAACCTTGAAATACAGGAGAGAGGATGCACATCAACCCTTGATTCTTTATTGACTTTAAATAATGTGGAAAAATAAAAAGAGCACAGAAAAATGTGAAAACTGTTCTAGAGCAGTCATCTTTGGATCAGCTTGTAAAAAACATAAAAACAACTACATCTTCTTACTTATTGCTCATGCAAATAACAGTGCATGTGAAGCCTCTGCCATCCTGCTGTCTGTATTTGTTTTTGGAAATTTGGGGCATTTTAGCAAACGTGGGGAGATTTATGTCAGAAGAGTTACATTTAAATGAGGTTTGTAGAAACTTTTACATTTCTGCCTGAACTGCAATATCTGAGGTGTTCATATTATTAAAAAAAGTTAATTTCCATCAACACTACCCGGGTTACTCATGATAATCTACACACTAACTGTAAATAATTCTTATTTTAACTACTTTGCATTAAGTATTGTCCTAGTTTGGAGGGTAAATATGACAGAATTTAACCAAAATGATTTGCATGACTACATAAACCAGAGGTAAGTGAATATATGAAATGCATACATGTGTTTTTGGAGAATGAGCGAACTGACCCTTTAAAGTGACATAAAACAAGACTGGAAAAGTGAGCCGACCACATTACAGCATTGTTTCACATTCATAAGTCCTGTGAAGTGTGTGTGCACGAGAGTAAGAGAGAGAGTGAAAGCGGACCCTCTGACCTTCCACACTTTGACCTCTGACCTCTGACCTTCTGCTGTAAATCTTGTGGTTTTCGGCCTTTTCTCCACAGATGATCCAAACCTTTGACCACTAACTTATGTGGAGTCCTCTGCACAAGCTGCTGAAAACCTGGCAGCTGCTGGCCTCCTGTGAAGGAGGACCCTCTCCATCATGGCAGTGACACCTTAACTGTCCTGCTCTCGCTTAGTGAGGAAGGCCCCCTGCCACCACACACATACTAAACCACACGCAACAACACACACACACACACAGATCTATGTACACACACACACACACACTTTCTCTTGTGGTGGTGAAAGGGCAAACACAATGACACAAAGTGCACACAATCACTTTCTTTTCTTACACAGGTGCAAATGTAAATGCATGCACATGTACTTGTGCGCACAAACTTGCCAAACACTTACACACACACACACACACACACACACAAAGTGTTTCAGTTATCCACACAAACTCTCTTTGAATCCCAGTTCCCACACCACACACTCTCTGCACTTGCAGCAGAAACAATTCCCCTTTTGACTCCGTCTTTCACACACACAGATGAATACACACACACTGGAGCTCTGCCATTATGCCTTAATGTACTCTGGCCTGTCCCTGCAGGTGACCTGACCCTTACTGTCCTGTCTGTCAGAGAGAGAGAGGCAATTCAGCCAGATGGCAGCGGAGCAGAATGGCTGTGAACAACAGGCCGAGTTAATGTGTAGCTTTAACCATTGTCTCCTCCGCCTGACAATGGAGCGAGTTGGGAGGGAGGAGCGCTCGCTGGAGCTGCGGCTAAAGATGGACTCGGCGTGTATTCTTGGAGGAGTTCATAAAAACGGAGCTAAAACCCACTTGATTCATCACTGTCTCATTTGGGCAGGAAAGTAAATGGACAGAAGGGGGGATGCACTGTGCTGGTGTGTTCAGTGGGGAGGTTTGAGAGTGGAGGCAGCAGTGAAAAGTGCAAATGCTACCTCAGTTTATTTGCCTCCGTATTTGGCAATTAAATCCATTTATCACCACTGAAATGCAAGAGGAAGTTTGTTGTTTGTGTTCGAGGGTACATTTCATGAACTACACTGCAATCAGATCTTGTAATTACGCTCCCACAGTCAAGTTAAATACAAAAACAGAGATCAAAGTGCTTTCTTCCCTCAATAACCGCCGCAACAACGCCCGCTAACGTCCCCATTGTCAGCCTCTGTTCCTTGGCGCTATCACTTTCCTAAAGATGAGGGTAATTTTCTATGCAAATGGGCCGCCGTCATTGTCCCCGCCTCGTTAATCTGGGCCTGGGCTCCTTTGACAAACCCCTCTCTGATTGATGAGGCCCTGACAGCTCCAATGTGTGCGTGCATTTTCACAGATTGACATCATCATTAAGGAGCGAGAGCAGGGCCTGAATCACTGCAGATCTACTCCCCCCAACCACCACCACCACCTCCCCTCCTACACACACACACACACACCTCGCTTTAGCATACACGCGCAAATGTACATGGGTTGCAGCTTGTGTGCATGCAGGAAGACACACACACACACACACACACACACAAAAGCAGTCCACCATCCGTCTAACAGCTGAGGTTTCCCTTCTGTACCCACAGAGTCGGGCAGGAGGCAGAATGCAAAGCGCTCACTCATTGGCTGCCTGAATCTGTCATGTTGAAGTTAATTGGTGTAGGCTTTAAGCAAATTTACAGCAGCACCCCCAGTCACCGCACCACTTGATGGGTGAGCCACTGTCATATGGCACCTATTGATTCACCCAGGGGATGAGATGACTCCCATAATGCTCGCTATGTCAGTGTCACCCTCTCGGAGAGCGGCCGATGGCCTCTCTCCTCGCTGTCTGTTGATGTAGATCTGAGACTATTTTAAATCATGCTTTATTCATATTCATTCAATCTGGAGGGGATCCACAGGCTGGATTTTTAGTGTTTCAATCGGCTAAAGTCCATTTTGGAGTTCATTTGAAAATGGAAAAATCGTTACCTAATCCTATTGCTTTGGCCCTGAGCTACGACATAAGAAACATGGTGTGTGCTGGCAGAGCAGAAGAGGAGAAAAAAAAAAAGACAAGAGACACAAACACTGACTGAGTGGAGGCAGCTGCAGATGAGCAAATAAAGCATTCAATATTTATGACTGAAATTAAAACCAGATAAAGATGTCACATATTACCGCGTCCCCGCCCTCCTCTCCTCCCTCCCAGGCCTCTGGCCCCGACTCCGGTGCTCACAACTCTCTGCTCTCTCTCAGCGCGAGTGAAAGGGAAGCATTATTCCTTCCCAGCCCAATGTCTTCAAAGACAGTAATGAATGCAATGCAGTGACCCAGAAAATGGACTTTAGAGAAGGAGAGGGAGAAAAAAAAGCAATCTTGCGTTTGTGGCGGAGCATTATCACTTTACTCCCCTCCCCTCGTCCTCTCCCCTCCCAGGCTGGTGTGTGTGTGTGTTCATATGTGTGTGTGTGTGTGCACCTGCCATTACGTGTGTCTCCAAGGGCCTGAGTGTGTTCATGTGAATTTGTATGAGTGTGCACACGTACCCCTGATTGTGTGTGTGTGTGTGTGCATGCATATACTTGTGTGCCTGAGTGTGTGTGGTGTGTGTGTGTGTGTGTGTGTGTGTGTGTGTGTGTGCGAGTCGGTGGGTGAGCTGAAGTCTCCATCAAGAGGGAATGGGCACGGGCTGACAGGCAGGCCCATTGTGGGGTTAATTAAACACTTCAGGTTTAACACCCCGTCCCTGTCGTTAACCCAAACACTGGCTCATCACTCATCCCCGCCACACTTCAGTTAGAGAGCAGGGGGGTGGTGGTGGTGGTAGGGGTGGGGGTGGGGGTGGGGGTGGGGGGGGTGGGGGGGGGGACAATGGAGATGTCACTGCGGGTGGGGGTGTGGCGGTGGTGGTTGGGTGACGTGAGGGAGGTGGCGAGAGTTTGTATCAGAAAGAGCAGTGTTTTGATAGGATTAGTGAAAAGGCTCCATTATAAACATGATCACAGCTAACCAGCCTGTAATTTACCTTCAAGGAAAACTGCCAAAGAAGAAATCTGGCAGCAGCGTTTCATCAAGGAGCTCCAGCGAGTGCAGTTACATCATTAGGGATCAAGCTCCGGTCCCACATGTTTCATCAGACAAAGCCTGCAACACTCAACAGGGATTACACTACAAAATGATGTGAGCAGGAGCATGTGGGAGGTGTCCGTCATTGTGATAGAAAATACAGATGAGTTATAGATCAGGCGCTGCAGAAAGGTTTGTTGTTTGGCATTTATTGGACAAGCCTTTTCAATCTACTGTCGGGATGAACAGCAAAAGAAAAGATATCCCCCCCTGTGTTGATGATGGTGGAGAGCTTCGTGTAAAGGCCTCTTTAAGCTGCACCATTTTGAGAGAAGCTTATTAAAATGTTGGACTTTGTTCTGTCAGATCACACTCAGCCCTGATAAAATAATCCAGTTTTCATTTTAATTAGAATAAATGTCATCTGATAATATCTTAAACCTTGATTGCTGCTTTTCTAGTCATGAATGATTTATCTTAGAAATATTACCTTACATTTCAAACCAAATTTTCAGAAGCTTTAAAATGTATTTTTCTTTTATTTTCATGTGTTGTCTGTATGTGATATTTACACTGCAGTGTCAGCGGGGTGAGAAAAGAAACACAGAGCATGTGAGCAGGTAGGTTTTGAGTTCCAAGTATCTTTCCCTCAACTTTTTTCTACAGTTATTTGTTCATTTATAAGAAAATATCTGTAAGAATTTGCATCAAGAGAGGAAATTTTAATACTTTTTTAATACTTTTTTGCATCTTACATTGGATTGAACACATTAGGTGAACGTGAGGTGAAGCGTCCGTGACTCTGGTCATCTGAGGGAGAAACTACCTCTGTCTGCAGTGTAATGGATCCTCACACCACTAGATAGCAGTAGTTTACACCACTGACAACTTAACCAGCCCACTCAGTTAGTAAAGGGCGTCAATAAATGAATGAATGACTAAATGAATGAATGAAGGTTTTTTTTTTAAAGGGGTATTTTAGGAGCCTCAAAAACAAAGGGTTAATAATTACAGCTACCATTTAGTCAATGAAATGAATGAAATACAATTAGGTTGAAGTAAATTAATGTATTACTCTGGCTGTATGTTTGCAGCAACTATGAATGTGCACAAATTCAATTATCTTTAATGATGTAAGAAGCTTCATCAAGTTCATCAAGTAGATTACATCATTACATTTGTTTACATTTGTTAGAAAAGTTGCCCCCAGTGTTGACTAAAACTTTCACGAGTCTTTCCTCCTAATAATGTAAAATGAAATGTTAAAAGAAGGACAATACTACTTTTTAAAATGTCTTCCCTTTCATATGGCATATAAGTAGAAACTAATGAATTTGTTAACGTTAATAATAAGCGATACGCGGTCAAACTGTCTAACCTTGGAAGAAAATGGCCCGATAATGCATCTGTAAAATATTGTTGCACAATTTATTAACATTAATTACAAATTATTTTATTTTATCATATTAAAAAATGGTCAGTCAGGTCTTGTAATAAAAAACTCTTTGTAAAATCTGATGCATTATTAAAGCTGCAAAAAGCTAGCTTCTTTTTCATGTAAGACAGGTCTGTTTGCAGGTTTACTGGCAGCTCCTACGCCTCGTGAAGCAATAATAAATTAAAGGGGAGACTGCAAACAAGTAAATGAATCAACCGAGCCACATTTCAACGCTCTTCTGCTAGACCTTTTGAGGCATAATTTTAATTAGCCGGGCAGATGTTGGCAAATCAGGTTTGCACGTCTAATTCCGGTTTTGCCACAGATTCATTAATGATAGCGCAGTTTTTGTGTCCGTGTTGTCGTGTGTCTGTGTTATCGTGGAGGTTTGGCGAGACGAAGCCCGCGCCCATGATGCAGTCTTTCCATTAGCCATTAGCCCATTAGCCCGTTAGCGCTCAGGCTGTTGGAACAGCTTGAATGTGTGATGCTAATGCTTCAGGGATGCAACCCAAACTGGAGCCTTGGCAAAAGGCCAAATAGGAGGAGGTAGTGCAACAACTTCCTGTACCTACCCCCCCCCCCATCTCATATTATCACCTCACGCGCTTCTCTCATTGTTTTGTCTTGTTTGTCTGCGGTGAATTCCTATAAGATGCGAGTGCTTTAGCATCTTTAAGCTGCACTTTTCATTGGACGAGCAGCTCTGTTTCATCCCCATGCCATATGTTAGTAAGCAAGACTAATGAACATGTCTATCTAAATGCAGTGGAGACATTTTTCTCCTTCAGTTCACTCGCTGTTGCCCACTGCAGTTTATCCCCGGTTTGTTTTCCAAGCATTTCTCATAAAAGTGATTTATCAAAAACACTTAATACCGAACTGCCGATGTTTCATCCTGAATGATTCCAAAGGCTGCTGAAGCTGGTGGTTTTTATGGCTCAGGCTGAAAAGGGTACCTCTCGGGGGCATGTTGTGTTAGCTTCTTGTAAAGTAGTAAGACACACACACGCACACACACACACTCTACCCCCATTGGTGTTGGGGATGGGCGGTGGGGAAATGTCAGGAGGGATGGAGGTCATTGCCTTCCAAAGGGATAAACACACATTCCACACGGCTCCCTGCTGTGTTATCATTTACTGCCCTATCGGACACGTTTTGCCGCCTCTGAATGTATTTATATTTATAAACATATTCTTTATTTATTTTCTCCGAGGCTACTGGGCGGAGGAAATGATACTGAAATCTAACATTTGGAGAGCCATCGTGACTGCCAGGATGCAATTTGTGTTCTATCTCCGTGGAAAAAAGGGGGCCGTGATGCCCCGGGGCGGCCATTTCGTTCCCTGCAGTGACATTTTTAACAGGGTGCCTGCAGGACGCTGGGGCGCAGCCTGAGCCACGCGCTCCTCGTCATGGCAGACGGCCTGCGCACCGCACCGTGGACACACTGACTGTCTCTCTGAGGCTCTTCGTTTGACTCAGTATGCTGGACCAAAGTTGGCTTCAAAAGGCTACGGCTGCAGCAGAGAGTCTCTATTGCTTTTAGATTTACAGGTCGTCCTGCGTGTGCATTTTTGTAGGTGGTTTGTCAGATCAGTGCGCTTGTTAGAAATATAAAATGAATGCCAAGTGAGTCCCGCTCGTGTTTTAATCACGCAGGCAGGTCAAAAACTCTCTGACGCCCCCGATGCCCCGCTTGATCTTATCAGTGGCTCAGGACGCTTCATTCGTTTTCTTTGTCACCGCGCCGGGTTTCCCGTCTGCAAACAGACCTCCATCAGCAGCCAGGAGACTTTAATGGCCACAGTTGCTTCTTTTCATTAACAATGATATATACCAGTTTTGTGTGAGTTCCCTGTTCCGGCCTATATTTATCAAAGCAACATTAGGAGTGTATCAGCATCAATTTGCCATCATGAAGCATGGAGCTGCATTCCACTCATGTGTGACCATTATACTAATGAGGTTAATGGTTCAGCTGTGCTTACCATAAGATGGATGCCCCCCAGTGGAACCTGCCCCCTTTGTGTGTGCGTTTGCGTGTTTGTGTGCATGTTGTGTGCATCTGTGAGCTCGCCCGTGTGTGTCTTTTGCCTCAGCGGCTCGTAGGATGAGGAAGCGAGTGAATAATAATAATGGTGAAAAAAAAAGTTGTGTTTCTTTCCCCCAACAAACAGGTTCCTACATTTCATCTCCATCCACACCGCAGCTCTCCTGGCTGGAGCCTCATTATCAATCAGAGCTATGTATGGCGCTCTCCATCGTCCAGAATTATCTTTGAACTTTGCAAACTAATGTGATGAACTAATGACTTCTTGTAGGCTATTACGAGAGGGCGAATTACTGGTGTCTATTTTTTGCTAATTACAAATGGTAAAACCAGTGAAGCCTTTTATAAGCTAAGATACTGTTTATGTCGTGCCACATGCTATTCAGTCTAAAAGTGAAACAACTCTCAGGATTGAGATTGCACCATTTCTTTAACAGATGGGATGCCCCAGCCATCTGTATTGTGTTGTTTTGTTTTGTTTTTTCAGCGTTTGGTTTGAGAAATGCTCTATCTGACTCAAACAGTCCACCTGCTAACTCTTCTTCCGCTGCTTTAAAATAACATGAGGGGCGTTCAGAGAAACGAGCCCCAGCATTCAAAGAAAGTGAGAAGAAAGTGATTAAACTAATAAATGCCCTTGTTATTGATTTTAACGCCTCGATATAAACAATTATGAGGGCTCGGATTTGTTTGTTTTAGCCTGTTTCTAATTTCAATTTCTGCATCCACAATGGTATCATGGGCCAATACTGTGTGCACACAACCCCAAAACCACAGTATTGCTTCTTAATTAGATTTACAGGATATTAAAAACACAGTAGGTGCTCCTAAACGATGATCATTGGAGACAGTGCTGAAATAGCAGGCTATCATACGTCTTTTTTATATTGCCAGTCGAACCGTAACAATATCTGTTTTTGTTTTTATAAATGCATTCAATTACCACCACCAATCTCCCAAAATATGAAAAATGTCAAATTAAGAGTGCAAATTTGGAAATACATGCTGCTGACTATTATCAATTTTATCATCTTCAGAATGGTGCTTTAATGAACAAAAACGAAGTTGGCCTCATTTACTGTTAATGCAGTCAAATGCTTTTTCTCAGTGGGTGCTGCCCAATAAGCTGAGGAGAGGAAGGGCATTGGGTCTCTGGAGGGGTACGACTTTAATTGGATGATCTGAAAGTCCTTTTTTCCCCAATTCCAAATGTAAACAAGGCATGTCATGGCACATCTAACACCAAATGAAGAAACCTCACAGAAAGGCCTCAGAGAAGTTTAACAGCGTTTTTTTTATTTATTTATTTATTTAATTATTTTGTCTTTTTCTTTCTTTGTGTTGCATCTGGGCGGCACACATTCATGTGTTTTCTGGGAAATGATAACGCAAGCATCAGTTAACAAATCTATAGACTAAAACTGGGCTAATATGACTGTTTAATGCACTTGTCTCGTTTTGGACACACCAGTTCAGGGAATAAGGGGATAAATGGGAATATAGCTGTGACTAATGAACATTTTCATTATCGAGTGACCTGTAGAAGATTTGTTTTATTTATCAATCTGTCATTTCATCTATAAAATGTCTGAGAATTAAAAAAACAAAAACTCTCCGGATCCCTTGGTGATATCAAGTCACGTGTTTTGTCCTTCCAGCACCCCAAAACCCAAACATATGAAATTTAGAGTGACTGAAAAATATTTTTAAAACTATAATTAATCAGATACAAGAAGCTGTAACAAGAAAATTATTGCAAAGCAAAAAAGTCATAATTCAGTTTTATCATGGTGACTAATATTTGATTTTATTTCTTAGATATTTTATTTATACTTATTTATATGATATGGACAGACTTCTATAGGATCATTAAATTGAATGTTTGGACAAATTATTTAAAATTATTTAAAGCACAAATTATTTGTTTGTTTGTTTTATTATCATTATCATTATTATTATTATTATTTTGTTGTTGTCATTATTATCACTATTATTATTATTATTATTATTATTATTATTATTATTATTATTATTATTATTATTATTATTATTATTATTTGAAGTTCATTGATATTGAGATTGATTTTAACCTGGTCCAGCTTCTAAGTCAACATTCAATACTGATGTTGAAATCATCTTTATAAAGAGAAAAGACACCGTTATGTAAGTGCTCGTGTTTGGTTAATACTTCTTAAAAATCACCATATGACTGATTTAAAATAACTTTTCTGCTTATTCTGTTGTGTCACCAGATTATTAAAAAAATTAAATAATTGGGGAAACAACCTGAAGATGATTAACAGGACAAATGTACATTCACTCAATGAAGTGAATTCTCACGTTAATATTTACTCCAAAATATTTAGATATATACGTGGAATAACCTATTTTTAAAAATAAACAAAAGTCTTATGATTTCACATTTCTTTGACGTAAATGCATCTCTATCAAAAAAATATAAATCTTTGCATCTTTATAGCTTTACTGGAAATCTTTACATTACCAGTGATACTTGCTGTCATGGAGCACAAAAGAGAAAATCCCATTTAAAAACTGTTTGTTTAAATTTACTCATCAGCATTTTTAAATGGAAGTCAATGAAAAACTGCTTTTTTGTGAATCCCACTGACACAAGCGTCACTGCGAGTGATTCATTAACTAAACTGCATGTTCTTACTGTTCTGGTGTAACTTATCCACTTATGGTAGAGGAGACTGTAATGGCACAAAACCACAACAGCAGAAAATGCTCTATTATCGGTTAACTACCAGCTGAATGGGTAATTTTATCCTGGAGCCATTTAACACCAGTGATGCTGAATTTTAATCTAAAATGATTTTTTGTTGCTGTTTGAGAATCAGACTTTTATTCATATTTTGCGGTTTTTGTCTCCATTTTATGCAGATTGAACACTTATTTGAGCACCAAAGTCGAGAATCAAACTGTAGGCCAAATAGGACAAGAGGATGACTTAGATGCAAATAATGCATCATATACACAACCAATCTATGTGAATGTGCTCTGAAATTCAAAGTGTACTCTTGTTGTGCTGTATGATGATCCAGCTTCACAGACTCTTCTTCTCCGGCCTCTCAAAACACTTGTTCAGTTTCCATCAAAGGTATAAACCCAGAAAAACAACTGTACACATTGAAAATATTTTCCTGACAGTCACAGCTGGATGTTCAGGTGTCTGCTGTGCAGCAGAAGATCTGTCAGTTTGCAGAAAAACGCTGGTTACACTGAGGATACCAACAAATGTCTCCTGTGCTGTTGTGTTGCTCTGCTCGTCTACATATGGGTGATAATATTGGGCCTTTAAGTTTGTTTCCCAGTGCCTCAGCGAATGTGTTGAGGAGCTGAGCTAAAGAGTGCTGAGGCAGTGAGTTAGCTTAGCCGACCCTTGGGCCTTTAAAGCTGCTGAGCACAGCACAGCACTTTGCACGCACACACACACACACATATACACACACACGGCCCTGATAGCACATAAAAAGTTTTCAACCCCTGAAAACACTCGTGTATGCACAGCTCCATCTCAGCTGAGTAATTTAACAAGACTTATATCAACGTCTCAAGGATGTGAAATATGCAATCGACAGACAACCAATTGTACAGGAAGAAAAGTGTTCCATAAAGTTCACGCTGGTGCCTGGTTTATTGGTTCTTTTAGGATCAGTGAAACTCATAGCCAATGGGAGCGCTGGAACACAGACGGCATATTAATTCATCGCTATTCGTTAGGACCTCCGCATGTGCTAAAGATGGTAATCTTAAGTAATTTGTTAGTGCTGCATCGGCGCTTTGACTTTTTAGAAAGCTACTTGACAGCAGCGTTAGCCCCTGGGCTCCCGTCTCGGTAAAAAAACGATGCTCCAATTTGCAATTCATACACATTGGGGGAAATGTTTAATTCCATGGCCGTTATTCAACTCAGTTCATTAATTAAAGAAAAAACGCTACCATTCTCCTCTCTGCTTTCCCGCCATCTTTTTGATGAGCTTTCTTCAGGAGTAATTGAGTCCGTTAATTAGACAGAATTAGGCTCTAATTATTCCAAAGGCCCAGTGCCGGGGGAGAGAAGAAACCAAATGTGCCATATTTCACTGCCTCGCCACTCCAGCAGCTCTCACTGAATCCCCTTTAACTCTCTTTGATGTCCCTTACACCGCCGGTTTCACAGGAAATGGATTAGATATCAGGCCTCTTAATTCTGCCGCTCTGCTCAACAGGAGAGCTCTTTTGACATTTGTGCTCACTTCTGCCTGATTTCAAGCCTGTGCTGCAGTAAATGCATTTCATTACAATGGGGTGTTTTATTTTCTCCAGCTCAGTCTTTATGTTATATTAAAGGGGACGGGCATCCGTCTTGTTTATGTCCTCCCTCAGCCTCTCAGTCAGTGGCAGTCCTTTGCTATATCACATTTTTATGGCCTTACCTTTAAGCGGCTCTTTGTCACGCCGAGCCTTGGATTTAAAGATACTGAATTAATCCTTTGCAGCAATATTCAAAAGATAAGCCGTCCGCATGCGTTACATATCGCTGCTGTCGTAAGAAGAACCTGGAAACTCTGCCTAACAAATACTCTCAGCACCTACACCCGATCGTCATGATATAGATAAGTCATTTTCTAATTTATCTGCAAGATCGTCGTCTCGTGCGTGCACATAAAATCACACACACACACAAATTCTTGCATCTGCAGTAGCCTTATGTGCAGGAAACCTCCTCTAATTGTTCTCACCTGTCATGGCAGCATTTTTAAAAAGAGAAATCTGACTTTTTTCTTCACGCTTGGCACCCTCAAAGAAAATCACACGTGACTGTAACTGTCCACACCCGCCATTATGTGATGTGTAAACACTTCTGAAAGGCGTTCACACACACTTTGTCGTCAGTAAACCTTTACTCTTATGTAACTTTTGATTTTTCGAAATCATAAATGAAAAACAAAAATGCAGAAAAACAAGACTCCAGTGCCTCTGCTCACTGTCCTCCCTCCCTCCTGGGTTAATCTAAGCAATGCTTTATTAATGGTGTAATATTGTCTCCATTTCAGAGGCCAGACAATAACAATGCAGCACTTTAACACCAAAGCAACCAGGACACACACACACACACACACACAGCTCCGTGCACAGCTGCTCTGCCGGAGTCTCTCATGCAGATGTTGAATTGGGCAGACCACCCTGAAGCGTCGGGGTATACAGTACCACGAGTCTCACTGCCGCCAAACCTGCCGTGATGGATCGGCCCGCTCTCATGCCAGCGACGACGAGTGAGAGATGGCTCGCTCCCATTGGTCCCACTCCAAGCGTTAATGTTTGTTCCCAGATTGTAGCACGAAAAGGCCCTTTAGCTGCTCTCATAAATATGGTAAAGAGGTGGGAAAAAAGAGACTGATCCATCACCGGAGTTATGAAGGTTTGCACACATATGCTGGTGATGTTGTAAGGAGAAGAGGATAGTGATAGTTGTTGGTTGTTTTTTTTTTTAAAAAGTGCATCGTTTCCAATTAGCAACGCAAGTTTTCTGATCAGAAATGGTACGATCCTTCCTCCAGAGCCAAAAGATTACAGTGAAGCTTATATATCAGCCCTTTATAGCACTGCAGCTCTCTGATCCAAGCTTTCCCTTATGTTCAAGGGTAAAACTGTCGCCCGGTATGAAAACAGCCATAAACCAAGCATTGTTCAGAGGTATTTTCCTCTATTTTCAGATGCCAGATGCTGCATGTTATATGAAATGCCCCCGCCGTATTTTTCACGGTGACAGCGCCATAGCTTACTCTAAGGGGACTGGGGTTAGTTTATCCTCAACTGGTGTATTACTCTTTGAATGTCTCTAAGTTAAACTGCTGGTGACAGCTTATCAGTCAATGTAATGCACAATGCCTCTATGTGTGCCGAGCAGGGGAGTAATTCAATATCCCTATATGATTCAAGGCAAAAAGAGGGAAAAAGAGATTTATGCCTCCAACGGTGGCAAGGGACATTAATGTTGGCGGAGTCTGAACTTCCCGCAAGAAAAATCTATCCCAGGCATCAGTCTTCCATTTGTAATTTATTCTAATATTAAATTGTGTTTACCAGCAAAGACAAATGGAGAGCTCAAACACATGCAAATCTGGGGGAGAACAGGAAAGGAAATAAGGACGGTAAATAATATTCATTTTTTTGTTGGATGCAGTGTTTTTCTGTTTAGTCTGCTGAGATTTCTTGGTGGAGACTTTTCTCCGCCGACAGAAGGAACGAATAATTCCTCTTTTCTCTGTGATGTCGTCCCGTGTTATTCTCTTTGTTTTTGCACCTCTGAGGGGCCACGCTCTTTCACAAGTGGCCCGATCTCCGAGTTAGCCATGAAATCCCACCGCTGTGACCTCCGACCTGCAACTAAGCTCTTTCCCCAACAGCAGCCAGATAATAAACACAAGGATCGGGGAGCACATCACCACATATCTGCTGTGTGTTTGTGTCGCGGTGCATGCCTGCACAACGTTGCATGTCACATACGTGTTTTCTCTCTGCTCTGTCCCGTGTAATCCGACTCAAAACTTTGCATGTGCATCCACCAAAAACTCACAGCAGACTGAAATAGCACTCGTAGGCCGACGGCACACACCAGACTTCTCCATCACTTCCAAACGTGAATTTCTGACATTTTTTTATCTGGCACACCTCAGAGTTTACGAGCCAGGTCAAGATTGTTCGACCTTCTCCCCTCTCACGATTTCAGACTCAGAGGGAGAAGCGATAAGAATGGGCTGCTCTCGTTTGAAAAGCTGCACCTGTCCCACCATGTGTACGAACATGGAGGCCCGATTATCTATTTTTACATGCAACTTAATTGGAATAATAGTAGAGACCAAGCATACAATTTTTATTACATGAATGACTAAACAAGTTTAATTGGGCCTGGGGTTTTGTTGATAGTTTGTTTGCTGATTATTTGTTGAGGATCATCTCTTAAATCGTTCAATAATTCATTATGAAATATATTTAAGTTAATTTACTAACTAATCAACTAATGCAATTTCATGCCCCCACCTTCTGTTATGGCTCTTAAAATGGTGTATAAGTGGACTGTAAGAGCTGTTAACTGACTGAGACTTGATGGCTTAATATGCAGCAAAGAAGCCACTGATTACATTTGATAATTACAAATAATTAAAAATGACCTAAAACCACCAACAAACTGACAGCAAACAAGTGCTCTCCAAAAACACTGAAAACACATCAGCACACCACACTGTTGCACAAGGAAGAAGGTGACATCAAATGTCCATTAATCTGCAAGTAACTCCCAACAAATGCACCATTTACTCGTGTTTGAGTATCATTTGCTAAAAAGCACAGTGCCCAGCTGTTGAAGGAAATGAGTTGGTCTTTTTAAGAATGAAATTACATATTTGTGACTGTTTTTCTGTCTGTTTTAAAAGATTTATGTCTCCAGTCTCAATGAATGGCTGCCAGCCTCAAACTTTTCCTTTAATACTAAAATGATTCATCACATCTGTAGCTGTAAATGTCAAGTGGAAAGGGAATTGGTCAGGATGCACCACAGCTTTTTTAAGATGGTAACGATCAAGGAGATGTTGATCTAATCACCTAGCTAAAAGCTAATTGTTAGGGATTTTTCATAAAGTGGCAACCCAAAAGTTATTTTTGTTAATAGCTGCTGATTAATGAAGCATTAATGTCATCCGTGGTTTATAACATCATTAATTAAAAGTTATGAAATACTTGAAAATGTGAAAGGAAACTGGTAACGCAGCGACACACACACAGTGTGCAGGTGTTTGTAAGCCGTGTGGTTCCTCTCAGCAGCTGATGAAACACACCGGCCTCCACCTTTCAGAGTCAGTGATGAACTCCACATAATCAGATTAGCTAGCTTCTCTTATCTAAACATCTACAAGTGTTACTGACCTAAACTAATGCCACCTTATAGCCTGAGAAAAATCAACACCCCGGCTCATGTTCTCTAAACTGCTCGCTGTCCATTTACAGGCCGTTTAAAATAATCGTGGGTAATGCACATTGTTTCCAAAAGACTTTTTGGAGAGCATGCCTGGGAGGAAAGCAGATACTCTCTTAATCCAGTCGCCACAGAAGCATCATTAATTCCCTTAATGAACCTGTAACCTGAGAGATGTTAACCTGTGAACTTGTCATCCTGAACACACATTTTGCGGTGAATCAGAAAAACAGGCTTATCTCTCCTTGGTAAGGAACTGGCGGTGGAGCAGATTTGTTTTCCGGGGGGATATGAGCGCGGTGCGGTCACGGACGTTAGTGAAGGCATTAGCAGAGCGGTGCAGCCAGGCCGCTTCCTGCCACGCGGGGTTACGGTGTCACGCCTTGAGCTCTGATTGAGTTACAGTCCAGAGAGAGAAGGTCACAGTGCCTCTGCAGCACGGCTGCCACTCACATTTGCTCAGGCTCCAGAGGTACAAACACTCGGATATGTGGAAATTACACACACACACCTTACAGTCCCTCAAGAAAACCTCAGGTCATTTCAAACTGGTGTGTGTATAGGTTGTTTGTTTGTGGGTGTTTTACAATTGTGCCATGTTAGATTAGAGTGGAGTTACTGTATTTCTGACTAAAATGTCTCCATAGCATCAGTGATTTACATCTATCAAGTATCTAAAGTTGTCATAAAATGTTTAATCAGATCTTGTATACTTGTAGTTTGTTCAGATAGTAGAAAGAAATAAGAAATACCCAAAACTACAGGAGGAAAGCAGCTGGATTCACAAAAGTCACAATGAACCTCCCTGAAAAGAACAATTACGATTTCCACAGAGCGTTTCCAAATTCCAACGTTTATCTTTATAATCAGTTCGTTCAACACTCACAGATTCATCAGTATATCGCGAACATCAGACCACGACTGTGTTGAGACATCGTCACATTTTGGCAGCTGTGAGATCTCCCATTCGACAAAAACTGCTGATAAACTGCTGACAACGTTTCTGCAAAGCAAACTTTAATCAAATTGTTTTCTTAAATTTATTTGTCTACATCTGATGTAATGTTTTAGATCTCTACGTTGCCAGAAATATTAGCAAAGTAACACAGAAGAAGCTAATTTATGCTATTGAATGATCTGAGTTGAACAGTTGGTGTAACAGTCTTGGAATAATGTGTTTACTCTGCCAGGTTAGAAAAGCAAAAGGTTTTCCTGATGATGTGAACTTAGCAGAGCCATAATTTAACCCCATTTTGTTAATGTTAGACTGTACATCATTCAGTTAAGTTGATAAGACAATATAAGCATTTGACAAAATGGCTTTTTGGTAAATCAGCAAAAGGGCAGTCACAGAAAAGCAAAAGCAAGGTATTGTATTTTTAAAAAAAGATGTTCGTGAGTTTAAATCTGACCAAATCTTTACCATAGAGGTGGAGGATCAGAAGAAAGATTTGCTCAGTGGTTATGTGCATTTTAAACGGCAGTGACAAACACTGTGACATCATTTAGTTTGTTTGCTGGTGTACACGTCGGCTGGACTGTTGTGTTGAAGGCCTCGATGTGTGAGGACGTGCCTGCTAAAACAAAGCTGTCAGTACACGGTTAAACAAAGATGGCATAAAACATCTGCATGTTGTTGTGCAGAAAACAGGCATGCAAATTCTCACACTGCTGTACCTGCACACACACAAATACACCCACACACAATCAGATGATTGAGTTCTCTTCCCTTAATAAACCACTGATTCAGCATAAGTATAACCATTGATTGGTGACTTAATTCCCAATTCAAATTATCATCCTGGGTCCCTATCCAAGGTTGACATGAGCCTTGAGCTTTGGTGCGACTAAATTATACTCCACTCCCTGTTAGCCACCCCCACCCCACCTCTTTCTCTCTCTCTCTCTCTCTCTCTCTCTCTCTCTCTCTCTCTCTCTCTCTCTCTCTCTCACACACACACACACAC
>JBAJHX010000051.1:6894393-6948831 GCA_037176925.1 Amniataba percoides
TAATAATAATAATAATAATAATAATAATAATAATAATAATAATAATAATAATAATAATAATAATAATAATAATAACGACTTTCTAGTAATTGTCTTTAAATTTTCCTTTTCGTATTATATTTTTTAGCAGCTTTGTTCATGTAAAGAATTCAGCATAAAATGTCCTGAAAAAAAAGGTAATGAATACATTTCTCTTTCTTTCGATCGGCCCTTTACAGCACTTTATAATTCTGATCATAAAAAAGCCTCATATATCTGCTCCTGCCGCGTAAATCCGCCTCTGCTATGCAAATAACTGTCGCCAGTTTCTCAGAATAAACTCGTCGTGTCAAACCTGGAGGACGCGGGGAAATTTGAGAGCAGATGAAATATTTTCTCGGGCGGAATAAAAGGAGTTATGGGCCGGATTTGGCGCTGCTGAGCGGGATGCTGCTCCTTCCCTCCTTCCCTCCCTCCCTGCCGCCCCCCAGGAGGAACCATCGGAGCTGATCTACGGCTCCACGTTACCTTTCACAACACAAAGGCTCGTCCGCGCTTTGGGTCGAGGAAACATCCTGCGTGACTACCTGCAGCAGCTAACGCGATCCGGATAATCCAAATACTTTAAAAACAACAGGCCAGAAACTCCCGCTGAACTAAAGTTTTACGCGTAAAAAGGCTGAAATAGGATTGTGATTCCTCTCCCCCCTCCTCATCTCCCCTTTTCTCTCTCTCTCTCTCTCTCTCTCTCTCTCTCTCTCTGCTTCCCCTCATTTACCCCACATACCTATTCTGGTATCTCGCCACACGACTAAATTAGACCAAAGATGATAAGAGCACAAAGCATTATAATTCCGCCGGGCTCCTCCTCCTTCCAGCCATGCGTCCTAATTAATGGGACACCCCCAGTCGCAAAAAGCCCCGCACTGGACTGCAACATAGTCAAAGAGTGAAAGGGAAGAGGGCGAAAGTGCCACTGGAGATAATTGATTACCTACCAATCAATGATAACTTGTTAGTAATCGTCAACTCTTTGGACCTCGCCATTTTCAGGGAGGCTTCTCACTCCTGCGGACTTGCTGCGGACCGAAGACATCCCACTCTGGAATAAGACTTTCTTTTCCGCCTCTTTCTTTTATTATTATCATCCTTTTTTTAACCCACCTCCTCTCTGTTATGTGACTTTTTTCCCTCCCCTCGATAGCTTAGTTTGTTTTTTTATCATTATCATTATTATTTATCGAGCCCGCTGATTATTTCAACCGAGTCTCGACGCAGAAGAACCAATGATGACATCCAAAGAAGTGGCCAAATGTGAGGCGGTGGAGACCAGGAGGCGCAGCCCGCTGGACCACCTGCCGCCTCCCGCCAACTCCAACAAGCCGCTCACCCCCTTCAGCATCGAGGACATCCTCAACAAGCCCTCCGTGAAGCGCAGCTACACCATCTGCGGCACCGCGCACCTCATCTCGTCCTCGGAGAAGCACCGCGCGTCCGGCCTGCCGCTGTCCAGCCGCGCGCTGCTCACGCAGACGTCGCCGCTCTGCGCGCTGGAGGAGCTGGCCAGCAAGACCTTCAAGGGGCTGGAAGTGAGCGTGCTGCAGGCTGCGGAAGGTACACACACACCTCACACACACCTTTCCCGGTCTGACCTCCTTCTCTTTGCTCGCTGGGCTGCTGATGTTTGCTTTTTCTTTCACACCTGCTCTGTTAGATGTTCAGAGGAACAGGTTTTTTTCTGTTCTCGGCGCTGATTTCTGCTCATGTCTCGTGGAAAGCTCAGTGAAAACTCAGTGTGTGTGTGTGTGTGTGTGTAATTTTGCTGTGGTGAGCTGCAGGCTCTCAGGCTGACTTTTACGCGCAGGACTCTCACCGCCTCTGTCTCTCCCTCACAGGCCGGGACGGGATGACTCTGTTCGGGCAGAGGAGCACCCCGAAGAAGCGCCGGAAGTCCCGGACGGCCTTCACCAATCACCAAATCTACGAGCTGGAGAAACGCTTCCTGTACCAGAAGTACCTGAGCCCCGCGGACCGAGACCAGATCGCGCAGCAGCTCGGCCTGACGAACGCGCAGGTCATCACGTGGTTTCAGAACCGGAGGGCCAAGCTAAAACGGGACCTGGAGGAGATGAAGGCCGACGTGGAGTCGGCCAAGGCCGTCGGCCAGGTCCCTTTGGACAAACTCGCCAAGCTGGCCGACCTGGAGAAATGCGCCAACGGCACGCTGGGACACCCGCGGGGAGAGTCCCCGGCGCGGGGGGGCCCGCAGGAGCACGAGCTGGCTCAGAAACTGCGCTCGTCTCCGCTGTCCCCCTTCTCAGACCACACGACCAGCAAAGAGTGCTCAGAGGACGAGGACGTGGAGATCGATGTGGACGACTGATGGCGCAGCTGGAAGGTCAAACGCAGAGACGCTGAAAAAGCCCGGAACTTGTAACTTACTGCTTATATTGTGACCCACATCTGAGAACATGTACCAAAATGTTTGACTTTATATCGGCGCAGATAGACCGACTCATAGCGACGCATGAACACAGCAAGAAATATGCAGTGGTATTTTACAGTGTATTCATTAGCAAACTCTTACTTCTGCAATCAAAGCAATATGGTCTGAAATGACATGAGTAACTTATTATTTTTTTACACTATAGGCCAACACACACACACACACACACACACACACCTGTTCCATCGCTTGTAAGGCCTCCTACCTTCACACACCACGATCAAAGTGCTCCCGTTTTTTAAAAAAAAATATTTTTTTGCATGTAAATGCATGATTTGATTTGTGATCATTATCTATTTATTTTTACTTTATTCTCTCTTTTTTTATTTAATTGTTTTTTTTGTGTGTGTGTGTGTTTTCCTGTGAGCCAAATTGAGTCACTTTGTCACTGCCGGCTCTTCCTCCTCTGACTGTGGCCCCCCGACCTCACTTCATATCCGCCCCGATGCTGCAGTGCATGGTGATGATGATGATGATGATGATGATGGTGGTGATGATGATGAAGGGCAGACTCGGACATGAACAGCTGTGTGTTTTTTGGGAGATGCTCAAAGCGATGGCGGAAACAACAGTGAACATTGCGGTGATTTTGACGAGCTGTCTGCTCCTTTTTAGATTTATTGTTTGGATACAGATTTACAGTTATAACTTTGTTATGTTTTGTACACCTGTAAGTGCCTTTCTAAAATCAGGACATTATTTGAAAACCAATGCACAGACTGTAATGTATATAGGCTACTATGGGAATAAAATGGCTTTTCTGAATATATCTATTTATGTTGTAATTCTTGAATCAATATCGAGTTTTCCTTTTTTTATTATTATTATGATTATAATTATTTGGGTAGCCTATAAAAGGCTTTTTTTCACTCTCTCTGGTGAGGATAAAAATCATTTCAGAGGCAGGCTCTCGTTGCCAAACCAGCGCAGCAGTTTCCACTTTTCTTCTGCTCAGTTATTTCGCCCCTTTGTGTCCCTTTTCTGCGAGGATGCTCTAAACATTTTGTGGCCGGAATCTCACGTTTTCTTTTCACGTCCTAAAAGCGTATCGTGGCTTCTTGACCCGCAGACGTGTTTCTCCATTCGTGGCAAAAATTTATGTGAGAAACACAAATCTGGTGCGGGGAAAAAAAGGCGAGGATGCCACAAAAAACACAAAGTTTTGGGCCAGTTTTCTCCGGGCCTTTATAGACCTTTTTTGTTCTGCGGGCCTGGGCCGTAATTTTGAGCGTAAAGCATGAAAAGTGGGGACAAATGAGCCGCCCTCCCTGATGGGCCGCGCCACAAAGAGCTGCGCTGCCCCCCCGCAGGCAGCAATACTGAGACAAGTGTGTCCCCCCGCACAATAAGGACGCAAACGTTTGGAGGCCATATGGTTTTTGAAATTTTCCTCACAATTTGAGACAATTTGATGGATTGAGTTAACCCTCCTTTTACACAGTTTAACTGGGCGCGAACAAAGGCCATAATGCGGACATAGACTCTCCCTTCATGAGGGCATCTGCGGCTCTTCATGTCTGGCCCTTTTCTTTGCCTGCCGTTTTGAACAAGTCAATGAATTACAATGAAAGTGCCCCTTTTTTTGTGGGCCGCTTGTCTTTCTCCGCTTTTTAGCTGAAGAGGGAGGAAAATGTTTGACTTCTGTCCAAGAGCGTTTTCTAAACAAGAAATGGATTTTTGTTGAAAGTGTTTTTAATGTTAAGCAGGGAGCCATAAAGAGTTGCGACTGTGACATTTATGCCAAAGTCTGGTTAGGGAGTCCTTTTGTTTGTTTTCTTCTCATCTCTCTCTCTCTCTCTCTCTGCCCCCTTCCTCTTCTTCTTCTTTTTCTTTCGCCTCCTTTATTTCTTTTGTCTTTAAGGAGTTTAATGAAGCTGAAAACATGGTGATGTGAGAAAGAGAGAGTGTCCAGAAGAGGAGCTCAAAAGGCTGCCTCCCGTTTAACTCTCTTTGTTAACAGAAATGATAAGTGGAGCTGTCTTCTTCTCACTTGTTTTATAGTGTTTTGCTTCGTTTTTTTTTTTTTATTTTGAACTTTTTTTTTATTCAGGACAACCTGAATAAGTTTATAGACCTGTAAGCACTTAATATGCCTGAAGCTTTTGTAAATTCTCAGTAGGCAAATTAGTCCAATAGTAAAATGTATAATTCAGTAGCAGTACTTTAACCCCCATTGAGCATTTATAAGCAGTATATAATCCTTTAATAAATGCTTAATAACACATTGTAATGCAGTTGAGCACAGATATAAGTGTTTCTTAATGTTTTTGTAAACAACTATAACTCCTCCTGTGAGCATCCATAAGTGGGTGCTGCTGTTTTAACTGAGTAACAAAAGAGTAAAACACAGTGATGATTTCAAATATGTTTTCACAAGTGAAGTTATAATTGTCAACAAAAACTGCACATTAATAGACTAAATTAAGGTGTGTGTGTGTGTGTGTGTTGGGGGGGGTAATTTCGACCTATTATGGTTTATTAGATTGGCAGTGACACTTTTTTATTCTAAAGTTACATCCAAAGACAAATTCAGTTCAATTAAACTATTTTGTATTTGTATCATATTTTGAAAACATGAAAATGTCAATTTAAAACTTATTCTGAAAATCTGATCCTTTGTTTTGAGGTGTATATCACAAAACTGTCTGTGTGTGTGTGTGTGTGTGTGTGTGTGTGTGTGTCTTCTGCAGCCTATTCTGAATCAAGCATATTTATGAAGGGAGAGTGTGTTAAGGCAGGCTAAGTTTATGGATTTCACTTGCTTATTTTATGAGGGCTTGTCAGGCAGGCCGGTGATAAGTAATACTACAGTCTGTGGGACCACTTCGTGGTAATTAATCTGGAGGTCTTAAGTGTATTTCAGTATTTCACTTCAAGATGGAAAAAATCACTACTTCAATCGTCCGGAAAATTGAAGTTTGATGCATGAGTCCCTACTGAAACAATAGTACAGCCCTCTCTCTTTTCATCTCTTCCCCTCCCCTTTTTATACTCTCCCTCTCTCTCTCTCCCTCTCTATTTTATTATTTGCACCTTGTGGAAAACAGTCTCAGGTGCAAAGTGTAAATTAATGTATGAGACACTGGTCGAGTGACAGCATTTAAAACAAGCTTTAAATGAATTAATTAGTTTAATGTCTCCAGTTTGACTTCTCAAAAATAGCAGAAAAATGAGCATGTGTTATTATTATTATCATTATTATTGAATAAGTATAAAGAGGAGATCAGTAAATGACTTTATATTTGCCTGGATTGCCTGAATTGTAGAGTTTTAATCATAGCCTTCCTGTGGAGCCAGTTAATACTTCAAACTTCAATTTTACGGGCGATTGAACTAAGCATGTTCCTGACAGAATTGATGTATGTATTAATTTCCTTTAACTGTTGATTAATTAGGCTGCGCTGAAGGCTCAGATGGAACAGTTTGTTCGGAAATTTGCATATTAATCAAATTCTAGTTGATCATTCAAATAATCCAGGCTATGTGATTTTTGGGGATGTAGCTTGAAAACCAGAGAAATCAGTAAACATATGCATGCTTTTCCTCTGCTGCTGCTGTCCACTGTGTTAAAGGAAACAGAGACAGACTCTGTATTTGGACTAAACCGTTTGTTCAGTCTTCTAGCAAACCAAAGCTCTTATAGAGTGACATCATAACGACAACGAGCAAACCCATGTCTCATAAATAAACCAGTGAGTGTGTGTGAAAGGGACCAGAGAGATGCAGATTCTACACTGAACATTAATGTCCTCTTAATTAGGCTAAAAAAAGGAGTCACGTCACAGACTGCCACCTAGTTGATGTGGAAGTTAATCTGCTCACTGCAGTGTCAGCACCAGGCTTCAGACCACAGAGGAGTGACACATACTACAGACAGCAGAGTGATGAAAACTAAGAATACATGTTAAAATAGCGAGCAATAAGATAGAAAGGCAAACAAAAGACTGCAGTAAAGGTCCTGCAGTGAAATACAACATGAACCGCCTGGACCTTTTTATCTCAATAAAAGATCAATTATTTAAGAGTTATTAAATGATTCTTGAAATATTCTGAGTAGCTGGTTGATGAAAAGCACATTGTACCTGGCAGATTCATGTCTAAAGTAAACATGGTCAAACCTGCACAAGGTGTTATGAGCTCAGTGTTTTTCTGCAGGGATATAAATTAGGAATGTAAAGAAAATCTTCACACATCGAAAATAATCCTACAAGTCATCATCAGCATATGATAATTTCAGATAGAAAACATTATCGATTAATATGACGGTATATAACTGTTCTAACCATGAGCTCAAGTACTGAGGTTTTACAATATAAGTGATGGAAAACTTGATTTCTTAATGTAAAACAGCAGAAACACCTAAATAAACATATCAAAGAGGAAATTAAGTGAAATGAACCTCTGATGTTTCCTGTTGGTATTTTAGAAACACTTCCAGATCTGACAGATTCATCACTGAGGTCATGTGTTAGACAAAACAAAAAAAAACAGACACATTCAGATTGTGATAAGAAATTCCTAATGTCATAAAAAAGACAATAACACAGGGAATGGAAAAAAGAAAAAAGGAAGTGCAGATGTTGACAAGCTCCAAACTGCAGTCGGATGCTCAGTGGCTGAGAGAGACAAGCAGAGACACCTGCTGGTGTTCACAGGACAGTGTACTCACCACAGTGAGCAGTTAACCAGCCATAGTGTGTGTGTGTGTGTGTGTGTGTGTTTTGATAAATTAAATACATCTAAATAAAACATGTTTAAATAAAGACTGCAACATAATACTGACCTCTGTCTTTCTCTCTGTGTGTCAGTTGAAAATGCTCATTTTCTTAATTGATGATAGACAGATGTCACTGTGTTAGTGTAATGGTTTATGTCAGTTTTCACAAAGAAACTAAAATAAAGAAAATAAAAAAGAAAATCCAGAATTGTGTTTTGATCAGAAATCTTTTCAAATCTTGATATTTAGGCTAGTAGTTAGCTTGAGTTGAGTGTGAACTCTGTCTTTAGATATTAGATACAAGCTACAGTGTTGTGTTTTCTTCTTTTCTCTTAGACTCACTGGAGAGTCAGTAATATAATACAGTAACATAATAATACAGGGTAACAATAGTTTCCACTTTACTTTTCAATCATTATCAAAATGATAAATGACAGAATATTTGCAGGGAAGTAAAGCCGGAGTACTTAAAATTAAGATTCAAGTTTGTTTGTGCATGTATTTAATTTTTTTTAATTATTCACTCTACCTACCGCTATGCATGCCTTTGGCTTTGCTGTAAATATGATGAAGTCTGTTAAAGAGAAAACAGTGAGTCCCTCAGTGCTGCAGGCTTGTGCAGCTCTTTAAAGGTGCTTCATCTTCAGTAGCATCTTTCAGACTAACCCGCTGAGTCTTTCTCCTGAAAAAATAAACGTACTTTGTGGAGAATAAGGTCTCTATAACTATTTTAACCCCGTTTTAAACCCCTATGCTGCGCAGAGCGCGTCCACTGCGCACACTTCCGCGCAGCTGCAGCGCTCCTCGGCACTCTCCTCTGACGTAGGGTGACGTCATCAATGTTGGCGGTATTTTGAAGAGAAGCGGCGTGTTGTTGTTCGCGCTGTGGAGAGAAGAAACTGTGAAAAACACAAATAATGGTGAGACCACACATCCTTTGACTCATCATTGTAGTGCAGAAGTGTGTGTAACGACGTAGAGGGGGATGTTTTCACGTCAGTTACGGCCCTGCTGCCGTAAAGTAGCTAAAGTCACTTCAGTTAGCACACAGCTAACGACACAAACTGACCCACAAACTGTGAGTGTGAGTGTCATTAAACGGCCTCTCAGCTGTGTGTGTGTGTTCGTTCGTTCAGGCAGCAGCAGCAGGACTGTCGGAGGAGGCTCAGAGTGAGCTGCTGGAGCTGTGTGAGGACCAGTTCACACTGCTGGAGAAGGTAAAGTCAGGCTTCATCATGTCTGCAACCATCAGAGTATCTGCACAGAGTCCAAACTGTGTGTGTGTGTGTGTGTGTGTGTGTGTGTGTGTGTGTGTGTGTGTGTGTGTGTGTGTGTGTGTTGCAGCTCCAGGATGAGCTCATACTGAGTGAACCAGACCTCTGCGAGGGACCACAGGAGCAGGTGAGCTGACTGATGGTTCTCCTACCTGTTTAGTTTACTGTCTCTGTGCACAGACATAAAAGCACCTGTCTCAGTGTTTATTTAATCTGAAGTTACAGATTATACTGTTAGACTAACACAATGGATTAAGTGGCCAAGACAACAAGCTTTGGTTCAAAGATGTACAGTGCCACAACATTGTCTTCTGAACTACCTGCTAACTACAAGTAATTACA
The DNA here is from genome assembly GCA_037176925.1 of Amniataba percoides. Classification (NCBI taxonomy): domain Eukaryota; kingdom Metazoa; phylum Chordata; class Actinopteri; order Centrarchiformes; family Terapontidae; genus Amniataba; species Amniataba percoides. The sequence goes on from JBAJHX010000051.1 coordinate 6,903,212, forward strand.
CACCAACAGAAAACAGCAGAATATAGCAGACTGGTTTGAACTGCCCGTAAAACTTCATTTGACTTAATGTAGTGACATCAACTTTAAGGCCCCTGCACATTAAAGAAAAAACTCCATAAAACCAAAGAGGAGCTCTGTCAGCATCAACAAATGTTGCATTTCAGAGTTGCTTCATCCAGATTTTCTAATTTCACACATTTCTCATCAGTCACATTGATCCATGTGGGTGTGATATCTGACCTGTATGCAAATCTTATAAAGGTACATATATTGAATTGCATTACATTTGCCCCCACACACAATTGATATGTGATATATTTGTTTAGCCTATACAAAAATGTACATGTATGTGTACATCTCCACTTTGTGGCTGCTCAATATACATACATATACAAATGTTAGTATAGGTATTACATATGTGTTAGATATCCAGAGGACGTGATACAGGTAACAGATATGACAACATCACTTGTGATTTAGGGGCATATAAATTGTATTTTACATTTTTGGCAAAGAATGGCAAAGAACACACAGGGCACTATTGTACAAACCATAAAGCCTCATTGTGACTCATCTCATCTCCACAGAGTTCACCTGAACCTATTCTGAAGAGCAAACTAACCAGCTTCTACAAACTATAATCTCCTCTTCTTCACTTGATGTCACTAAATTTCAGTTAAGATATCACTAAATCTTTCCAAAGCTTGTTTTTGTTTTCATGGCTTTTAGGAAACTGAATATTTCACTGCATCAAAGTGAGAGAGGAAATAGTTTGACAGTGCTTTTCTGTCACATGTGCTCTAAGTAGATATCAATTAAAAGCTTCAAAATAAGTGAAAAAATTCTGTATGACAATGATGATTTTCAAACAAGCAATTTTTAGCTCTTTCTCTGGCTGTCTGTAAAATAAAATCTTCCTAGTCACACTTCATTAAGTATTGTTGGACAATTTGTTTTTCATTTCTAAAGTGTGACATTTTTCTATGTAAATAACTGATCAATAACTTCATTAATGTGGTCTGTTTGTTTTCTCTGTGCATTGTGAATCTCTAAATAGTCTGTAAATCGACTGATGGCAACAGAGGCTGAACTGAAGCAGTGGCTGACAGTGGAGCCAAAATGTGAGTCCCCCATTTGCACTCTACATTTCAAGAGAAACAGTTTAACCTGATGTGAAATTGGTGTGACGTACATTACTTTTTAATTAAGATTTCAGATTTTGTGGCTGTTTCACAGTGATTGCAGGCTTTCAAATCATACTGAAATGTTTGTATATACTGTATATAATGTAAAATATCACAAGATTTGCATTTTTAAATGTGTTTGTTTGCACGTGTTTGTTTATCTGGCTCCATCCAGTGCTGGCTGCAAATTCAGAAATCTTACTTCACGCTGGTAAAGAGGAGGTATGTCTGTATATAAAATGCAGCACTAAAAAATGTCTCTCATTGAAATTCCTCATTTAAATGCATTGTTCCAGTTGTGTAATCCATTTTCCCACTTTGTCTCCCACAGATGTTCAAGCTGTGCTCTGAACTTGAGATGGTTCTTTCTTGCTGCAAAGCAAAGCGAGACAAACTCAGAGAAACTAAAGAAATGTATGTAACCTTTTAGTTTTATTGCAGGCTTTCTAGAACTTACTGTCCTTCCTCGAGGCACATGGATTGTTTTCAGGAGTAAGACCTTTCAGAGACGTCTCATTTGTTTTGCTGTGTGGATTGTTTTTTATTCAGTGAACTGAAGTGGCTGGAGGAGAAGAAACAAGCACTGATTGCTGCTGATGATCATGTTAAACGGCTTCAAATGGAGAAGGAGAAATTATCAGAGCATACGTGAGTGTGATGGCAAAGCCACAAGTTAAGGTTTTAAGAGGGCACGTGAAGAGTTTGTGATTGTGGAATGAGGGAATGTCATTCAAATCTGCAAAATGAATAAATGCTAATTTTTTTTTTTTTTTTTAAAGATTTTTTAAACATGCATGAATTAACATTTTATGTGTGTGCGTGCATGTGTGTGTTTGTGTGTCATGTATGTATGTATGTATGTACAGTATATTGCAGGATACCAAGGAGAAAATCCAGAAGATGAAGGTCTATGAAGAGAGGCTGATGGAGTCTCTGGGGGACATTCTGGAGAAGCACGTCCCTCACCCTGACAATGAATCCATTACAAGCAAGAGCAAGAAGGTGCACTGACATGTTTAGTGTTTTGATGATCGTCTGTGCTTGATTACATGGAAAACCTGTGAGACAGTAAGTGTGTCTTACTGTCTTTTGTTTTCATTTACAGGCTGTTACCGAGGAGTTAGATGGAGAATTGATTTCACTCAATGAGATTCTTGAGGTAGGTTTTCAAAAACTACGTAACCAGTGTTGGTGACCAATTAATTTGTATTGCTTTAAGTGAAAAAATTCAATATCAGAAACAGGCATATTGCCCAGTAAGGTTTTACATACAAGGAATACTCATACTGTTTAAAGGCTGTGCAAGAATAATGAGAATGTAATATTGCTGTGGAAACTTGACATGAATTCTTATTGTTATTACTGTTGTTCTTTCAGGATATAAGTGAAGCATTAACACAATAGACAAAAAAGGAAGAACAATGAAATAACTGTACAGACAGTTTCAAATGTCATTTTCAGGTTTTGTATAACTGAAATGAATGGTATGATTTTGTTTGTGGTGTTCAAAAACACCAAAAAATGACATTTGAAAAGCAGAATAGCACTCAGAATAAACCATACTGTATTTTTACCATTAAATCATGTATGCTAATTTGAAAATGTCACTGAACAGTTTTCTTCACCTTGGAACAGCATATCATTTCAATAATTATCACATAAGGAAGATGAAAATCTTTAAATAAAGTAAAAAAAAAAAACACTCAGTGCAGAACAGTGCTTGATGGTCGCGACTGTTGTTGTAGACTTTGTTTAGGGATGCATCATCGTTTGCCATATCTTCAGAAGGATGCAGGTCCTTTTTCGTAGCAGATATTATGACATAATGATTAACGTCAGGGTAATGTTGTTATAGACAGTGCTTTGTTATAATAGTCTGCCACATGCACAGAACACCTAGCATTTAAGCTAAGTATCTCTTTCTAGTGTGTATCATCAAGGAGAGACAGAAATGAAGCAACAATCTGTGTATACCCTGCATACTTCTCTATAATCTTACTTGACTCAGCCTTGCTGCTTTAACACCAGTCTCCCTCTGTGCCCCACAGCTGCTCATGAACAAGGTCCTGAACACACCACATGACCCCTACGTGATGATAGATGACACATTCTGGCCACCGTACGTTGAGATGCTGCTGCGCTATGGGATTGCAGTGAGGCACCATGAAAATAACTTCAAGATCCGCCTGGAAACCTTCTTTTAAGGCAGCAGTGCATTAGGCATCTCAAGCACCACTCAGCCTTTCTAATTTCAGTCTGCTTGTACAGCGCTATCATTATGTATATTTATGTAATCTGATATGAAGACTAACTGTGCTGGGAAAGCAATGAGGTTAGTCATTGACGTATGTATTTGTCTATCACAGCTTTAGTGTGCATTATAAATTTCTGTTTTATAAGTTGACCCTTTAATATATATATTTTTTTTACGTTAATAGCTGTTTTGTTTTTACAGAGTAACCATGGGTCTGACAGCTTTGTGTAAACTTGTGTTTCTCACTATCCCTTGATCCTATTTTATGTCTGTTTTCATTGGCAAAGCATCATCATCAATGATAGATGCACAATAACCGGCTACTTAATTAAAGCAGCAGTACAGTCTAATGTGATCCAACAGCTCTGCCATGAATTGTGCTCTTATAAAGCTGATAATTTTCAGTTTTTGTCGACTCTTTCAGAAAGGTAATGCCTTTACTTTATGTATATTATTGAGGTCGTAGTAGTGGGTGGTGGTGTTGTACTGGAGGGCATTATATTGAAAGGTGGTTTTAATATTTTGTTCACTCCGTTTACATACACGAGAGGTGTAGAATATTAAAACCACCTTTCAATATGATGCCCTGCAGTAAAACACCACCACCCACTACTGCTTCGATGATAAACATAAAGGAGAATTACTAACTTTCCTACAGTGTCAACAAAAACTGAAAAATTATATATATGATATATATTTGTAAAAGTAGGATTCATGGCAGAACTCTTCTATTGGATCACATTAGATTTCACCAGTGTACTGAATGAAAAAGCATTATATATGTTATTTAGATTTCTTAAAATCTGACTTTCTGGAACCATCTCAGTAGTGTCCTGTGTAAATATATATATATTTATGTATGTAGATTATTTGTTTTGATTGTACATATTTTCTTGTTCGTGTCCAATAAAGTTTTGAGCTGCAGAGGTGCTGTTGTGTTTCAGAGAACATTATATAAAAATGTAATAATAGGAAAGTGAAGGGTGAACTTTGTGTGCACACTATAATTATTTTTTATTTATTTTTAAATGAAAATGCAAAAACTTAATCCATAAGAAACGTAGCGCGTCATATGACGTCAGAGCTGTCGTCCAATCGGGTGCGGCCGCCGCGTCATCGTTAGCATTCCTGTGGGCGGAGAGGGGATTCCGGTTCCGGGTGTTTTCAGCTCCCACTCGGAGGTGATCATCCCTCCCGATTATGCTCTTTTATCAGAAACCTCTTTCTACTGACGACTGATCGAAGCCGCGCTCGTTTTTTTAGTTTTTTAATCCAACGAGTCCGCCCGCCGCCGCCGCCATGACGACCCGCTCGGAGCGCGAGAAGGCCCAGAAGCTGAACGAGCAGCACCAGGCCATCCTGTCCAAAATGCTGCGGGAGGAAGACAACAAGTACTGCGCCGACTGCGAGGCGAAAGGTGCGACACACAGCCGGAAAGCTTCCCCTGTTCAAACCATCACCCCCCTCCTGCTGAGGGAGGATAACAGTGAGCTGTGCCCGGCTGTGTGGGGAGGGAAAGTGTCAGCTGACATGTCCTCACCCTCCGGCTAAACAAGCGGCTAACTCAGCTAGCTAACTTCTCTAAACCTACATAAGCTGGCCTCAGAGGCTCAGGCAGCTCCTGCACAGGAAACAGGCTGCTCCGCTTCCTTTCTCACACTTTTGCTTGTGAATTGAGTTTTTTTTAGTCGCGAGATTCGTTATTTGAATATTTATTCAGGCACTGGTTTTGACATATTAGCAGAAAATGTCCTCTCCAGCACTCTTCCTCATTTGTTTATTCCAGTTTCCCTCATTAGAGCTGGAAGTTTTATGGCATTTATGACATTTTCTGGCATTTATCAAGTACTGAGCATATTGTTTTCCTTCAGACATCTCTCCATTTTTACACAACAGCCTGATGTTTTTGTTTGTTTGTTTATTTTGCTCTGTCAGGTCCCAGATGGGCTTCCTGGAATCTGGGAGTATTTATCTGCATCCGGTGTGCTGGCATCCACAGGAACCTGGGAGTACACATATCCAGAGTGAAATCAGTCAACCTGGACCAATGGACCTCAGAACAAATCCAGGTGCTGGTTTCTTCTTGACTCTCCTTGGCGAAGTTTCAAGCTGTTATCACCTGAATACTAAGTCCTAAGAGAGATATTATTGAGTAAATCTTTGTTTAATGTGGCACAACGCAGCTTATTGACAGTGAGCCTCACTGACAGTGACAGTTAAGCAGATTCCATTATAAAGAGGCACTCCCAATAATTTAACACTGAATAAACCCGGTAGACTTGTTAGAGACTGTTAGTATGAGGGATCCTATCTCAATGTCACAAAGTTCACACCAGCAGGATCCTACATTTCCCATAATACCGACTGATGCTTCCTGATAACCCCGATGACATCGTCAGGGTCATTTCTGAAACACGAGGAAGCGCATTATACCTCGATGAAGTGCCCCTTGAAATGTTTGAGCTTGCCTTCTGTGCCTCCATGTTTCAGAGTATACAGGAGATGGGTAACACCAAGGCCAGGCAGCTCTATGAGGCCAACCTTCCAGAAAGCTTCAGAAGACCTCAAACAGACCAGTATCCTTTTACCGTCAGCAGACACACCAGAAAGAAGTCAAACGTGCCACGCTGTGTACACAGAAGTGAGCCATTTTGACCTGTTTGTTCCCTTAACGCTGACCTAAGAGCTGTGGAATTCTTCATCAGGGATAAATATGAGAAGAAGAAATACTACAGCAAGAATGTGACCAATGGGAGCAGTGTATGTATCGCTTCGTTTTCTCACAGCTCTTATGCACACGTCTTTAAAAATGGCGTTCATGCTCACCTTTACAGACAAGTCAGTTTTTCTGTTTCTCATTTTGAGTCTCTTTTTGTTTTGTTTGTGTTTTAGCCGAAAGATGCTAAGAAAGAGAGGGAGCCAGACCGAGCGAGCAAGGTGTCATCCTACACCAGGGTCAGTATCTCACACACATTCCTCCATGAGCAGGACTGTATAACCAGGCTCCTCAGCATTGTTTTTGTCCCAGTTTTCCCTGCTCATATAGACTACTTTCTTTTTTTAAAGAGTGAAGAGTCCAGGCCAGTTCCCAAAGTCAGCCCTGCGAAGACTTCAGAACCTTCTGTGAACTTACTAGGCCTCGGTGAGTATCTTTATGCTTGTTGTTCCACTGCGAGATAAAATCATCTGAAACGTGTCGTATAAGCGTGCTGGCTGAGATTTTCATGGAGGCGGGTTAAATAATGTTTCAGCCCGTAATTCTTCTCGGTTCTGCAGATCTGATAAACTCATCTCTTTGTGAGTTTGGAGTCATTCTGATTTTTGAGATTTAGTTTATACGTGGAATTTAGGGATCTCAGTATATTTGAGTTTTACTGTCAAGGAGTTTGAGTTCATGTTGCCTGGCATGTCTATTAAATGTCTATTAAAGCATCAGCTCTGGCACGTTATGGCTGTCATTTATACAACTGTAATTTATCCTGACAAATCAGATCATAACTGTCTCGGTTTTCAGCCTGTGCTGTCGCTGTAAACGTAGCTTGATGTGTATTGATCAAACACCGGCCTTCAGAGAAAGCGTCTTCGCCGTGTTCCTCTTTCTGTTTCCAGCACCTGCGTATCATCAGCGTCACTGCGACTGTACTTTCCTGTTGCAGCTAACAGGCAGCAGACTCCCAGATCTGCTGTGCCGTCTTTTTCACAGCTCTAATGAAGTCTGTTGTTTTTTTAAGTTGTTGTTAATGCTAAACTATGAAATGTTCCTACTGCTCGACATTAAAAACTGAACTGCTGCAAAGCTTTTTTGTGAGGGAGTTAAGAGGAAGTGGTAAAGCTGCTGACACAGAGGTTAGCTGTTCACTATTAACTTCTCTTTTTTTTCTTTCTTTTTTAAATCTAAGTCTAGATTTGGACTACCTAGAGTAAAACAATGTACATTGAAATCATATGTGAAAGTGAACGAGAGGTTCATCTGTTTGCTTGTAGATCCACCGCAGGATATTTCTGCCTTGGTGTATAGACAGACGTGTTCCTGTTCAAATTTGTTGTTTCTAAAGGTCAAATGTTATTTGTCTCTGAATTTGTTTACATGCCCATTCATCTTTTCGATGAGAACGCTCTGATAGGAGTTACTGAATGTGGATGCAGAGGAATAATTTGTGTTATCACTTCATTGCAGCAGGTTCATTTACAGTTTAAAAGAAAATGACGTATTGATCGGCTTGGACGTCATTGTATTATTTGCACGACATGTTTTTGTTTTGTGGACAATGAGCTAATTAGCCGATTAATTTTTTATTATACTAAACGCGATCCTCAGTGCGTGGGCAGTTCTGTAGCTGTGGGAGGGCGCTGCAGTTAAATAACAAAAGCAACACATATTCTCACAATAACAAACCAAGCCCTGTTTGTTTTACACCACTTTTCACAGCAGCATGAAGATGTTGTTCTTTCAGAAATAGCTGGGAAATCAGCAGCGAGTTAAGCTGACTTCTGTCCAAACAGTTTCACAGTGTTGTAGTCTCTAAACGTATGCGCTCATTTTCCACCTGTAAAACCAGTTTTTTCACCTTTCTCTCACAGACGCACCTAGTGTCCAGACAGCTGCATCAGCTAACAATGGTAGCACGAGCACAAGCCAGAACTTCAATGACCTGGAAATATTCGGCCCCATGGTGTCCAACCCCCTCCCCGCGTCCACATCCGCAGCTCAGTTTTCTCAGGTAAACATAAGCAAGAACTCCCTCGCCCAGATTTACTGCTCATTTCTGCATATTGCTCGGGAGGGCTCGACGATAATAGCTGTCTGGTTGTGAAACTGAAACAAAGTGTGCAATTAAAGAATATAAATTTAAATGATAACCATCACCGTCAATAGCCCACAAGACAGCAACACCAATACGGGTGGAGAAAGAGAACAAAATGCATGCAGCTAATGAGGCAGTCGTTTGGCTAAACAGGGCTGCAGCTGATTGTTTTCATTAGCAGATTCATTCATTTGCTATTGTGATTAATCATTTAGTTAAAAAGTGTGCTAAATGCCCATCATCAGTGTATGATGGGGTCTCTGGTGCTCTGCTCTCCAGGTCTCTGACATGTTTGTCAGCCATGCAGATCTTCAACTGTTCTAATTATCTTGAGAGTTTTCATTGAGAGAGTATTTTTGTAGCCTTGTTGATGGACGTGAACTATCCTGACTTTGACGTCCTTAGACAGCTGTTAAGAGTAAACCATGGCTGGTTACTGCAGCCTTGGGTTACTCTTCCTGCACATTTAGTTGTGTCTGTTGGTAAAAGTAACTCGTTAGGTGTAGAAATAGTGAAATATGGAGTATTATTATGCGCAACAGATATGGCAACTGTTCTGTTAGATTAGTCAAACAACAGCTGGTGGCTGTTTGCCGGTATGCTAACCAGGCTGTAAACTTGCTCTTTGCTCTCTGCCCTGCTCTGACTCCCTGCTGGGTGAGAAATAGCAGACTTATCACACATTGAATTATTCATTATGGAACCTTTGTTTGGACCAGCAGGTGTACAAGGACTCTTTCCTTTATTCATGAGTAGATCTTTGGGCTGCTAATGTTTCAGGAGCATTTTAAACAAGTCAATCCAAATTATTTCATACTTTAAGGTTTCAGACAGTCTAAATCTTTTTCCTTCGTTCAGGTGAGCTCCAATAACGTGGCCAGCACTCCCACACAAGCTCCAGCAGCCGGAGGAGGAGCCAGCTCAGGGTCAGGCCAGGGAGACCTGGACTTGTTCAGTGACAGCAGTAGCACCACTAAAACTGACGACATGGCCAAGAAGCCCCTGTCCAAGGACTCCATCCTGTCCCTGTATGGAACCAACAGCATGTCCCAACAGGCCCCCACTGGTGAGGACCAAATATGTAGAAATAATTGGGGGACACAGTGTCAGACTTTGAAACCTGGGCTAGAGTGACATCTTATTCACCAGTGTGGTGAATTTGATCCACAAGGAGCAGGTAGATACTTCCCATAGAGCTTCCTTTAACTCCCATCCTGATGCACAAGCAGGCTCTTTAAACACACAACTAGTATTTTACTACTTTTGGGAGACTTCCCACACACCTCACATTACTGACATTTGTTTGCACGACTTTCTTTCTGCTCATTTGCATGTCTTCTGCCCTCAGCCGGCATGTTCATGGGCCCCTCCCAGATGCAGTTTCCTGTCCAGGCCACCGCTGGTTATCAGGCCTTCCCTGGCATGGGTACAGCAATGCCACCTACCACCGTCATGGGTGCCATGATGGCTCAGAGCGGGGCAGCCATGATGGGGCCTAGTCCAGGCATGATGGTTGGGATGACGATGCCTAATGGCTTCATGGGTAATGCGCCGGCCGCCGGTGTGATGGGCATGGCGCCGAGGATGATGGGACCACAGGGTGGTGCGATGCCTGCAGGCATGGTGCCTGCTCAGGGCATGTACGCCATCCAGCCGGGGCAGCAGCCTCAGTGGAACATGGGTCAGGTACGGAGAGAAGCTATGTGGATTACTGCAGCATTGTGAGAGGTTATTTAAAAAGCTACTGCACACTGAATCTTGTGTTGTGAGCTTATGGGTTGTGTTCAAGTGTGTGACATGTCTGTCAGGTACAATTTGTTTCCCACGTGACCTGTGACCACACCCAAATGATGCACTGCACAAAAGTGCATTGTGCTCTATGCAGGGTGAGAACAGAGCATCCAGCAGCCACCAGGTGGCAGCGCAGGCAGGATTTTAAAGCAGGAGCTGAGACTGCATGATGTTTTCATAATGTACTCAAACAGCCAGACTGCATACTGAAAAAAACACTTTTATTGTGCTTTTAACAAACATTTCTAATTGAAGTAACAGTATGCAAGATTACAGCATAGAAAATCATGTATACTCTTAGACCTAGAGGCAAGAGTGGAGATACTCTGAAGGAAAAGGAGACACCAAAACAAGCCAATAAAGAGTGAAGTGAAAGTGGTGAAGGGGAGGTTTGGTTTGAGCTCAACATTGACTGCAGTTTTTTAGAAGCATTTGTTTACATCCTTATGTTGCTATCAAAGTGCAGATAACACTTAATAGATTCATGACAGGGCTTCAGAATCAGTAAAGACTTTATTAGTTATAGTTAAGAGGGGCACATTGTAAGTCATGGAGAACAGCCCGCTGAAATTCGTGAAAACGAGCGTGCGTAGAGTCCTTGAGAGTGCGACCAGCTGGGCCGTCTGCCTGCTGCTCCTACACGGTGCTCAGGTGGCAAACAGGAAGTCCAGTAATCTTAAAACACATCTTCAGAATATTGTGAAGGAGGTTCCTGTCCTGCAGGGTGATGGAGTGATACCAGCAGCATAAAGAGAAAGCTAAAACACTTTAAATGAGTGTGTCGTAAGATAGACATTTGACGACACACTCACTGAAAGTGTTTTCCTGACTGCTGCAGATCCATGATGTCATGCTGTGGTGTTGATCCAGGTCTCTGTACCCTCCACAGGTGAATCAGCAGATGTCAGGGTTGACTCTGAACGGTGCGGGGGGCCAGATGGCTTTTGGCCAGCCTGCGTCAGCCATGGGTGGATGGGCCCCCGCTGGATCTGGCCAGACTCTGAGCACACAGCTATGGAAGTGAGCCTTCGAGGGGGTTGATGGTCGGGCAGAGTAAGAGTGGAGGCTGCAGAAAGTGCAAAATCTACCTTGTGCTTCTCCACACCTCACTATGAACTGATGCCCATGTCCATCGCGGACCAGCCTTCAGAACATGAAAATTGTATCTCTTTCTTTTCTTTCTCCCTTTCTCTGTCTCTCTTTCTCTCTATTGTGTGAGTGAATTGGGAGTCATACAGGATTACAGCCTGGCAGTTTCTGCCTGTCGTATGGTTTTTGATCATAACTTTTATTTTCCTTTTTTGGAAAAAAAAAATGACAAGGAAATAACAGTCCCAACAAAAATGATATCGACATATCAGAAAAGCTGCAGGACCAGTTACACAAGCTTTTATTGTATCACTGTATCATTATAAGATTATAGAACATTTAAATGAATAGTATTTAAAGGGAGACGATATGACTATCGAGTCTGTCAGTACTGCTCCCAGATGTACAGCGCTGTATAACCTTCTTTTAAAGTACTTGTGGTTCCCCTATAAAATTAAAGTGATAATAAATGACTTGCTTTTATGTGTCTTCTGTGACTCAGCTGTTTTTCCGGGCTAAGTCTGAAAGTGGGGAATGTTTAAGTTGGAGGTTTGGTATGAAACTGTTCAAAGGGCCTCGACTTTCACCTTAAACTTGTTAGCAGTTTTAATGTTCTGATCTAAAGATGAATGCAGACAACAAAGCGTTGATGGAGACGGTAGCTCAAACCACTGTGGAGGGAAGAGCTGAGTTTGTACTGTTTTACTGGGCTTCATTCACCGTCTTTCTTTACATTTCACAGTGCATTTTGTGTGACAGATTTATTGGTAATCTGGATAAATAGTTAAACTGGAGTAATGGTTAGTCTGCAGTAAGGACGTCAAAATAATCACTTTTAGAAAATGGTTAAAAACTGCTTTCCCCAAATATGATACATAAGATAATGGTTAATGAATGTGGTCCATAGATGATAAAATATATTAATGAGAACTAAACAAAAGGTGAAAACACAACATGAGTCAAACTCCAGCAAAAAAAAAATCTTCCATTGTCATGTTTGGATGATGGAGATGGTTCATTCCGGCGTCTGTCCTCTAGATGTCAGTATTGTCTTCCAGGAAAAGTTCAGCTCCACATGAACGCTTCATAGCAAGAAGAAGATCACATTTGAAGAACTTTATCTTGTAAAAGTTTAATTGACCCAGAGCTTAACCCGACACCGTAAAACAGTCAGCACAGATAATCGCTGTGGGCGGTGAGGAATGTTTCTGCTTGTAGAGAACGGAGAGAAAGAAACGGTCTGTTTGGGTCAGTTGATGTCAGAGCTGCAGAGGTGTGCAGATTGTGGCAGTTAAATGGAAACAGCAGATCACCATGTGGCAGCACCTGAATTACATAACATGTGAAAAGGAAACCTCAAACTGTGCACTAATATTAACACAAAACTCCATCGCTGAGTCAACCCTTTGTGCCCTGAAGAAAAGATTCTCAAATGAAGGTTTTATTTGCATAAAGTGGCAGCTCCTAACCTGTCACGTTCACAAACTCCTCACTGGATGTTTTCATGCACATGTTGGAAAAGTGCCTGCATACTCCGAGTTGTGGTTTTAGCTTTCACTGAGGGAAGCAAATATCTTTCTGTGGGTTTGAAAATGAGTAAATTCTGACAACTATGTGACAAGCTCACTCAGAAATGTACAGGAAACCAGCACTTGGTGGCAGTATGGCTTTAACTTTTATAAGAAAAGGGAGTCACCCTGGTGATAATCTCAGTGTGCCTGTTTGCTGTTTAGTGCCAGTTTGTGCATACTGTATTTTTCATTCATACACATATACCTTCTGCTTGCTCTTGATGTTTTTCTTCTCTCTTAACATCATTTAGAGAGTGAAAGATAGAAGTCCATTATTACTGCTGCCTTTCTTGTGGCTCATGCGATGAATGGACTTTTGTTGAAGTTTATTGTGAGCCTTCGGGGCACATTCGCACATACTTACAGAATTTGGAAAATCAGAGTCACACTACAGTTCGTGTTTACAGTCAGTAGCAGTTTTTGTGGGGAAAATGTGCCTCACTCTGCCTCTGAGTCAGTATCAGTAGTTCTTTCACTGGGTAGCTACATTCTGAGTGTTGAGCATTTTAACAGATATTTCAGTAAGAGTGTATTTCTTCAAACACACACTGTAACTAGGTTTGGGTCTCTCCACCCAGCGCATGCTGAGATAAGGTCCAGTACACATCAACCCAGCCCATGGGAAGCTCTAAAAGTGATGCAGCACACAGTCAACACATAAAAATGCACCAGGATCAACCCTGTTCTTTGTAAAAGCTCCTTTCATGATCGCATGCAGTGTATATACAATACTCCTAAGCTGTAGTAAATGCTGTATGCCCCGCCCCGGTGGGTCCATCCTGGTCTTTCGGCCTGTGATGGGTGTGGTTCCTCAAACCAGCCCTACCTGTTAAACTCACAGAGCCTTTCTTTTTAATGCAGGAGACAATACTCACAGTCAGTGTGCTGTAATGGAGGGGAATGGACTGCTGGGACTGTTCTCGCTCACCCAGGAAAACCAAACTCGCAGCCATGCAGTGAATGAAAAATCACATCTGTCTCATGCTTGGCAGGGCCTGTCGGCCCCTGAAGTGTATTTGGTCTGGTTCCACTCTCTACCTCTCAGCTCTTCCTACGCCTCGCTGCAGCTCGGGCACACTTTGAAAACTTTCACAGGAAGGTCTGATGCCATTCAGCGTCTGAGACCTTTAGCAAAGAGGTTCGGCATTTCTCCCAGCTTGTGTGTCAAACCTAACACAGCTCCAGAATAGAGAGAAGAATGTTTCTTCTCTCCACAGCGCCGTAATGGACTTTTTGACCCTGAGACATCCACATTCCTGCTGACCTCCACGTCAGCCCCCAGTTAAACTGCTGCAGATATGACTAATACTTAACCGAGCCTTTCACTGATATGAAAACCTCCTGTGGTTTGGTAAAGCTCCACCTCGACATACAGCAGGCCGCTGTAAATTGAGTTTGTAGTGTAAAGAAATAGCTGATAGGGAAGTATGACTCACCTTTTTTTTTGCAAAGTTAGATAAGAAGCTCCTCCTCTCTGATGAATGTGTGTTAGCTTAGCACGAACACTGGAAACGGAGGGAAACTGCCGACCCCACTCTGTCCAGACGTAACTAAATTCACCGACCATCAACACTAAGATCACTAATTCACATGCAGCTTATTTTGAAATCCATAACTAAAATGTAAAAACACCTCCTGCTTGTACTTGTCAGTGCTTCTGCTAAGCTAAAGTAAATAGTTGGAACTATTCCTATAATTATACCGTTATTCACTGTGTAATCGAGAGGCTTATAAGGCAGATAAGTTGTCAAAAACAAACTGTGACTTCCAGTTTAAAGAGTGATAAAGACATGACACATCTGTATCGCCCCCTGGTGGATCATACAAGTCTTACGCCCCGCCCCCTTCATGTTATCATGTTAACAGACGCGACATGTGCCAAACTAAAAAATCAAACCAAAAATATCATGTCATTTAACTTTTACCCATCGTGCTGATGTGTGAAGTTACAGCGCTTCACTTCCTCGATCACTTCTGTGCAGGCTCCAGTGACACATCACAGCAAGATGGCGGCGTCTGTATCTGGGATATTTTGGCTCCATTTTTCTACAGTGGGAGGCCGTGGAGGTGCATTGTCCATCTTTATACACAGACAATGGGCTGCACAGATAGCAGGAAAGTCCCAGTTGCAGTTTCAGAAGCAAGACAGAAAGAATCCAAGAATTAGCTTTTACGTTTCCACCCTTTGATCATTAATCAGAACAAAACTGAACTCTCAACACGTCATGCATTTAATGACATCAGGAGAGAAACATCTCCTTCTCTCTGATCTGTCTGCTAGCCTCGGGGTAGCGTTGGATGGCAGTCAGCCGGCACAAGGAGAAAATACAGAAACAACTGTCGACGGCTTCCTTTCATAGTCATTTGCGCGGCCTCGTGCAGACAGTCTGCCCGGTCATGCTGCAATAATAACCCAATTACCCAGAGTTGGCATTGGTGTTTCTTTCTTTGCCTCTCCTTATCTATTAAATCAAGTAAACAACATTTCCTCACAGTTCATTCGTTTATGATGACAGCTCATTATTATGTCTAAAAGCTCAGCAACAAATTGAAGTTAATCCTGCTACCGCTCCCACTTCCAGTTATGTGAGCCAGGTTATGCTTTAGTAATCACTCGGAAAATTGACAGCCATCATGTTGCTCCTTAAACAGGAAATAGTGTTGCATAAATACACGTCTAGTGCCACTGATCTTGCTAAACATGGCTTCAGAGCAGAAAAAACACCTTTAAGATATATTGACTGCATATTTTCCCAAGCTGTCTTATTGTGAGTTGCTTGAAGCATTTTTGTAAGAAATGTTTAATACCCATTGTAGACGTGCTTAAAATGATGTAATTCCTTCATCATTTAACATTTTTTTAGCTCTTTTTTAAACTTGGCTGTTATATTACATTCAGTGGTCTCTTTTCACAGGTATTTGTACTTCATTGACTTCAAGGTTTTTCTATTTCTGCATTAGTTTGCTTGTAATCAGATGGTCAGTTGTGGCTTTGCACAGCTCTCTCCTGACAGGCTGCCCTCTGCATCCAACTCAGATCTGGTGAAAACAGCCTGAACTTGGTGCAACATCTCATTATGACCTGTGCTTTGGATTTGTCAAATTACAAGCGTAACTGGAAGGGCTTTGTCATCAGCTATCATTATAACAGTGTGGAGGAGACGCTGATGTGCAACAAAATGGGTCCAAATAAGGGTGGGTGAAGCTCCACGGAGGGGGTAGGATTTTGCAATTTGATCCTCTCCATAATCTCTCTGCTCTCCAAAACCAACATTACACCATCACTCAAGTATTACGATGTCTTCACAGCAGTATCAGAGGCGGCAACTGCTGACCTGTACAAAGTGCAAAGCCTCCCTGCCTCGCCTTCACACAAAACATACATTAACTCCCAGCAGCTGAGCAGCCCCACCCTTCAGGATGCTTTATCATAACAGCTCACTGGCCATTTGCTATCAATAAGAGCTCATAAAACAGGCCAAAGTGCGGGGCAGATAACACCTGCCTCCTCAATGCCTCTCTTTGTTCAGTTAGTCAGTGTTTGCATTCCCACTCAGTATTTCTGTCCCCAGCCCTGTGAGTTCTTGTTACCAGGTGACAGGAGCTCGACATCACGTAGCACCGTGCTGAAAGCCTCCCAGGCAAAGATTAGTCAACCATCTGGGCGTGTCCTGTTTAAAGAAAACTCCTGAGGCAAACCCGAGGGTCATTCACTTTCCTCAGTCACATAACTTTTTTTTTCATCTTTTCCCACTTTGTTTTTAGTTCAACACGACCCTCCTAGTGGTCTTTTCTCTCAATCCTAATGCTTTCCACACTGGAGCTGTTAACCATTGTTCACCCCTTCCTGACAACAGCCCTCTTACGTAACACAGATTTCCGCAACTCCACGTCCCACCCCCCAGAATGTAATGCAGTTGCCATGGAGACTGTGCAAACAGAGGCATGTTGTTGAAAAAGTGTAGGTCCCCCCCCGTGTTTTTCTCTTTTCCGAAAGGCCAGTAAAGACACAGAACAACGCAACTTTGTATTCACCAGCAGTTTTATTTTTCAGACGGGTCACACAAACACACACACACAGCGAGTTTCTTCTGAACATCGAATGTAGTTTCATGTCTAAACTTTCACAGCAGCTTCATTTTCAGCTTATTTTCAGTCTTTCTCAGCACACTTTCACTCATCTCGCACAACAGCGTTTACCAGACGGACCATATATGTGTGTGTGTGTGTGTGTGTCTGAGAACAGATTGTCCTGCCAGTTGGGCCTCTTAGCTGGAAGAGCGCACAGTGGTGGTTGTGATTGTGGTCTTAGAGCCCCCTGTAAAAAAGGAGAAAAAAAAGACCATGATGGCAGTGCTTCAAGCTTTCATCACACTGACTGCACTGTTGTGTTATGTAATGTCACGTCAGATGCCACTTACCTGTAGCGATTGGTCTAGAATAACAGCAAAGGAAGAGAAAGGAAGAGACAAAAAAAAACAATGAGTTGAATGAGCGCGTGTGCAATCATTGTTTAATCACAGAGGCGGTTTTGCTGGACCTCCTTACCTGGACTCCTCTGTCTCCAGCAGGCTTCTGTAGGTCGCGATCTCCTGCTCCAGCCTGGTCTTGACGTCCAGCAGCATCTTGTAGTCCTGCCCCTGCTGCTCGATGCTTGCGCGCACGTTGGCGAGCTCGGCCTCGAGCATGTTGATGGTGTTCTGGTAGCCGGCGAGCATGGCGCTGTAACGGGCCTCCGTCTCTGCCAGCGTGTTCTCCAGCGCCGCTTTCTGTGAGCGGGAGAAGGAGCTGAATTCATGCACTGTGCATTTACTTTGTTGCTGCAAACCTGTTTACTGCTGCAGATCTTTGGTGACAGTCTGAAACTATAGTCTCTAACCACTAACCACACCCTGGATTATACTCTGTATGTATGTCAGACAGACAGAGTGCCTGTGTTTGTGTTGCATTTTCCTTCCTTTATGAGGGAGTAATTAGGCTTTGAATGCCTTTCAGCAGCTCCTCCACTGTTTCACAGGAGCAGTGCTGCTCTTGCAGGGAGTGTTTAGTGATTTACTCCATCTGGGCACAGATAATCCACGGGAGTGTGGGCTTGGGTCGTCCAGTTCAGCATTCCTTCAGCTCTCTGCAAGTTCTTTTATGTCTTCCACAATCTGAGCAGATGTCTGTGAAATGTTTCCCTCAGTCGAGCCCTTCCCTCCCCTTTTTCTCCACAGCTCCCATCACTCTTATCTCTGTTTCTCCCTCCCTTCGCTCTTTCATTAGTGCCTCCTTCTACTACCCTCCCTTCTGCTCTTTCACCCTCTATCACTGTCTGTTTCTCTATTTTCCTGACAAGACAGCGATCGGGGAATTTTGCTCATATAAGGCAAGCTCAGTGAGATGTGAACAGATGTTTTGGGTTCAGCTTTCTTTTTTTTTTCTCTCACCATGCTGAGTTGAGACTGCAGCTCGATCTCAAGGCTCTGCAGTGTGCGCCGGAGGTCACTGATCTCAGTTTTGGACGTCTGGATTGACTCTGTGCTGATAGCCACCTCCTTCGTCAGAGTTGCAGACTGGAGCAAGAAACAAAGACACACTTGTGAAGAAGAAGCTTTGGTGATTACTCGTCTTAGTTTCACAGATTATGTTTAATTACAGGTTAGACTCTTGAGGGGAGTAAACGCAGTTGTTTGCACCACGAGGGATATAGTGACTTTGTTTATAGGAAAATCTTTTTACCCTCTCATTAAACCAGGCTTCCTGGTCGCGACGATGTTTGTCAGTGATGGCTTCGTACTGGGCGCGGATCTCCTCCAGGACTTTGTTGAGGTCTACCTGGGGTGCAGCGTCCACCTCCACATTGACTGTGCCGGTAAGCTGAGAGCGCATTGCTGCCAGCTCCTACACAAGCAAGAGGAACAAGAAGTCGGGATTATGATCTGTTTGCATATTCAAAATGAAGCAGGTTCTGTTGTTGTCATAGCAGGCAGGACGAGGATGTGCATCGGTCACCTCTGCGTGGTTCTTCTTGAGGTAGGCCAGCTCATCCTGCAGGCCCTCGATCTGCATCTCCAGGTCAGCCTTCGTCAGGGTGGTCTGGTCCAGCAGGCGGCGCAGGTTGGCGATGTCAGCCTCGACTGACTGCCGCATCATCAGCTCGTGCTCGAATCTAGTTAGTTTGAAGAGGAGAGGACACTTATTTCACAGGTCTGAGACAGCTGTGGCCCCTTAGGTTTGTTTCACAACCATAACATGAAGACTGAAGAAAAACAAAGGCTGCTGTTTACTTGGTTTTGAAGTCATCAGCAGCCAGTTTGGAGTTGTCAATCTGGAGCAGGATGTTGGCATTACCAATGGTGGCAGCAGCGATCTGAAGAAGAGCAGGAAAAATCTTAATCAAATAGTTCACGGTTGTTGCGTACAGTAGAGCAGACCTGCTTTAATTTTGATCTGGTGCCAAAATTGCACAATATATCAATCAGTTTCCCATGTCTGTAGAAGCATGGCCCCTCATATGAGTCATATTGCCATGTTTAGTAAACTCTGACACAATTTTCCTGTTGATTTTGAGCTTTTTCCACGTCACACATCATTGTTAATTGTCTATGAAAAGACGTTCAGCACCACAACAGGCCGTGCAGACACTAGTTATGCCTGTAATGTCTCTACCCTTTTAAAACCCTCCCTTGATAATCATTAACAACACAGCAAACATTTGACTTTTTGTGGAGGCTGGCACAAACTATACCTTGTCCCTCAGGTCGTTGATAATGGCCCAGTATTTGCTGTAGTCCCTCTCTGCTGCAGGGCCCTTCTGCTCGTAGTACTCCCTGATCTGCAGCTCCAGCTTGGAGTTGGCCGCCTCCAGAGAGCGCACCTTCTCCAGGTAGGAGGCCAGACGGTCGTTCAGGTTCTGCATGGTGGCCTTCTCGTTCAGGTGCACCGTGCTCTGGTCCAGGGCGCTGGACAGATCGAACCCGCCGCCGCCCATCCCCATGCCGCCTCCATACCCAGAGGAGACGTTGCGGATGCTGGTGGAGGAGATGCGGGGGCCACTTCTGAAGCTGAGTCCGGACACGCTGTGAGCTTTGGGGGCAGAGCTTGATGTGTAGCTGCGGCTCTGCCTCATCACGACGGGGTTACCGACGATGCTCTGGCTGTAAAACATGATGGCTGACTGTCTGCTGGTCAGGACAGGACGAGAGGAGAGACGACCGTTATACAGCTGAGGACTGCAGCAGGACTGGAGTTTGATGGAGGGAGGGAGGCTCTTGATATAGTGCTGGACCTGGGCGGGACTGGCTGGGAGGAGGGAGGTGGAGAGGGAAGGACGGAGTTTTTCCTTCACAGTTCAGTCATGGGCTTGGCAGAACCTTCATTTGTTTTCCCCCTGAAGGACCAGGATTCGGTTTCTTTCCACTCCTGTGAGGAAACGATTATGGAATGTGTGTGAGTGTGTGTGTGTGTGTGTGAGGGTTCAGTTGGTCAGTGGGGGTGAGTGTGTTACATGTGTGAGTGTGGGGTATGTGTGTGTACTCTCCTGCATGTTTGATCTTTGTATGCTTTTATAAACACTAGTAGGTGTAGTTGCGATCACTCTTGTGATATCCTAATGCAAATAACGAAGGCGTAGAGTTACTTTCTCACTGTCCCGCCCACAGTCAACATTCACTGTAAGCACTTTGCAAATAATATTTTTCATAGCACTAGAAATTGCAGATGATAATAAGATCAAGATGGAGTTGATCCAAATGAAACATTCCATTTCATAGTTATGATGGATTTTAATACTCAGGGTCACTTATTTGCAAAATAAATATTTATAGTGTCATAAATGTGTTACTGTAAGAGCAATTTTGCACAGATCTTACATCCACTCATATTTAATATCATGTTAATATTATCTGAAAGGTACTGTGATCAGACAAAATGAGCCTTAATAGAGTTATTATTGATTGACAGCCGTGTCAAGACTTCATAGCCTTGAATCACAAGCCAGCATTGTTTTTTTTTTAGATTTTCAGTCTAACCCATGTAAGGGAATTTGTCACAACCCATTGTTCACCTTATCACAGATAACATCCCCTTTCAGTCCTGTATCCTGTGTGTGTGTGTGTGTGTGTACGCGTGCACTTCTGTTTGTTGGTTTTGGCTGTGTGAGATGAGACTGAGCACCTCAAGGTACTCTGTGCGGTTTCTGTATTCGTGTGTGTGGGCTAGTGTGTGTGTGTGTGTGTGTGTGTGGGTGGTTGGGTGTGCATGCAGAAGTGTGTGTTTTTGTGTGTTGTGTGTGTCTTCCTTGACTCAGTTTTGGGCTCTGGCCAGTTCCTATGCTCTTAAAGAATAACAGCTGGAGTCAGCTGTGGGGAGCTGAGGGGGGCACGTGGGGGTCAGCTTTCAGTCAGAGGGGGAAGTGACTCATGTGTGTGTGTACTGTGTGTACACTTCACTGCATTACATAGCCATAATATTAAAAAAAAATGCTTTTGTTCGCTTACACTTGTGAATTTAGGAGATTATTTCTGGAATAATATAAAAAGTGCAAAACATTCAAGTCTTCAATGTTATAATCTGGAAGATTTTCAGTTTCTTGTCTTTTGTGGTCCTCATGGCAAAGATCAGCATTTGTAGGTGTGGTGCTGGACCTCACTTCAGTTTCAGTTTCTAGTGTCATCGTCTGTAGTCATCTACTGTATAATTGTTTGTTTGGCCACAGTAACTTCTCACAGAAACAATAAAAACTGTACACCGCTTCACACACAGGCCAGTCAAAGGGCGACTCTGCTGCTGCAGCCTTGTTAAAGTCAAACTGTGTGCTGTTTGTGAAGTTTCTGGGTTGTAATACTGCAAATTTTACAGACTTTCATAAGCAGACCCAGTCACATTAATTTAATTGAAAATCTACAAGATTATAATTTAAGAGTGAGAGGTCTCGGTGGACAGAAACATACAGGACGAGTCTGCAAGACTTTTCCATCATCACAGAACCTTCAGCCAGATCACATCAAAAGCAGCCTTCTGCAATAAAGAGCAAAACCAGCAAACATCGCTTTAATCATCAGGTCCTACTGTTCTTCTTTTTCAATAAAAACTCATGACTAAAAGCAAGCATGCTCTGTGAGATGACATTATGACAGCTGGCACAGCAGTTAGTCAGTTAGTCGGTCAGCAGGCGGTAAACTTGCTCTCAGGTTAACTCATTACCTGCAGTGTTAGTTTAGCTTCTCCTGTTGTTCATGTGGCCTCCATTGAATGTCAGCTTCATATTTATTACACTGACATGAGAGTGAAGTTAATAATCGATAATTGCAGGTCTGGTTTTGTACCTCACTCCAGTTTCATTATATTTTTTCTTTGTTTGCTCAGTCATAATAACCAGTTATCCACAAAGCTTGGGGAGAACAGAAAAAACTGCACAGCATTCACACACAGGTGTGTTGAAGAGGGAGTCTGTTGTGTGAAAAGTCTTGCTAAAAGCCTTAAACCATGTGTCATGTGTGATTTTTGGTCGTAATACTGGCAGTGCTGCAGCATTCAGTGATAGTGACTCATCAGACATTCATTTAGATGAAAATATTTGCGATTACATCTTTAAGTTAAAGCCAGGACTTGGTTTCTTTCATTTAGTTTAGCATTAAGGCTGGTAGCATGAACAAACAGCTCGCTGGTTTTGTTGAAAGATAAAAATAAGTTCTCATATCAGCACCTCCAAAACTAAACGAACAGAGAAAACATGTTGTTTGTTGGATCTGTGTGTCACAGAGCCTCTGTGCCCGGCCAAAACTGTTCCCAGTCTTCATGCTTAATATTTAGCGTGGTCGTGAGATGGGTATCAATCTTCTCTTCGATCTCTTGGCAAGAAAGTGTACAGACATATTTTCCCAAATGTCAAACTATTCCTTTCAGTGACCCACACAGCTCAAAGTACGAGTGCGCTGCAGCATCCTTTGCTTATCTTTTGTCAGGGAAAAGACATTTATAACAGGAAATAAATAATTATAGAGGCCATTTGAGGCACTGAAACAATCTAAGAATAATACACGGCCCAAAGACCAGAAAAGTCTACTATGTGGATCCCAGAGGGCTCCGGCCTTGATTGCAGTTCAAAAACAAGCCAAGTCAAGTTTGTTTGTGTTGCCATTAATCACTGTTGCGTATAGTCTCACCAGGCCTGTCAGCGCCCACATTATGAAAACAGTGACTGAAAAAAGTCTCCTCCAAACTGAGACCCTTTTTGAGAACAATTTAAAAAACTCCCACCAGGTGCTCAGAGGGGAAAAATACACAAATCCTGCTGCGAAGTGTCTCAGCATGCAGAAAAGGACAAGACTGGAGATGCCGTGTTTATCTAAAGCTTTTCACATAAGAAGATGTCCTCTGATAGTGGACCTACCACATTCCTCAGGAATAAATTCTTCACAGTTCTGAGGAACCCTCATGTTTTCCACTTTGCATACTGAAACTTCATCAGCAGCACAATGAAGACAAATGATTGCTTCACATTAGCAGTGTGTCAAAGCAAAGTGGATGAGTTCATGTCTGCATGGACCGGTGACCATAGATGGGTGTTCTCACTAAAACCAACCTCATGACTCATGCATCTCCTCTCCAATCTTACAAGAACCTTTACCACTTTGCCTTTTTCATCTATTTTATTTCAATGCAACCATTTTCAGTCATACTGTAATTACGATGGTGGGTGAGTAAGACGTGTAATGACTGCGTGTTTACAGCTTGTCATGAAAGCTGCAAACTCACTTTGGGCTACTTTTTGATATCTAGTTCAGCAGGACTGAGGACAAAGTTTATGATCTGAATGTTTATTCAAATGAAACAGGGTCTGTGAGACTTCTGGTAACACTGAACCTAAAAATATACACGAAATTACACAATATCTGAGATCTAATCACAGATTTAGACAGTATAATCCCCTAAATCTTTGAAAGCTCTTCTTCTAATTTTATCTAATTCCTACAGTGTCTCCACTTGTCTGATTTTTAAACCATCATGATTAATAAATTGTATGACTCAGTAGAGCTATTGCTCTTCCACTCCTTGTTTAAATCCCACTGATTACTGAAGGATATGGAGTAAAACTGGAGATAAGATCAACAAACGACCTCTAGCAGAGGAGATAGATTGATCTGTTGTTCGACCTCTTTTGTTTTTGTTCTTTCGTGGTGCAACTTGTTCATTCCTGTGTTATGTGTATTGTGTAACGCTGTTATATTGTCTTAACTGTTAATTGTGTAAGCTGGAGTAGATTCTGCACAATTAAAACAGCTTGTGGCAAATTTTGAGATAAATTTGACACTGAATACACCTTTTATAGATAAAAATCTGCACCAAATCAGTGTTTAATGAGTGACTTTCCGGAGCAGGGTTGGCACCAAGAGATTCACGGTGAAGTGTAACGGGAGATTACCTCCAGAAAAAAAACTAAAAAAAAAAAACATATGAATACTTCGTCAGTGGTGCTCTGTTCTGTTTCCTTTTGTGAAGAATAGAGGGACAGTTTCTATTCAGTGGAAAAACAAAGGCCCAAAGAGACATGAGGGGAAGTCCATTGTTTCTTCAGTCATGTATCTCACCTTGAGGTTATCATAGTTTCAAAACAGGATCAAAATAATCGGTGGCATAGCAACTGTGAGGATGGCAGAGTGCCTCTGTTAATACCAATGCCTGAATCTCGCTGGTCTGGATTCCTGCACCTGAGCGCCGACGATGACAGCGTCCATGACATCAGCTTCATCGTGCAGTGGGAGTGAGGGCTTGTTGGCGTTCCCATGTCGTTCACAAACTGGTCACTTCCTCCACGAAACATCGGCATGTTATATCGTGTCAAGATAAGACATCGGTGCACCTTTGTTATTTGTTTTAGCACCTTGAGGTTCGTCACTCCTGCTGGCACATAAAACGTTCATCCTCCCACCAGCAGTATACAGCTGGGAGCGCCACATGCATATAAGATAGTATAGCAGTTTTATCTTTGCCTCGTTAGCTAGTTGTTTTTCATAAAAAGACACATTTTTATAAGTGCAGGTAAAATGCATTAAGCTTTTGCAAAGCTATTACAACACAGTGTTGATGAACAGCTCTGTTTACGAGAGCATCAGGTCTGCTTCTCTGCACTTTGGTGTCCTTCCTGTAAAAAACTTATTCAGGAAAAACATTAAAGCTTCAATAAAAAAAAAAGTGAGTGAGTGACCGTGGGTTTTGATCATTTTAGTGAACTTTAATCTACAACTAATAGATTGACAACCTTCATGTAATTGTGTTGTAAACTGACAATAAATGTGATACCTCAATGAATTGGTTGTAATCGCTCTGGCGATACCTTCACTTTTCATCAAGTGTTATCATCAGATCAGAAATTTATTGTGTCCATTAATTTATGACTAATGCCTGCAAAACTTCTGCACACTGACATTGTCACTGTATGCATGTGAGCGCTCTGAAGTTAGCATTTAGCTCAAAGCGCTAATAAAATAGAGATAAATGAATAGATTAACGGATTATTGGAGAGCTCAGTACAATACAAAACTATATTTGTGGCAGCTGTGTGACTATTTGTGATAGCAAAAGCCGTCAAGCCCTACTTTTTGGAAAAATAAGCTCAACACTTAACCAGAACTGACCCAGTGTCCTGTATATTTGTAATAGAGGGTTTGCCTCTGTGAGCATGCTGTGAATCAGTGCCAGAGTTATATGACTTCTGGTGAAAAGCCGTATCCACCCTGTGCAGAAAGTTAATCAGTTCTTTGTTGCTCAATCTCTATCTGTGCTGAAGCTTTTGAAATAGTGCTGCTTTCAGACAACAGAAACAATGAATCGCAGATGTGAGCCCGTGTGGAGCAACACCGTCCTCTGAGCCTTAATGTACCACACCCCTCCACAAGCATTATCTCATCCTGTCCAACGATTCAGCATGTAATGTGCAACAACATCCAAGCATGCAACATCTGTCACAGAGGTCAGAGGACCGAAGCACTGACTGAACGTCTGTAATATGCCGATCGGTGGGATGACACCTGTATCTGTCTGACTGTGTGTGTGTGTGTGTGTGTGTGTCATGGTGTGATGTGTTGCAGCTGGTGTATTCGTTCTGTAATGTGGGACCGGTTTGTGGTGACAAAGTTAAACATTTACCTGCACATTGAATTAGCAGCTTATTTAAAAGAGTGTATCTGCACATTCATTTGAAATTCATTCATTCACAGTAGCCTGAGCTGCTGTCTCTTCTTTCAATACATCTAACTTTGTTCATTCCCACAGCACAATTAACAAATAATCTATTAGTTAAAAGAAGGTGTCAACGTATGGTCTCACATTATAGTGATACCATTTCAAAATAAAAGTCCCTCAAGTAAATGTGTATTTCATTTGAAAGTGTAAACGTTTATTAACTATCTGAGGAATAACTGTAAGTTTTGTTTTTGGTAAGTGTAACTGACCTCTTGTGTCTTTTGCTAATAAAGTTTCCTTCTGTGCACAGGGGCAGAGAAACAAACTTTATTTGACCCAGTAAACATGCTCGTTCTAACCCTACCTATGCAACAGAAAACTGCTAGAAAGTCCAAAAGTCAGACTTGAGACAAAAGGCTGTTTAACAAGGTGTTTTGATGACTTGATGCATCTGTCTGTGGATCGGGCAGCCACACCCTTCTGCTTCGACTGACCTGTGTGCTGTGGAGAGATTCACAGCTGAAGTGCACCATCTAGTGACAGTCTGTGCAAAAACACGACCCCTCCCGTGAAGCACAGAGCACCTACTCATGAGTGAATCACTGTGCCACACCCGGGGAGTTGTGAAAGTTGTATAGAGTGAGAGATACTGCTGCTGATGTGTCAAACTTTCTTCCCCTGAGAGAGTTTGACGTCTCAGATCGACACAGAGAAGAGGAAGAAGGAGGTGAAGAGAAATATGAGAGGATTTATTCGTTCAGCGATGACAAAAGAATGTGTTTAACTGTGATTTTAGAAAGTTACAAGATGTTCATAACACCTCTGAATATTCGCCCCCAGCAGACCTGCATTTTCTCTCCCTCCCTCACTCAGTGTCACACACAAAGTATGTGGCTGTTCGACACACACAACTGTTCAAGTATGCACACACACAAAGGCAAAAAGCTGCAGACTGTGTCTGTGAATGTCTGTGAATGATTGAAGAGATGTGGACTGATGAAAAGAGACAAACAGACACAATGCAGTCGTTCTTGTTCTCGTTCTTGGTGGCAGCTCATCTCGAGTGCAGGCAGATCTTTCCAGCCACCGTTCCTTTTTTAAAAGTGAAAGAAAATGGGCGTGTAGGGCTGAAGGGAGGCGGCGAGTTTGTGCTTGGTCAGGATTGGTCCAAGCTTGAACCTTTTTTTATTATATATCCTGGGGCATTTTTCCTTTGGCTCGCCTTCACCTCGAAACACAGGGTGGTCATTTTAACCACTCAAGGACAGTTTGTGAGATAAATACGGCAACTTGCAATGTTTTATTTCAAAACAGAAGGAATACTAATATATAACTCAAACCTTGTGTGTCTGAACTGTCAGTTTTCCTTCAGTCACTTTCACTGTGATCTGCAGGAATGACACTTTTCTGGAAATTAGCTGTGTAGCTGTTTTACATCAGGACTTATAACAGTGTGAATAACATATGCATTTCATTATTTTCACTACAATACAAAACCTATTCTACACGCAGTACTTATTCACTGCCTATGTAAAGTGAATACTTCTGTGATTCTTTTGTGTTTTATTCATTTACATATAGTTTTGTTTGTCAGTATATTCAGTATATTTCATGTTTATCAGTGTAAAAACTCCACCATAATGTTTTTACACTCTCACGACCTCGCTCTGTGTCACTTTGCGTTCTGTCCCAGCACGAAGCAAAGCCTGAACATTTCTAACACTTCTACCATTTTTCTAAACTGCAAGGTGAGCCAACAGCCCGGTAAATAAAAAATGATGCATATGCACAAGCATGAGAACATAAAGGAGTGTTAGAGTGTCACCACACCTGAGGTGACTGTCACCAACCAATGCTTCTTATCCTAAAGAAAGGATTAACACCACAGGGTGTCGGTGTGGTGCAGAGAAGGCAGGACGAGCGACATTCTTGTCACCAGTGTTTGAAGGAACAAAAGCTCATTTCCACAGTGAGATAAGGAAAATGAATAAAAGGTTTAAGTATTGAGAAAGTTGTTCTACGAGCCAAACATGCGTATCAGTTTACTGCAGTACTGCATGGCTGTTAGGCCCAGACGGCTTCAGTGATATAAGGCTGTAAAACATAATATAAGTCAAAGGAATTAAGATAATGTCCGATCATAAAACCACATGGCTTAGATGGGATTTATGCAATGTTGTAAATATAAAATATAAACATTTTGTAATAAGGAAAGGACCTGTGCTGACCCGAGTCACTGCATCATGTTACAAGATAAATGTCACAGATCACTGCAGACTTTTTGATATGTTGGGAAACCAGAGGTGTAAGCGGTCTCTGGTATCAAGCATGCTGGTTTTACTGGAACGGCGACGCTGTTAATGTGTGGAAATGTCTGCTGTGACAAAGGTCCATTACACAGGGTGCCGCTATCAGCTGTGTGTGTTGTTACCAGCGGCTGATCGTCAAATTTGACTCTTTTCAGCTCACAAAAGGAGTTGATTTTGCTCCCTTAAATAGTGAGAATAATTCACTTCTGCTACCTGCTGTGTCTCAGTATTTTATTCTTTCATTTAAAGCTATATCTCAAGACTTCAAGGACTTCAAGCATGAACCATCCCACATTAATGATTTGACTATCTGATTTCTGTAACTGGAATAAAATGTGTCATGTGCCTCAAACAAACAGAATGACGTGTAATCAAACCATCAGTCGTCTCCTTTATCAGGACGCGCCCTGTTCTTCGCCGTGACTGATGATTGAAGAAGTTGTGAAATGATGATAGAGGAAGGCATCCAAGCAGCCCGACTTGATAGTTCAAAAAGATAAGTGGACAAAAAACAACAGCAAGGTGATCATTTTCTACTGGCGTGGGCATGTTATGAGCAGGTAGAAAAGATAATTATAAGCCAATAAAACTAGCTGGTGCAGTTTTAGTGAGTTAACCTCAGTTAAGTTGGTAGTGATCATCACAGACTGTTTCACATTGTTGAACAGTTTCACCAGTGCAATAAGTTTAGTTTATCAGTAGCTCTTCAGGCTTGTCTTGACAGGAGACCCTCACAATTTAAATAAAATTACAGTCTTTTTTGTGATTCATGGTCTGTGGTGCAGCTCTTGTATCAGATGATCAGTTAAGAGTTTCTATCTCGTGAAGAGCTGCTGTACAAGAAGAAAAACCTTTTCTATGACTGCACCACAGTTAAAGATGTCTAATTTACAAATTACTCATCACAATTGTATATAATGACATGGTTATGTTTTAATATTACATGTAAGTATAAAACAAAACTATCATCTAGAGCAGAACAGCAGGGTTTTTTGCTTGTGCTTAAGATATTACCATAAAGTCATATTTCCCATATAACTCGGTGTGTGTTGATGTGGGATGGAAATCGTCTTTAACAGTGTGACATTTGACACAAGTATTCTAGTTATTTGTTGACAGGGATTTTGCAGAGATAGTTTTAAATTAGATTTTGTTTATGTCAAAAATAAGAAATAAGTTTTGTTCCACAATGGAACAAAAAACTTTTATATTGGTTTCTTTGTCCTTTTCAGGGGAAAAAATTATGGAGCTGTTTTAATTTGTTTAATTTCTAAACTGTAGTAATCCTGTTTTAAAAAAATCATGATATCTAACAAACGTTTTTAGCCACCTGTGCCCTCCCTGGAGCATCAAATTATAGTTTACCTAAAAATCCATTTTAAACTCAGTGTACAGATGAAGCGAAAAGAAAAGAAATTATTGTAGTACTGTATTATATACTTACATGGTTAAGAACATCATCCTGAAATGTTGACATGTTGACTTAACTACAGATCCACTTCTCATCCAGCATTTGAAGGCCCACCTCGATTTGTTTATTAAAAAGGACTCAAGCTTTGCATTAAATTGTTCAGAATAAGTCTGATAATAAACTGATTCTTCTGGCTCCCATTAAACAGTAACATGTGTGATGCAAAATGTGTTGTCTACCTGCCCAGGTGATAAAATCTAAAACCACCCGCCCTCATGGAGCGGCGAACACAAAAGTTCAGGATGAAAAGATATGAATTATCTTGTTGTGTGTCACTTTAATAAGCACTCTCACACCCCATTTCCTCCCTCCAGCTCATTGAGTGAATTATTCTTCATAGAAGGGATTATGTTGACAGGATTATTTTGAGCTTTTTTGGATCCATTCTTTGAGAAAACTGCAAACACTGGATCTGAATGAGGATTTGACACGAGACTTATGAGACGCAGTGTAATCAGGACTACAGTTACCTTGATGCTTAATAGGCCAACACAAATTAACACATTAAGGCAAATCAAATGTTGTTGCTTATTAAAAAGATTTTTGCACATGTATGAGTGTGTGGAGACTTTTTTTCATTCACATCTCCAGAAAATGATGAACAAAAATGGTCAGAAGAAATATCAAATAAAGGAAAAAAGAAGATTTAGATTAAACAGATTAAATCATCCCGAGAAATATGTGACCTGTGTTACGTTCACCACCCCCGTGATGATGGAACATTTTGCACATTCATTGTGATTGCTCACTTTTTGTTTGGATGAAAACACTCTTTGTTTGATTAAGTTTATATCTGATATGTTTTGGCACATGTGGTGTTTGGTTTATTTTCCTTTTTGTCGTCTCCTCTCTCTCTCTGAGTTATGTCAGTATCTGTATAAGTTCATATTCTGTAGGCTGGGTACCACAGACTGTGTGACACCTGAATTAAGATATAAATCTTTTTATTTAAACAGTTACAGGATCTTTTCTTGAGGCGATGTAACAGTAATAGCCTTGCTCTCTTAAAAATGCCTCGGCCTCAACCTTTGGCCCAAGTTTCACTGAGGTGAAATAGTCACTGCTATGTGCCACTTCTGTCACTGCCATGACTGAATAGTTTACAAGAATGCTACACATAGCAGTTTCTGTTTCAGTTTATTTTAAAATATATGTGTGTTTCTGGCTTTAAATTTGTTTTCCAGCAACAAGGAAGACTGCAAATACAAACGGCCGTGGGCTGAGAGCTGAACTGAGAGGCATTCAAAGAATGCCTTTTCATTGAGAAAATGTGGAATCACAAGTTGGACCTGAAAAAGGTGGATGAGCCCCTACCCACGAATGACCACACCCTGGCTGATGGAGTGATTGCACACAGGGGTAGTGGGGAAGCCTGTTATGCACATTCTTCCCTTTCAATTACTCCTCTTGGCCCTTCCCACTTCGCAGCGTGGAGCAGCTATATAACCTTGGAGACCGGTGATGCTTTCCACTGCAGATCAACTCCAGTAATCCTACCTGGTACAGCTCCAGACCTCTCAACATGTCTTACAGCGTCAGATCCTACGGACAGAAGACCATGAGCGTCTACGGCGGAGCAGGTGGTCGTGGCACTCGTATCTCCTCAGCCCAGATGAACTACGGACCCTCCTCTGGAGGCTTCAACCTGTCTGATGGCCTGGACCTCCACGTCGGGGCCAACGAGAAGGCCACCATGCAGAATCTGAACGACCGTCTGGCCTCCTACCTGGAGAAGGTGCGCACCCTGGAGAAGGAGAACAACCGCCTGGACAAGCAGATCAGAGAGTGGTACCAGAGCAGGACCGTCATCTGCCACGACCACTCCCACTACTTCGCCATCATCGAGGACCTGAAGGACAAGGTAAGAGGAAGGAGCCTCTCTGTAATCTGTCATCTTTCTGCTGCTGAGCACATGGGGAGGTGTCTGCTGGTATGTACAGTATGTGGGGCTCTGAAAGTCAGTCAGCTCATCATTTCAGTAGTTTAGCAGTGGGCCATTCAACATGCCACAAGCAGAAAGATGCTTATTTTCATGGCTGACATGCCATACTCAGTGCATCACATCCTGCTCTCACAGTTCAGTGATGCAGTGCCTCAAAAAGATGCAGCACAGCTGAATATGTTGTAGGATAACAATTGTACAAAGGTTGCATATTGATTTATTTAGTACGTTTGTGTATTTTATATCATTTTTTGTGTGCTTATGCATAAGTTTTATGTTATTGTTTCCAACACTTTGAGAGACACGTTTTTACGAATAATTTCCACAAAAGTGCAGAAACTGAATATCAAAGTAAGAAATAAACTGAGTAATAAAGTAAATCAGAGTTTATTGGTACCTATATGGGTCTCAGAACAGTAAAACTGTAAACAGTTGTATTTACGGACACCGTATGCAACATTAGCCCAACTGCTGTTTCTAATTTGTTTCCCTGTTTTTTCTTCCTTCTCAGATTCGTATTGCCTCCAGGCTCAATGCAAAGACAATCCTGGACATCGACAATGCAAAACTGGCTGCTGACGATTTCAAAATGAAGTGAGTGCATCCCCGCATGTTTAAGCTCCTTCCCCTCTCTGCCCTGCCACCTACGTGAAATTTCACATGTGCACCAAAGTGTGAACTCGGGTCTAACTGACAATCCTAATCTTAACGGCTCACCAAAACCCTTCTGACTTGTGCGTGCCCCCCCAGGTATGAGAACGAGCTGGCCATGAGGATGGCTGTGGAGGCAGACATTGCCGGACTGAAGAGGGTGCTGGACGAGATGAATCTGGCCAGAATGGATCTGGAGAGTCAGTATGAGGCCCTGAAGGACGAGCTCATCATGCTCAAGAGGAATCACGAGGAGGTGAGAGAGTGAGGCGAGGCCTAGCGTGTGGAGGTCCAAACATTTCAGCTCATTCAAAGAATCTTTCTTTATGATGCTTTAAGTTACACAAGCCAATGCCCGATCTGTGTGTGCACAGCCTGAAAGTGAGTTACTAAACTGGAGATTAATTCAGCTCACCATCATCCATCTTTACAGAGACAGGGAGCTAAACACAGCAGCTATTCACTGTGAGACAAAGTTGTCACCATTTGTTACGGCTATCCATTGTGGCCTGTGCCTGAATTTGCACACAGGACCTCTGCTCTACCTCTGATAACACTGAGGAAATCACATGTTGGGTTAATGCTTTAACAAACAGGTCTGCCGCCTTCTCCCTCGTCCCAGAACTGTTCCTGCTTTTTTTCCTTTACTCTGCACACTTCCATGTATTCTTCTCTCCCTCCATTAGCTCATTGCCACTATTTGTAGTAGACACACACACATACACACATGCATGAGCACACACACAGCGACCATTGATCAAAGAACCAGAAGTGTGCATGTGAAACTGTGCAGAGCATATCCACATATCAAAAAAGTCATTTTAAGCTTTTCCACTGGCTGACTGAGGTGTTTCCCTTTGACCCCTGCAGGAGCTGGCTCTGCTGAGGAGCCAGATGGGCGGCCAGGTCAACGTGGCCGTGGATGCTACTCCATCCACAGACCTGAACCAGGTGATGTCAGAGATCAGGGAGCACTACGAGGGCGTGATCAGCAAGAACCGCAAGGAACTCGAGGCCTGGTACCAGAATAAGGTGAGAAGTTACAGCTTTTATGAATAAAGCTACTTTGGTGACCTTTAAATTGTTAACTTCATTATTATTATTATCATCTACTGTAATTGATGGGTAAAACGATCAATGTTGTTTCTCTGATCTGCCCAGATTGCAGCGGTGGAGCAGGACGTGATCACAAGCTCAGAGATTCTGGTGACGTCTCACACAGAGATTAAGGACCTGAAGAGCACCCTGCAGAGGCTTCAGATTGAACTGCAGTCCCATTTGAGCATGGTATGTCAGCACAGGCAGTATTAGCAATAAAGAATGAGTTTGACACTGTGATGCTAGTAGTTACACTCACACCAGCAGGCCTTGCAGCAGATTTGAAGTAAGTTTATCACTGAATACCAACTCAGCAACTTCTCCTCTCTGACCACAACAGAAAGCGTCTTTGGAGGGCACCCTGGCAGAGACTCAGGCTCGCTATGCTGCACAGCTTGCAAGCCTCCAGAGCATGGTCACAAACCTGGAGGCCCAGCTGTCCCAGCTCCACGCCAACATTGCCAGCAACAAGCAGGAGTACGACATGCTGCTGGACCTGAAGACCCGGCTGGAGATGGAGATCGCAGAGTACAGGAGGCTGCTGGACGGAGAAGACGACAGGTGAGAGCTGAAGAGGAGAGAAAATACTGACTGATGAGAGATAAAGAGAAAAAATATCACTTCAATTGTTAAATTATTTAACACAACATGAAATAATATGTGGAAAAGTTCTAGACTAATGTTCTCTTCTTTCTTTTTCTCTTCATCGCCAGCTCAAAGCAAGGTAAGCAATGTCTCATATGCATCTAAATCTTACTTTGCCACTAAAGTGCCACTAAAGTGCCAAAAAAAAATGTGATGTGATTTTCTCATTATTGCTCTCATGTCTTTTCTTCCTTAGTGATCACAAAGGTCATCACAGTGGTGGAGACAGTTGTGGATGGAAAGGTGGTGGAGAGCAGCAAGACTGTGGATGTGGATCAGATTGAGGGATAAATCTGATGCATTGGCAAAAATCAATAAAGATCATGCAGTTGAACGTTCTTGTGTGTTGTAATTTTGTGAACAGAATGGTACACATATCACAATGTACACAATGGTACATATCTCTTACTGTGTTTGCTAATGAATGATGAATGGCTTCAGCTTATTCCTTCATGTGTATTTGATTCTGCAGACAACAACAGTAACAACAGATGAAATGCTCCTCCCAACACACTCATCAACAAGGTGTTTTAGTAAACAAGCTCTGACAAAGAAATATCAACAAGACATCATAGGAATAATACAAAATGAACCTGGTACATTTCGTCAGAGTTGGTGGAGACTGAACCAGAGCAAAAAGGCAAATTAATGGTGGACTTGCATTGATAAAATGGCTTTTTGGTATTCAGAGCCGGCTCTGCCCATTTTGGTGCCTTCGGAGAGATTGTGGTTTGAGACTTCACAACCCCCACAGATGTTTTTATTTTCAGCAGTGCAACAGGTGGCGCCCTCTTATGCTAAGCGCTGGCTCTGATAGTACTGTAATGCTGCTTTGTTTGTTTAACATGTTGGCCATCATGATTACTGTACTGGGAGTGTGTGTATGTCAGTCAATGTTAGAGTTCCTGCTGTGGGAGCACACACACTGAGGCAGTTTTAAAAGGTGCGACAGTGCTCCTGTTAGTTTGACCCAGTGGCCCACTGAGGTACTGCAACTTGAAAATCAATAGTTTCACTATTGACAGGGCTCATCAAAGGGTGAGGCCCACGTAAATTATTGGTCTTTATATTGGTCTATTTATTTTTTAAATAATTATTTTACAGCCTCAAAACCTCAGCTGGAATAAAAAGGCACCATCGTTGCCCCCCAGTGGCCAAACACTGTTTGATGCATCGTTATGGGGCTTAACCCAACACGCATTCAGTGAAAGTAAAGCAAACTTCCTGGACAAGTTTTCACACAAACAGTCAAATGAATGTTCAGATCCACATGTGTTTGTGGAGAAAACAAATCAAAGCAAAGACTTGGAGAGATTCAGGCCACACTGCTGCACTGTAAGTTTAGTGATACTCCTCAATATGTGTTTTCAAATGGTTTAAAATCTTTAATAATCGTAGTATAATGCCTGCAGAGCACACATTAAGTTTGTGAACACATCACACTTCAGTTCACCTGTGTTACTGAACACTGTGAAGTTTCTGGAGCTGAAGTCCTGAACTCACTGGTGTCTCAGAAGAAATAGTTGAGGACACAAGAGAACATCTTTGCTCAGATTTCCCCAACTGGCCTCAGGATGCTATTAGCAACACTCTTAAAGCCTTAATTTCCTTTTTACATTAAACAAATTATCTGGCTGACATTGCTACAGCCTCAAGCTGTTATGATTTCACTCTGAGCTGGTTTTACATACACGCTGCCAAGACAAACATATTCCAGTCCAACCTGAAGTAACTCTCTTAAGCTAAATATGTCATGCCACCATCATGGTATCATTTGGAATTAAGACACAAATAAATGAAACGAAAAGGACAACATGGTGTTCAGTAAACTTGCAGCCTTTTATTGCAATCACATGTATGTTGTTGGGTTCAGATTTTATGCTTGTGGCTCTGCAAGTATTACGTTTGCAGCGTGAGACAGATTAAGCTCTGGAGGTGGTGGAGGACACCACCTTGCCATTACTCAGCTCCTCTGTGACCACTACCACCTTGGAAGTGGTCTTTGAACCGGAACCGGAACCAGAACCAGAACCAGTACCACACCTAATGAAGCTGAGAAATACAGAGTTCGCATTAGAAACCGATATAATGCCACGGTGTAAAAAGAGAGTTACGATAGGAAGCATCTTTCTAGATAAATTACCTGCCCTCTCCGTCCAGCAGCCTCTTGTATTCTGCGATCTCCATCTCCAGCCGTGTCTTGATGTCGAGCAGCATGTTGTACTCTTGCCTCTGGCGCTCCATGTCAGCACGCAGCTGCACCAGTTGCTCCTCCAGGCTCGTCACCTGCATCTGGAGGCCTTGCAGCTGCCTGGAGTACCGTGCCTCCGTCTCGGCTAACGTGTTTTCCAGGGACGCTTTCTGCAAGAGGAAGGCAAGGAGAGGAGAAAGAATGAGTCAAATGAAAATATACAGTGGGTGCCTTGAATTGTAGTTTTTCTGAGAACAAAATGGGGGAACAGTGCCCAGAAGAGCAAAGATTTGCCCCAGAACTTTTCATTTACCATGCTAAGCTGCGACTGGAGCTCGATCTCCAGACCCTGCAGTGTACGCCGGATCTCGGAGATTTCTGACTTGGACGTTTGGAGACTTTCTGTGCTGACTGCCACCTCCTTGTTCAGCTCCTCCGACTGCAGTGAGACAGAAGAGAACATCAGTGTCATGTATGACAGCAACCCGAGGAGACTATGAGAAATCACTTCAACGAATATCACCAGAGGGGGTTTGGTCCGGTCTTACCTTTGTCTGGAACCAGTTTTGCAGTTCTCTCTGGTTCTTGGCGGCCACACTCTCGTACTGCTCACGGATCTCAGCCATAATGGCGGAAAGGTCTGGCTGTTGCTTTGCGTCCACCTCTACGTTGATCTGTCCACTCATCTGGTTCCTCATGGCTGCCAGCTCCTGTTGAATAAGAGGGGTGGATCAGCACATTTGATCTACATCCAAGAGAGCACATTTATTGCAAAGCAAAGACACTCAGACAGCTGTTTAGCGTTTGCTGCTCACCTCCTCGTGGTTCTTCTTCAGGAAGATGAGCTCCTCCTTGAGGCCCTCGATCTGCATCTCCAGGTCTGACCTGGCCAGTGTGAGCTCATCCAACAGCCTCTTAAGGCCGGCGATATCTGCTTCTACTGACTGACGCATGGCAAGCTCATTCTCATACCTGTGAGAGAGCAGACATTTGAAACATCAGCGTTTACATCTTCCATGTATTCAGAGTAATTTTGCACTTTTTCATTTCCAACAACATTCGGTTTCTCATCTTAAGACTTACTTGGTCCTGAAGTCGTCTGCTGCCAGTTTTGCATTGTCAATGGACAGATAGATGCCTCCATTGACACGGGTGGCGTCCTGGATCTGTGTGATGAAGCATTAAGTGCACAATCAGTATCTACAAAATAATGTGTATCTGTTGTCACATGGAGCTCCAGTACATCAGATGGTTGCATTGCATGAAACATCACAATGCAACATGCTGTGGCACCTCATTCAGACATGAGAAGTCATGTGACATACCTTTCCCTGCAGGTCAGCGATGGTGGCCTCGTAAGCTGAGTAGTCACGGGCGGTGGGGGAGGTCTTGCTCTCCAAGAACTGACGGATCTTCAGCTCCAGCTCAGCATTGGCCTTCTCCAGGCTGCGCACCTTCTCCAGGTAGGAGGCCAGGCGGTCGTTGAGGTTCTGCATGGTGGCCTTCTCGTTGACACTGATATTCATGCTATCACCTCCCCCGAAGCCTCCGCCGCCTCCCATGGTAAAACTGTAGCTGCTGCCTCCACCTCCGCTGCCGTAGCCAAAACCGCCTCCACCTCCACCTCCGCTGCCGTAGCCAAAACCACCACCACCACCAGCAACGGAGATTCTTGCTCCAGAGCCTCCTGCACCACCATGCACACTTCTAGCGTATGATCTTTGCACCATGCCTCCACCTCCACCATAGCCTCCTCCAGATAGGCTTGAACGAAGGCCTCCTCCGCCCGCCATGGAGCGGCCAGAGAATGAGACTCCGCTGGATTTCATGGAATAA
The DNA here is from genome assembly GCA_037176925.1 of Amniataba percoides. NCBI lineage: Eukaryota > Metazoa > Chordata > Actinopteri > Centrarchiformes > Terapontidae > Amniataba > Amniataba percoides. Next base: position 6,941,216 of record JBAJHX010000051.1, read on the forward strand.
GACATGGTGAAGACTGCTGAGGAGGTCTGCCTGCCTTGAAGAGAGTGAGGTGGGCTGAGATGCAGAGCTTCTCCTCAGCTCCCCTTTTATCCTGCTGCTGGCTCTCGTGTGGGTGGGGACGTGAGGGAGGGAAGGGAGGAGACTTTAGGGAGGAGCATTACCTAAAGTGGTTGTCCTGCCTCACCCATCACACACACACACACGCTCAGGTTGGATTTATGTGACGATTAGAAGAAGAAAGTGGGATTAAACTTCACCCTATTCTGTTGTGCAACTAACTGAACTCATTTAATCCTCACAAATATCTGCAAACCTCATAAAAACATAATGACTTTGTTATTTCATTCATCCCTTATTCTGATGCTCCCTGTTGATGTGTATGAAGATGTATGTGAACCTTTGTCTCTTATTTCTACAAAGTAGTCTAAAAACTGTAAAACTGCCACACCCATTACTGTTCGCCTCAGGTTAGTGATCCACTCAAATCTCTCAGGTTTTCAACACTGTCATTGTTCAGAATTGAATTTGTGCTGTAATTCTGCCAAACAGTGCTGGACAAACCTGTTACATCACCAAGGCAACACACACTGCAAACACTGTGAGGCAGATTAGGATGTATGTATTGCACTTGACTCTCAGCCAGCTCACTGCACCTCACACACCTTTTCGTCTTTTCTCTTTGTGTTATCTTGCACCAAAATCATATTTTTTGTTTTGTTTCTTTCGTTATTCATAGTTTGGGTATGTTTTTCAGATCTTCCTCTTAAAATATTATACATTCTCTTTTGCTTTGCTCAACAAGAGCCTGCAGGGTTGCATGTTAAAGTAGTTTTTATGGAGCCTTATGATGTCAGCCAATACCTGGCATGATTCAAGACTGGGCACGGCACCGGGGAGCTCACCAAGTATGGCTGAACGTTTTTTATTTATCTTGGCATTGTACTTGAGCAGGTGAATCATGCCAAAACAAGAACAAGCTTTTGCTTGTTTGCTCCTTTCCATTTCTCCACAGTGTTGCTCTCAAGTTTTTTACCATGTCCCAGAGCATTGTGCACAAATTGCCTTGAAACACAGTTAAACGTTTACTTGCAATCTTGGATTCATTTGCAAGTACTCAATTACAATTACAAGATGCATCTATTATTTCAGATATTTAGCTTGTGGTTAAATCTAACAAAGAGTTGTTTCACCTCTAACTAAAGAAACGACTAGTATAGGCTGTGCACATCCACAGCTTGGAGTAACACAAACCAGATGGGTCTTTTCATGGCTGCTTTTCATTTTGAGGTTGCAAACTCCTCTCATTCACTTGCTAAAAGGCTATAAATCATGTCCAAGATGCTGATTAGTTTGAAACCCCAGTAATATATGAGTGAAGATATTTTTGTCTCTGTGGAGATAGCATTTTCACACCAACACAGCAACTTGTTGTGCCCATCGCTCTGCACAGCTTGCACTTCATTAAGGATTTCACTGCTCACTCAGAGCTGCCTGCACAATTTGTTTTTAGAGTTTAGTTTGTATTTTACAGCACAGAGGAGTAGCAAAAAACTGAAAACCCTGCCCATCAGTTTCATATAATGCATAAATGTGCTTTCAGAAAACTACAGTGAGCATGAAAGAGTCCATGCACACTGTTATATTTGTGCAACTAGACCAATGTAAAAGGATAAGGTGAGGGTGTGTCACTGGTGGAGTGATTTTAATAGAGCATGTTATCATATCCTGTTGAATTAGTTTACATAAAGTTTACAGTAAGTTTATGTCAGAATTAAAAGCTCAATTGTCAGTGAGATAATCAGAAGTACATAAGACTCAATAAAACTGTTTTCTGTAGACTGCAACTTGCAAATTAAAATACCTTAAACTACTCCAATACACTATGAAGATATATATATAACATCGATTTAAAAACAACATTCTGATAGAGATTGGCTTTTGTCAAAAACTACAGAAATCAAGACTGAGCCATTTTTCTTCAGGGAGTAGGCAACAGTTGCATCAGCCTGAATGAAACACTATCACACCGCTGTGCAGGTCAAAGCAAGTCAAGTTGGAGAATGATGCCTGGGGTGCAGAGAAGGCTGAGTAAAACTTTTTTCAACACATACAGTACATACCTGCATGCTCATCTGAAATTAAATTCATGCCGCTGTGAAAAACAACAAAAGTCATAGCCAGTTTTTACCTCTGTGCACGATATCTTTGCAGATTTGCAGATTGAAATACGTCCCCTTTATCAGTGAGGCCAGAAGAATGGATCTGTTTATTATAAATACCTTAAAATGCAATAATAATAAATAATAATAAAGCAATGTGCAACCTTTAGTGTGTTAGCAGTTGTTTGCAGTTGTTAGTGATATTAGTGACTTTGCACTAGTATGTCTGGATAACTATTTATTTTTTACACACATTTATTGACTTCAGAAAATAAACCCTAAAGATGTCTGTGCTAACTTATTTCTGCTGAAGTGTCACTATAAGGTTGACATTTATGGGACAAATGATTATGTATAACTGTAAAAAAGATTGCAGCAAATTATTAATTATTATGACGTTGGTGATCTTATAATTTTTCGTTTCGCTTCACAAAATTTTTAATTTATCAATTTTTCAATAGCAAACCATGAGGTTCATGGAGGGTGAATGTTTGAGGTTTGCAATGAAATGTCTCCACACTTATTGGATGGGGTGCTGTGAATTTAATACTGTCGTCCATGCCGCCCTGAAGTTGAAAGGCTCAGTGATCCTGCACTTTTTTTATTAATATTTGGTATCGTATGGACATTTGGACATTTGTCAGCACTTTGTTCAAAGCACTGTTGTGTCTAAATACAGGCAGAGCAGTTTTATATATCTTACATAAGTCTGTAGGCTGGTAGTTTAAATGCCTGTAAATGATTAAGCTATGTTAAAAGCAGACATCTCAACAAGAATATACGTGTTCACAGTTTACTCATTTAACAAGTCTGTAAACGCCACATACTTGTGAACATCAGGACAGTTTGCACTCCTACTGTCAGCCGTCAGGTGAGACAGTGGCTTTATGTTACTCAGCTCAAGTCCATTTTTATCTATACAGCCCAATATTACAAATCTCCCTCTATTTATAGATTCTCAATCTATAAGGAAAGGAAAACTGCAGAAACCTCAGGGAAAGCATCAGACAAGGGATCCCTCTCCTCTCCTGAAAAAGAGCATTCGCAAACTTGTATTTGTATTCTGATGAGTTTTAGGATTTTTAGAGACTGTTTCCTTTGTCAGAGTGCTTCTGTTCTTCACTCCATGGGCAGATTTTACTTATTTCAAGACAAAATGAATGTAGATAATGTAATGCAATGTGCAGTGACAAACAGATGCACACTCTTCTGCTCTGACAGAGAAGAAGTTGTGGTTTATGCGAAGTGATTAATGGTGATGGTATGTCTAGCGGTAGGGCAAGGTGTGTCTGCGGTTCTCGTGTGAAGCAAAGTATGAGGCATGCATTCATTTTTTTAGATACTCCTGCAGGCTGGTTTAATCTCCATTCACTAAAAGGAATTCTCTGTTTTTCTAGAACATGACATTAATATATATTCAAAGCCCACTGCAGACTAAGTTGTTCATGCCTTGTATCACTGCAGTCTGCTATGCACATGCACATAGCATTTATGGAAGTATTTGCGGTTCAACTTGCATGGCTTTTGCAAAAAAAAACAAAAAACATGTCAGTTATTGTGATAAATCTTTCTGACACATTTACTGTGTCACACACCCCATCCATTTTTCATGTAAATGAGAGAGAATGCAAAAGGCCCATTCAAGGCTGAGTACAAAGTGCCTCTCTGACACCAATGAGCATAGCTGGCAGTGCAAATAGGAACAGTGTGTTCGAAAAGCACTGTGACATGAGAAATTGCCCTGAGGGCTTTTACCTGGGCGTGTAACTCCCATGCATGAGCCAACATAAGACAATATCACACTTTCTAAGTCACGTACGAGAGGCTGCAATGACTCACTGCAATGGGGGTTTGACAATGCCTCTCCCTTTGTATGTTTAAAAAAAAAAATCTAATTCAGGCTCAGACTGGTTTCAGTTACCTCTCGCCATGCCCTGCAGATACCGACCACACCCTGCAGCCAGTAATTCATATAACACCTCTAATGTTCAGGTGCACTGAGAGATGTGGAAATTTACAATACTGAATTCACAAGATTCACTTTTTCTGTCAAGTAACCAATATAATCAATAATATATTAATTGAATAGCTTAATTTCAAGTCAGCTTAACTGAACTAGATGTAAATGCACAGCCCACGTGCACTCATTTAAGCATTTAATTGCCTGAGCTGTGGAAATAATTGAGATAATTGCAGTCAGCTGAGGGAAAACCTACATTTTCTCATGTGATTCCCTGCATGCAGCCATGAAGTAAAATGAGCTACTGTGTTTTCTGTTTCTCTGAATGAAATATCTGCAGGCTGCATGTCAAAGAAAAAAGCACATACAAAGGGAATTTGCTCACCGTGTGTGACCAGTTTTTACTGTTACAATTAGGCTCAAAGTTTGACATCAGCAGAGTGAATTTAACATTAGTGTTGAAGTTAAAATGGGAATGTATGTGTGTGTTAGGTGTGAGCTGCAGGGCTCCAACAATGGAGCATAATCCTTTCTTTATTGATTTGTCTTGTCTAGTCCTGCAGAATAATTCAAATCTTATGGTCTAGACTGTGAGGCAAATTAATTTGATCATCTTTGCCTAAACTTGATGTCACCCTGCTGCACAAAGCTGCTGAAACAGCATAAATCACATTACAGAGCCACTTATTATACTTAATTATACAGGTGATAGCAAGAGAGTGTTAATGGTCAAATGAGTGCAGCACAAAAGCAGTGAAAGGAAAGGAGCCTTTAACACTGAGTCATTTTAACCAACAGATTAACTCACTGAGTAGGTGAATCACTGACTGCTGGAGATCTCAAGTCTCCACTTGAATCAACTCCACCCAAATGAAAAAGCCTGTGTGACTCAGGAGTCGAATTAAACCTCACCGCGCTGAATCTACGCTTTAAAATGTTACGATTACTTTATTTTTATTCTCTGCAAAGTGCGTTTAAGTACTTTTTAGTTCTCTTTTCTGCATATTGCTGTGCATATTCACAAAAAAAACATTATTGTGTGATTAATGTGAATATGGTTCTCACATTAATCTCACAAGAATGTGTTTTGTTTTTTTTTTTACTTTTTTTACTTTACGGCATCGGGATTGTGCTTTTTGTGCACATCACTGTTTACAGTCCTGGGGCTGAGCTACAATGACTGTGTTTCCAAATGTATCTTGTGCAGAAACAATCTGTTTCCACTTAGGTAAAATAAGGTCATAGATCCAGAAAGGTTATGCTGAGATTTCACTGTTAGAGAGAGAACAGAGGTGACACCTGGTGGTCAGAAGTAAAATTACATCCTAAATACTGCAAGACTCGTTAGTGCCAATTTTGCTTTAATTTAGGATAAAGGAGACATCAACCCTGAATACATTGGACAAACAGTGGGTTTTTATCATTTTCTTTGTATGATCTAAATTTATCTTGAATCTCTTTTACAACCCCTGTGTTATTTTCATGTCCAAAACAGCATGTTTTTTACGACTGAATTCGGTCTATGCTTACATCTTTCTTTCAAGTATAATCCACCCTTTTAAACTGTAATACACATTTGTCATATGCATCTGCATCTTTTCTGGCTTTTAATCACACTTTGGTCTCATATTTATCAGAGAAAGCACCAATGAACAATCATCACTTGTTGCAACTTTGCTATTTGATTACAATCAAAAGAAAAAAAGCGCCCAGGCAACCCCCCTTAAAAATACTTTTTGAGAATATTATGATGATTCAGGCAAAATCACGAGTTAACAGCTGACTGTAAAAACATCAAGCAGGAACAGGAGTCAACATTCAGAGGCCAAATCAACGTTAGAGAAACAAAAGTCAGCTTAGCGGCAGGAGAGGTGAGCAGAGCTGTTACTGAATTTCCTCCACTTGGGTGTCAACGCTGGAGGACACCACCCTTCCATCAATAACCTCCTCCACGATGGTCTTCACCCTTCTCTCAATGTGGGGTTTATGCTCTGCAGAGGTGGAGAACAAACGTGCCGTGACTGCAGTGAAAGGAGTTTAATTCTCTGACACTGCTGTGGTGAATGATTTTTATTCTTACCTTCCACTTCCACCACCTTGCTGATGACCACAGACCTAATAAAGGAGAGAGGCATCATCGTTTTAAAACCTGTTTTCTTGCTTTAAAACATATTTTCTTGCTTTCTTGATATTAGATACTTAAAATCTCACTTTGTCTGCTGCTCGACCAAACCTCCCTCCAGCAGCCTCCTGTACTCAGCGATCTCCAGCTCCAGCCTCATCTTGATGTCCAGCAGCAGCTTGTACTCGCTTTGCTGCTGCTCAATGGAGATCTTCAGCTGCTGCAGCTCTGTCTCCAGCGTGGTGATGGTCATCTGCAGCTGGCTGAGCTGGACGCTGTATCGACTGTTCACTTCCTCCAGGTTCTGCTGCAGGCACTGAATCTGTGAGACAAACAGGAAAGGTGTCAGGTGAGTGATCACAGAGCAACGCTGCCCGTCTGCCTGATGGGAAATGAGAAAGCTGGGGAGTCACGATGGATTGGGTCAGATCTTTTCAAACAAGCTGCCCATATGAAGATGTCACCTGCTGTTCATACAAAAAAGATACCAAACACTGGCATAGTAAACATTTTTAAAGGTAAAATCTCCTCCTCAGGATTAACAAAGGACTTTATTACGACTTTTATAAATCACAGTGAGCAAAAGCCAGTCAGCTGTGCATGTGAGTATTGGTTTGTTGGACAGAGGTGAACCTGTGTGATGAATTAACCTTTCACATGTCAAAATGTGCTTTTGCATGCCGGCATTTTGTACCTCTGTGTGGACACTTTGGCGATTTATCTCCAAACTCTGGTATGTCCTCTTCAGCTCCGACAGCTGCGAGTAGAAGGACTTCACATCCTTTGAACGTACACTGATTTCTGTCTGCAGACCGTCCACCTTCAGAGCGAGAATCAGAATCAGACTTAGAGCCAAGCAGAAATGTGAGATGATCATAAATATAGTATGTAGAAAACTATAAGAAAGGGTGAAAGCAAGAGCTGACAAAGCATCTACAGTATGGCTGTTATTTCAGTGAAAGAACTGAAAGTCTGGTTGTTTCACACACACATAAATATATAATACATGTGACATCACTGCCTATCTCACCTTCAGTTTGAACCACTTCTCAAGCTCCTGGTTGTTCTTCAGCACCAGAGCTTCATACTGCTCCCTCATTTCTGTGAGGACCTTCAGCAGGTCTGTAGACTCTGTGCTGTCCACCTCGACGTTCACCGTGCCGCTCTGCTGGATCCTCAGCTGATGCATCTCCTGCAACATGGAAGAGAGACTCATCTGGTGTGGTCGGAACAACCTGGAACTGAACACGCTCAAGACTGTGGAGATGACAGTGGACTTCAGGAGGAGCCCCCCTACACTGCCCCCCCTCTCCATTCACAACAACACGGTGTCTGCTGTGGATAGTTTCAGGTTCCTGGGTTCCACAATCTCCCA
>JBAJHX010000051.1:6948931-6985239 GCA_037176925.1 Amniataba percoides
ATACCGAAGTCAAATTCCTTGTATGTGTTCACGTACTTGGCAATAAAGCTAATTCTGATTCTGATTCTGATTCTGATCTTTATCTCCTGCATTTTAGACAGCGAGTCAGGAAGGCCACCACCCACAGATGGCGCCATTGTACTGAAAAACAGCACAGATGAAAGCCACTGTGATTTCAGATCCTTCAGCATCTTCAAAAAGCATCTTTCTCACAAATTGTGTTTTAAATTTCACAATAGTGAATATTTCCCTGTAGTTCCTCACCTCCTCGTGGTTGCTCTTGATGTAGGCCAGCTCCTCTTTCAGACCTTCCACCTGCATCTCCAGGTCACCGATGGAAAGAGTCAAGCTGTCCCTGACTCCTCGCAGACGAGCCACATCAGCCTCCACCATCACACGCGCGTTCTGCTCCGTCTCATACCTGCAGGGGGAGGCCAGGTGTCGGTGTATGCAAATGAAATGAGTGACAGCAAAACTACTTGCAGCCTTTGTGCTCCTTCCGTGGATGTAAATGACATCCAAAATGACAGACTGTAATTACTACATAGTCTTCAGTTTGGTTGACATGCAGCAAAGTGACGTTGCTGGAAAGTTCACACACATTTTAATGTGAGGCAACGAAGGAATGTGGACCTACTTCATCTTAAAGTCATCTGCGGCCAGCTGAGCGTTATCAATCTGCAGGATGATGCTCTGATTCTCTGAGAGTCTCTTCATGAGCTGAATGGAGGTGGTGAAAAATTGTTTATTGACATGTTCACTTGTTATCATGAATATATGTTGTCATTTTTATACAGTAAGGACACCAAAACATGACGTTTCATACACTGATGATGATCTTATCGAGTGTCTGGGTAGAGTTCAAAACCAACTTTTATACAAAACAGGAGCAATTCATTGATTTTATGAGTTTTGACTAAATGTTTGTTCATGTTGGTGCAGTGTTTCAGTGACTGTAAGATTTTAGCTGCACACATGGACATGTTGACCTGTTTGGGAGGTCAAATTCTGCCTGATAATCATCACATGCACACGGCAAACAGGATCTCTCAAACACCAAATGGTCACAGCATCATAACCGTCACCACATTCACTCGTCGTCTACTATCGTGTGTATTTGTCAGTTCTGTCTCGTCTACCTTAGCTCGCAGGTCAGAGATGGTGGCAAAGTAGGCGGTGAAGTCGGAGGCGACGGAGGGAGCTCTCTTCTCATAAAACTCTCTGATCTGCAGCTCCAGCTTCCTGTTGGCTGACTCGAGGGATCGCACCTGCACACAAAGCAGAGGACAACATGACGCTCTGACAGCTGACTGATGACATTTAGACAACACTTTTGTTCCGGCTCATAACATCACATCCTGGGTGGCACCATGAAAGGATTTTGAACAAATCCTGAAAATGCCCAGTGAATGCTTTGAGTTCAGATTATTGTGGCTTTGTGTGGAGGAGACGGTGGCTGTCAGGCATCAGGTGGTGATGAGTGAGTTATCTCAGCAGTTTAAACACACTAAACACACACACATTATTATTATTGTCTGTCGCCTTCAATAAGATCCACCTGCAGCCTGTCTGACCTGATTTCTAGTCACCAGTGAAATCTTTTTCTCAGTAAATCATAAAAAAATATAATCAGTAAAATGTAAAAGTACTTTTTACAGTTCTACAATTATTACTGTTATCAGTTCATCAGATGAGTATGTTCTCAATCAATTTATTGATCATTTGGTCCATGTGAAAATGTCCATCACTGTATGTGATGACCTCATCGGATATCTGTGTCTGTCTGACCAGACAAATCCCAAAAGTACTGAATTCATTATAATGCAAGAAAAGTGGCACATTTCCTCCCCTGAGAACTTGGTTTGGGGAATAGTTGCAGATTCGTTTTCTGTCAGTAAACTAATTGGTTAATTGGTTAACTGACTGTTTAACTGCTTGTTGTGGCCGCTCAGAGGTCAGCCATCACATTTAGCTCTGCCTCTAATGTGCTGCTCTCATCATGTGGCCCTGCACTTCTTACAACGTGCCACCATGAAGGAAGCATTTCACATGAAACTACATCAAAGTCGTGCTGCACGAAGCCACCAGCCGTCCTCACATCACACCTGCAGAGCAGCTCACCTTCTCCAGGTAGGAGGCCAGGCGGTCGTTGAGGTTCTGCATGGTCAGCTTCTCGTTGTTGATCACCGCCGTGTCGCTGTAGGAGCCCAGAGACCCGCTGCTGAACACGGACTGGGAGATGCGGGTCCCGAAGCCCCCCGCGCCCCCGTACACGCTGGGCGCGCGGGCCTGGAAGGCGCCGGAGGAGATGCGGGACTGTCCGAGCAGCTGCACCCCCCCGCTGAGGCTCATGGCGCTGGAGCCGGACACGCTGCGGGCGCTGTAGCTGCTCTGGCGGGAGAAGGAGAGAGCCATGATGCTGGAGCTGCAGGTGGAGCTGGAGGTGAGATGGAGGTGAGATGGAGAGTCTCTGAGGAGTGTCTGAGCTGGAGGCTGAGGGACTTTTTATAGCTGTCAGAGGAGCAGAGAAACCACAACAATGTCAGGCATGCAGATGATGTTTGTTTAAACCTACAAGGTGTGTGCAGTGAGGATCTGAGGCAGACAGGCTGAACGTCAAGTTTGTCAGCTTAATGGTTGATTAACTGATAACCAGCCAGACATAATAGTTTTCCCTCTTCAGTGTCAGCTGTACTTATTGTGTAGTAGGTTTAAATGCCCTGCACTTATCTGCTTGAACATCTTTTCAGGCATTTCGAGCTGCAAACAGAGCGCAAAGCCCCCAGTGTTTTAGAGGACTCATTAAAAGGGAGATTATGTCACTGTCAGCAGGAGGAATAACAGGAGCTCTGTCAGATGAAAGCTTGTATTTGTAACAGCAGACAAAAGCAGTTCAGTCATATTCAGCATGTTTGTGGTCACAGATGCAGGTGGACTGGTGTGATCAACACGAGGCAGATATCTGTGTGTCTCTTACTGTCAGTCTGACTTTAAGATGCTTAAGTTTTAACAAATACTTTTGTCCTTCAGCGGATGTTTGTGGCCTGACTGGCTGCTGTCCAGCTTTAAAGTAAGAAAGACTCATTTAAATGTGTCTTTCTGCTCTTAATCAGATCAATAATCAGGTGGAAAGAGATCAACCTTTCTTTGTGTTTCTTTGACCCACTAATAGAGTGTAATATGAGTAACTGCATTAATATTCAGCATGTGTTTCTGCAGTTTGCATGATGATTTGCATGAGTTTAAACTTGTTTCTGGCCTCTGACATCCTGCAGCTGCAGCTGATTTTTCCAGAATAACTACTGACATCACAAAAGTTACCACACTCGCTCTGCACCATCATCATCAGCATCATCGTCACCGCCTTTGTCATGTCGACAGTCGCACTGAAGTTCCTCTCTAATAAGTTTTTACTTTACTGTACAAACGCTGCCTTGCACGTCCACTCAGGGATGAAAGAGCGCTTCAAAGTGTGTACTGACAGATGTCAAAGAAACATGTGAGAGGAATGGCTGGGAAACCAGTGTCTTTTTAACCACTGTGAACTGGTTCTTTATAATTACTTTCTGTTCTTTTCAGCAGCCAAAGATATTTCTTTCCTTTCCAGTGAAGCAGGAGGGCGTAATCAAAAAGCTTAATTACTGTTACAATGAATGATTTAGAAAATATGTTTCTATCAACACAACAGTGGACTCAATGCCCCACCCTGGACCACAACACACACACGCACACACACACGCACACACACATAGAGGACTGTCATGTCTTTTTATGGGAAGCTTATCTGTGGTCCAGAGCTGTTTGACAGAAGAATCAAGAAACAGTCTCAGTCTCAGTGAAACAAACCCGTCTGGGAAAGTGAAATATTTACGAGCATTTCCTTGAAATCTCCACTGGAGATCCATTTAAAAATGTCTCATCATAACACACGAGAGAAGAGGATGAGATGTCTTTTTGTTTTCTTTTTAGTGTAAAGGCTTTAATCAATAAAGTAATAAACAATGTTTAGATCACAATCTCAGTTATAGTTTTGTATTTAACCCATTTCCCTTTTTATTATTTTCTTCAAATAGAGGACAACAAAAAGCATCTTTATTTTTCTTTGAAGGTCCTTCTGTGTGAGCAGGTGCTTTATCGGGGATTTTACCAATGAAAATGGATGAGATATCAGAAGTTTATGACCTGTTTTTACATGTAACTATGCAACTATTGTGCTTTTTGGGGGACGTGATCAGGACCAAAACATCCGTTAGACCAGAGAGAAAAGCACAAATGAGGAATTTTACGGCTTCACAGGCGTCTGTGGCTTAAAATAAAAAATATCTATGTGACACATACCTGCCTGATAAAGTCTGAATCTCACCCCGGCTAAAGGTCGAAGGAGCGAGCTCGTCTGTCTTATGTGGCGTCAGATAAATTTATCAGATTTCAGAAACAGGATAACAGATAAAACAGATAAATTTGTCAGATTTCACATACGGGTGTGTCGCACCAGTCAAGTGAAAGTTTAAATATGAAATCTTAAAACCTGTGACCTGAGTAAAACCTGAGTTTTTCCATCACAAAGTTATTGAACATAAATGTCAAGAGTTAACAAGTGATATTCCGTCAAGATCATGTCCGAGGTTCAGGTTTTACTTTAAAGTCTGCTCAGGTTTACTCGTTAGTCAGAAAATCTGAGACGTTGTCTGCAGGTGAACACACACATCTGCATTTCATGTTCTCTATTATGTTGCTGTCACTTCCACTTAGTGTGGGACGCCGACACCCTGTCATACCTAATGAATCCCGCTGACACATGATGGTTTCTCTGCCTGCTGGAAAATACTTAAAGGAAGAATCCATACAGTATGTAAACAGTGGCAGTCAGCCACGCTCTGAGGTGTGTTTTTACTGAAACAAGTTTACGTCATCTGGAAAGTCCAGGCTACAACATGACAGGATGGAGGTAATAGTTACCTCCAACCAATCATTACATCACACACACTTTGATTTTCTTGTGAATGAGATTTATCATCATCCAGCTCAACTTTCTTGGGGAAAAAAACAGTGTTGAATGAAAGAAAAGTGATGCTGCTATTCCAACATGTCAGTGCCAGCTGATAAGTGAAGAACAACACAAACTCTTGTTTTTTGCTTTTAAAGGCTCGAGCTTGTGGTTACATAGTTACATCAGATCCTCTGTATTGGATTTCTTATGTAAACGCATTGACTCCTTTTATTGTTCTTGCACAGTCGTTTCCTCTACGCACATCCTCTCAGTGCATCTGTCCACCAATCAATCCGTTGGCTCTGTTATCTGTCTTTGATTTTAAACCGTCTTCCTGACACCAAACTGGTATAAAAGGGTCGATCTGCTCACAATCACCAGAACTGCAACAGAAGCAAAACTCTTCTTGGACTTCACCGCGCACACATCTCATCTCGTCCTCACAGGTACAGTAACTCTGACTTATTCTGTCACTTTGAGTCAATATGAATCAAACTGTTACCAAAGGCTCTTTTCCCCCCTTTCTTGCACACAGACATGTCAGGGAAAGCCATCATGGTGTTTGCACTGCTGGCTGCACTGCTGGTGTCGGCTGCTTCACCCGGAGAGGCCGCAGAGACGAATTCACTTCAGCAGCTTCTGGCCAACAGAGTGAACGTGAAGGGCGCGGCTGGCAGACAGGAGCCAGTGCTGCAGCCTCACTCTGCACAGACAAAGAGACGGGCACACCTTTCAGAAGATGAACGAGAGATTATGTCCAAACAAATAATGCAAGCGATTTCAGGTATGCTGCAAGTCATTGTGTGAAAGTGTTTTGTTTCCCTGTGCATCAATTAGATAACTGTGTGAGAGGGCGGAGACCCAGAGAGACGCTCAGATCTGTGCACTGAATCCTGTGTGGTTGTGTGGTTCATGTAGGAATGGTTTGTTCACAGAGGTGATGAACTCTGAGTGCATGTCAGATCGGGACTACCAGGGCTGGTTGGACTTTGGACGCCGCGACACTGAATGAGACACCAAGAAAACCTCCATGCTAAGACTTCCTGCTTTGTGTTAAGATTGTATAGAAAGTCAGTGTTTCACTTTCCCTGCAACTTTATAAATAAACTATTTTGCAGAATGACCACATCGGTCTCTTGTGTTAATGCGTTGCTGTCACGAGGGGATAAAGAGACACACAAGACTGTGCTGGATGGAAATGCAACAACATTTTATTCACAGGTGATAAAAGTTGAACACACTGACATTTACAGCTGTGACGCTAACACAGAACAGAGCAAACAAAGTGCATAGAAACAGTAGTTTGGTTGATTTAAGTCCAAACACAGATAGCTAGAATCTGTTTCTTCCCTTTAAATCCACAGTATCCTATGCCTTTTAGCTACAGCTGATTAATCTGAAGGTTTTCAGAGACATGTGTCGTTTAAATAATTACAACCACTCTTCTAATATCTTTTAAATAAGGATTCCCCTGAATTCATTTTGAATGCCCCCAATAACTATTTTGATTTCATTTCCTGATGTTCCTGATGAGGTGAAATACAGCAGATTTGCACAAAAGCACAATTTTCAACACAGCTCATATACATATTGCTTCTAAAACAATCATCGTCTTTGATGCAGTGCGGTGAACCTGATTTATATGTTTTGGTGAGGTTTGGCTCAGGATGAAGTCCACAAGACATTCAGAAATTCAAACAGCTGGCAGGTGTGTGCAGCCATGATAACGTGTGTGATGTGGAGGGAGGAGCTGACAGCTGGAGGACGTCAGCGTCGCCATGTTGCAGTTCAGTCAGTTTATCTTCTGTCCCAGTTTGGGCCAGATGTCATTGCCATGCTTCTTGATCAGTTTCTCAAGTGTTTCAGTCAGTTTATTTGACAATCTTATGTACAACATGCTTTACCTTCATTTAGCAGCTAATAAGCAGGAAGACCAGAGTGTGTTTTAGTGCATTTGGAGGTACTTCAGTGTGACAGCATTGGTTTGTTTGTGGTTTCAATCATTTTCATCATTTACTGCACATAGTTTTTTACTTTCCCAAATGACAACTTTGTTCTCTAAACATAAGTGATGTTCCTCTTTGGAAACTAAAAAGACTAAAGACGATAAAGTTTTTTAAAACCAGTGGCAGAGAGTATGCATAAAATGACAATCACAATAAAGTATAAAATATTTTTTTCTTCATGACGTTTCTCTTTTTTTTCTTCAAAAAGTAGCTATTTCTGCAGGTTGCAGTCAAACAGACTGGTGATCAGGTGATGGTCCTGAGATGAAGATGTCACACACACACAAACACACAACTACTGTACACAAATGAATAGAAAAGAGTATTACTGTACACTACAGACGACTTAAAGTAAGTATGGCTCTAGCACGTTCTGTGGCTTGTGTTTTAAAGACACCAGGTCCTGAACCGCACAGTGGGAATAATCACATGGCTGGATGCAAAGTCACTATGGTGAATGAGAGAGGAGTTAAGTGGTGAACAATCCTAGTCAAGCTTTCACGGGATGCCTCGACTGCTTCTGTCTCTCGGCTTCCTCGCGGCCCGTCATGCCCCAGGCTGCCACTCTGTGCAGCCCCAAACTCTGAAGCTTCTCCACCAAGTTCCAGCTGAAAATGTTCCTTCTTCCCTCGCCGTCCGACGACGAGCCTCCACCTTTGTCTTTTGCTGTGGTGCGTGAAGGTTTTGCACTGTAGTGCACGTTGTGGTGGGGATAAGGATGGGCTGAGATGCCGCGCTCTTGAAGCAGCTGCACGAGCCCGAGTGATGACGTGGTTACGCTTCTCGTTGTGGTGGCGGGGGTGGTGGTGGGGGTGGACTGGCCTCTCAGGCCAAAGCGCTGCGGGTGGGATGGTGATGAAGTGCTCAGGAGCTCACTGTTCCGACAAGATGGCACGCCGAAAGAGTGAAGGCTGCCGACAGAAGAAAAAATGATTCAAAACAAAAATAAACAGATACAAACATGCAAAAACATGCAAGCTCACACAGAAATAATAAAGAAAAAACAGTCAGTTAGTTCATTTGTTGTTAGTGTCTGTCTGTAAGATGGACACACGATGCGTGGGAACGGTGAAGAAACAGGATCTGGTGGTTTGCTGAGATGAAAACCTAGAAAGGGCAACTGGTGTTAAAACATGTAGTGGAACAAGCCAAGAACACGAGACACACAAACAAGTTAGAGCAGATGTCGCAGCCGTATGAAGTGTTAGCAGGAGATGCAGGGTGTGGACTTTACAGAAGCACAGTGCAGGAAAATTCCTCACAGAAGCTACGATCATTTCAGTAAGGTCAAAGAAAATTTATGTTTATGTGTGTTTCTGTTTAACATCTCTGATCACACACTAAGACTTTTGAAAATGTAGGCATGAAAATATAATCATTAACCCAACGCTATTTAGTTAAACAAACACTGTGCCTCCATAAGTGCTTCGTGCTTCATTGCTAATCCGCAGCTCTTACTTTGCCCCGAACACTCCTCCTAGAGTTGGAGAAAGAGCCTCGACAGACGTTTCCTGCCGCTGTGGGGCAAAGAGCAGATGTTAAGAGGGGGGAAAAACAGCATGGAAGAGAGGAAATCTGGGATATCCACACCTACTGAATGAAGCGACACTGCGAGAAAAAAGATGTGATTGATGAATGTCTCAAATCATCCGAGGAGGAGATTTACTGAGCTGTAACAAAAAACACAAAAGCATCTGTGCTATGAACAGTATATGTGCGTATATGCTTACCTAGCGGAGAAGGGGGGGATGAGTAGGGAGGGTTGGAGGACTTGGCAGGTGGTGATGGTGTGTGTGGGAGAGGTCTGAGGGAGGTTGGGACCGGATGGAGCGACTGTGAGGTCATGGAGGGAGAAAAAGCACATTAAACTACGCATGAAGAAAATGACGCTGAAGGAGAAACTACAAGAGCAAATGAAACTGGAGACAGCTACAGGTGTACTATAACAGGACGCAAACGATCTAAACTGGGATAAAGAGAAGCAGGAAGCGTGGAGGTAAGTGACAAATGACAAAGCTGCACGTGTGTCCTACCCATGCCGTGAGCTCCAGAGAGATGCGACAGGTCCGGTTCGTCCTCCTCCAGGTCGTTCAGACTGTAGACGTGCTGAATGTCGACCTCCAGCTCCCTGAAGTCTTTAGTCAGGACGCCTGGACGAGGGTGCAAGATGCCGCCCAGGTTTGGTTTGGCCAGCTGCTGCCACTGGTGCAGAGTCACTGAGCCTGATGTGAGGGAGGCAGAGGAAGCTGAGGAACACTACAATCTGATGCTCATTTACTCTGTGATTTAATTATTATTATTACTTGGTGGTGTCGAAATGGACGCTGAAGCTTTTACCTTCCAGAGGCTTGACGATCTGCAGGCGGTCGGGCAGGTAGGACCTGGATCCTGCTGAGGAGCCGCACGAGTGCCGGGAGCTGCCGTTGGAGTAGTTGGTGCCCGTCGACGCCGCTGGGCTGGAGGCGAGGCTGTCGTTTGGTGTTAGGAAGCCGCTGGAGCCCTCGCCCTCCTCGCACTCGGCTGCCAAAGCGTGAAGTTTACGCTCGCGCTCCACGTCGAAGAAAGGCCGCTCGGAGGAGTGGTTCTGCTGACGGGCGGACAGGCTGCGCAAGGCGGCTTCGAGGTCCTGGCCTCCCGGCGTGCCTGGCTGGCCCAGACGCTTTGGCCCACTGACACTACGGTGAACAGAGTGTTTTTAAACCCAGTGCATTTCTACTCTTATTTAGCAAAAACAGGAAGAAGTGACTTTATGGAGTATATATTATTACTATATATATATAGTATTTAGAGTATACAGATATTTTCCGTATAACAGTGAAGGTACGTGTATAAACACACACCTGCTGTCTTCTTTCGGAGCATTACTGAAGCTCGGCTTGTCCTCCAGAGTAAAGCTGGCGTTGTCTGAGCCGTAGTAGCTGGTTCGGGGGGTGCTGGTGCAGCTGGAGCGAGTGGACGCCGAGCTGGAGCCGGGCAGTCCCGGGGAGTGGCACCGAGACCGCATCCTCACGGCCTTGTTCACCACCTTCACTGTCTCAAACACACGCCAAGGGTGGTTCCTGCCAGAGAGGGTCAGACTTCGACTTAGACTTCACTTTACTGATCCCTTTGGGATGACCCAAGACGACACTACTTATCAAATTCTGTCAATATCTGCTTGTTTTCTGATTTCAAAGTAAAAATTCATTTGTTTCAATGTGGAGATTTGAAAATTTGTTCTTTTTTTAATCCTTAAAGCTGCTGTCAGGTGTTCATTGAAGGAAAATTGCACCTCTGCTATGGTCTATTTCATAAAAAAAAAAAGTGTGCACCACCCTTCACAAGCATTTCTCTACAAGATTAGAAATTCATGGTTGAATAACAATCAGGGTTTAACAATCAGAGATACCTTCCTTGGGTGTTATCAAAAAAACAACGAATCTGCTTCTTCAGAACTGTCTGGGTGTGGCTGCGGTTTCACCAGGTCTGATTGACATTTTCCTGGCAACATAACAAAAAACTACAGCAATGACAAAAAAGAAGTCATATTTTCATTTAACCTTCACTACAACCAAAATATTTTAAGAGCTTCTCATCCATTGTCGAGAAAAACTGCATTAAAGTGGTCAGAAAATTTAGAGGAACTACTAAGAAGTTTACTTGGCTGCTTTTTCTGAAGTCAACTTTGAACCTCAAACCTAGAATGAACTTTTCTGACAGCCTTCAACAGTACCAAACTAACAAAAACACTATAAAACACTTCAAAGCTATAATATCTTTGTCATATCTTAACGTTTAGGTACAGGAGGAGGGTAAACTCATGCAAGAAAACACAGTGAGCACTCGTGATACAGCCGTGTTAGAAATGCAGTCCACAGGTTGGAGGGTTTGAAGCAACAAGGCTTTCTTCAAACTGGAGAATAAAAGTCTTCAAGCTGCTTTTAACAATAAAGTCAATGTCTGATGCATAGTGCACAATCAGAGCGAGAGACAGTGGAAAATAAAATGTGAAGCGTTTGACGTCAGGCTCAGAGAGGAGGCAGCTGAAAGGTTGAAAGAAAGGAGGGTGACCAGGTATGCCATTTCATTTTCATTTTGTTTTGGCTTACGAAATTCAAATAACTTGTTCAGAATAACCCTATAATAAAAAAGAAAAGGCCATGATGCATCCAGGGAAAGAAGAAAAGGAAGAAGACAGTGACAGCAGTGATAAATGTGTTGATGTTTGATCTGCTCAGGTGGAAATCTTTGTCCCTCATCCTCCCCTTCATGTTAGTTTTTACAGCAGCTCTGTGATTGGCACTGCAGCCTCGTCAGAAATGAAAGAAGTCCTGTTGTTTTGATGTTTTTCACATGACTCCTCCACTCAGCGTGTTGTGTGGTAAATATCTTTAATTTGTTGAGAATAATTGTCATCAACCTTTAAAAACCCACAGATCTTAAACACACTATGGTGTGAGTAGTGTACACGTTATGTATTGTTGTGGCAGATAACGTAAGCCTCAACCTTTAGTGTTGTTATTATCTCAGTTAATTGGCTTGGATTATGGTTTGGCTCGACTTAAGTCAAGTAAAATGGTTATTCCCTGGATAAAGGCCAGTTAAAACTATCTCTGGCAGGTGACAAAAAAATCAAAACACCCACACAAACTTCTCCAACAGGTCCTACAGCACAACCTGTTGCTCCTGTGCAGCTGTGCGTGCCGTGAGACTCTTAAAGACTCTGGAGGGTTGTGTCTTATGTTACTGCAGAGCACATTTCATCTAGCTAGAAATGAATTGTTCAGAGAGGTCAAAGTCAGAAAATGACGGGCTCACTTGTACTCTGCAGGCGCTGGGGTGTCGAGGCCTTTGCGGAAGGTGCCCTCTATCTCGGCTGCCAGTGAGTCCATGGGGAGGACGGAGGCGAGCGCGGTGTAGCGCTGCACCGTGCTGTTGGGCAGGCTCTTATTACGCAGGTTCTTGATGTCCTCTCGGGCCTCGTGGAGCATGTCCTCACACTCGGAGTACTTGTCCTGCAGGTCTTTGAGCTGCAGACAGAGGGAGACAAGTCTGTCAAAGCGCAGTGCAGAAACGGTGTCATTCACAGTGTCTGAGCAGAACACTGGCTTTGTATGAGGAGAAGTCAGAAAACCAGAGGCAGCTGTTTTATTAGCTGCATGAGAAAACATGGTGGGAGTGTTGTGACAGTCAGCTGTGTCTCTGCCTCCTCCTGACTCATTTTATTACCAAGGAGACTAACAAGAGCTCTGACTACACTTCATTAAATCAGCATTGAGATTGTGCCAACACAGAGATGCACCATTTTTAAATTCATAATCTGTTTTGATGTAATTTATTCTGTACCTACTTAGTGTGGTCTGAAAAATACAACATATAGAATAAATGAAATTAGCTTGAAGTTTACAAACAACACCTCTACGTGTCAGTGGGCTTGAAAATACAAAAAGCATGTTTTAAGCGATCACACTGTCATTTTGACCATTTGGATGGAAAAACAAAAGTGAGATGTATTTTGTCTGTAAGTGTCTTGCCTCTGATTTGAGTTTCAGCTGACTCTCACGGGAGGCACTCAGGTTTTGGTTCAGCTCCTCATTCTCATGGGTGAGCTAGAGGACAGAGAGAAAAAGAGACATTTACAAAGATAAGTGACTTACAGCACAACTCTCCGTAAAGTCTGTAACTGTTTTCAACTGTTTGACTCTTAACTAGAGAATCTGTGAGTGTGTGTTTCTCTCACCCCTTTGCAGCGAGCCTGCAGGTCGACAATCTGAGCGAGCAGCGAGCTGATCTCTTCCTGCTGTCGGAGAGAGTCCTCCACTTTCTTTGCCAGCTCTTCTGACAGGTCGACCACCTGCTTGTTGACCGACGCTGAAACAAACAAACTCTGTAAATACATGAACAGCTAACAGGCCGTCTGCGCTTCGTTTTTACTGACTGACACAAGAAAGTTGCACTTACAGAGCTCCTCCACACACACCATCATCAGCTCCTGCTCTTGCTCCTCGTAGTTGGTCGTCTCTGTTGTGAGCTCGCTGGCCTGCAGAAATAATGTCAAAATGTGAGAATCATCCATGTATTAGACTGAAATTGTTCATAAATAAAAGGGTATTTATGCAATGTAAAATGAGCTGACACATTGCATTTTTGGTACTTTCACCTGTTTTTTGCAAATAAAAGCCACTATGCGAGTGAAAATATTAGTTCAGGATTAAAAGTGGGGTAGCAGTCGGTTTGAAGTGTTGCATACCTCTAATCGCAGTTTGCGGTTCTCATCCTCTAAACCCTTCAGTTTCTGCTGCAGGAAGTCATAGTGGACAAAGTTGCTGAGAGAAGTGCACGATTCGTTTCTTTTTATTCTACAACAAGAAAAAAAAAACAGTTGGTATTTTCCTCACTTTGAGACAAAATCATCTAATTGTCAAAAATGTCTAAGCAGCCGGACAATTAATTAATCAACTACAGACAGCAAACTGGTTTATTTTCCACCAATTAACTAACTGATAGATTGAGATAAATAATAAATGCAGTAAATAAGCTGCTGCAATGAAAAGAAATGAAAAGAGGATGGTAATGAAAAGCGATAAATTAGTGATTAACTGCTGAAGGGAGAGCTTAGCCAGAAACCTTGACAGGATCAGGGGAGATGTTCTCATGTATGTTTACAGGCTCAGTGCGCTGAAGAAACATTTAACATCTCTTATATTTCACTGAACAACTGGAGCAGGAGGGCTGTTATATGTAATTCTTCCACAGGTATCTTAACCTCTGCGTACTGTGTGTGTTTGTGTGTGGGAACCCACGGTGAGTGTGTTTCTGCGTTCTCGATCTCCTCGGTGCTCGCGTAGAACTGCAGCAGGTCGTCTCGCATGGAGAGCTCGTGGCGAAGTTGAGCAATCTAGAAAAGACAGTAAGCTGATGTGACTCAGGCCCAGCAGACTGTGTGACTGTGCATCAACGTATCACAGATCATGTGTGTTGTTTGACATGTTACGCGTTTGTACCTCCTCCTTTGCAATTTCAAGCTGCTCATCCAGCATTTCATTGCGTGCCGTCAGTTCCTGGTTCTGCTTCAGGAGGGACTGGCCAATCCGCGCGGCTAACTCCAGATCCCGCTCTTTCTGCAGAGCGACACATAAACACTGCATTTATTTCACTGCACACAGAATAATTATACAGCACATAAACGTATGATTTAAATGAAAAATCAACGTGTCAGTGAGGAGGAGAGCTGCAAATGTCTTTTTTCTAACCAAAATGAATTTTCTTTGTTCTGATTGCACAGACAGAAACAAGAATGCGGAGAACAAACAGCGATGGTCAGAGAGGCAGATTTAATCCTCTGTAATCCCGTTCATCTGCTGTGTGTCTGTCTCTTACCTCCTCCAGGAGGTGGGTGACCGCCTTGATGTCATGATACGTCTTGGTGACCTGGCCCACTCTGTCTGAGCACAGCACTGTGGGAGGAGGCAGAGAGGGGCTTAATGAACGGAGACAGAGCTGTAGAGACACTTTTACAACATATTTACTGACATTTTATCACGACACAGACGTTATGAGCAACAATAATAATAATAATAATAATAATAATAACAGAGTTATTTGTGCCATTACGTGAGGTGATATTGCTTCTAAGAAGTCTAGCTAGAACTTAATTTCCTTCAGCTGCATTTCTGGATGTGGTGCTTTGATAAAAGTAAATTATGGATTATAAATACTAAAAATGTCTTATAAAATCATTTACAATGATATCTTAGCATAATCATGTAAACAAGTGGTGAGAGAGAGGCTTCCCTCATAAACGTGCCCTTGTCACGTAATCATTATCAAATATTAACCTGTAAAGACACAAACAACACGCCCAGGCTGACAACAGTGTCCTTTGTATGAATGAGGGCCTCTAGTGGATAATGTGTCGCCTTGCTGTTTCCACAGCAACAGACCACAACTTCTCCATGTGCTCAGCCAGATACTGATCCTCTTAGCTTGATCCTTTTTAGCCCCGATAAGACGCCAATAAAGACCTCGTTCTCCTGGATACCAATATAGCTCAACAAGAGACACAGCCAGGGCTGAACTGCCGAGGTGTTCACACCAGCAGGTCGCATACAGCACGGGGAGATAACAGGGACTGACTATTGACCTGTAACAGGTTGTTTATGTCCACCTCAAAGTCAATGAGGGTGAAGCTGCATTAAAGGTCGATAAGTCACCGAAGTATCGACATGACTCTTTATTGAAGCGCTTAATGAACTGTATGTGAACCAAACGTGGAAAAGTAGTCATTATTGGTTAATTACCCAAATTTCATTAAGAATTTACAACTTTTGCAATAGAGATAAAGAAAAACATTTTTTAACTTCTTCTTCATCTTCATTTGTTTAAAGATGCACAAATTTTCCCTGGTCTTGCGTGCGTCTGAATGACACTGCAAACCTCCAGACCAAAATCAGTTGTGTAATCTTGGTGGATAGCTTAGCTGGCTTTAAGAGAAAGGAAATTGCCATACAGCAAAGTAATTAGATTGAGGCCTCTGAATTTGGCCTGGAAACACAGTGATTGGATAGCCGTATCAGTGTCTAATCAGCCTAATGGAAACAAGCTAACCTTGGGCTGAACTACCACATTGCAAAATATACTGCAGCTGACCATGAATTATATAACATGAATCATTCAGTGTGCAGCACTGTGGGGTGATTTATCATGAGCTCATGTTTCCACTCTCACTAAGTGGATTTAAGAGTAATGGAGAAACTAAAACATTTCAAAAGTGGGATAGTTTTTGTCAGACAAATTTCTGGGAGGCAGCGAGCAGACACCACGCTGCCTTCAAAGTGCGAGTTACAGATACTGTGGTTCATTAAATTCTTATCATAAAATGATCTCTGAAATCTGAAAAGGACAGAAATATGAGTCATATCAACTCTGAAAGTTTCATTTTTAAACCAACCTGCAGAAAGTGCACACATGTCTATTTCTGATCATGCTTGCAGATTATTAACATTCACTAACTAACTTTGAATTGCTGGGTAAACCAAATAATCTTAAACTAATAAACACTAAGATACAGCATGAAATAGTTAGAGATACTTAACTTGCGGTCACATACAAGTCATCTTGCAGTTGCATTTACTGTGTAATCATCAAAATACACTCTATATATTAAAGATTATTACGGCCATAGCTCATCTTCCTTAAATCTTATTGGACTTAAGGTGGATTGTGGTAGTTACTAACACCACACACAGTTTTCTAAATATTCTCCTGTGCACACATATTTTCTTGTTAACATTCAAAATAAGATATTATCATGCAATCATTAAAATATGGACCACAGTGCACACAGAGGGGCAGGGCTGAAAAAGAAACCATTAACAAGCCTATAATATCATTTCTAATCTCTTTCATTATTTCAGTCAGCCAGAGGGATATTAAAGAGAAGTGCTGCTGATGTTTATGTTGTCGTGATTCTTCATGCATCACGTTACGTCGGACATTTCGTGGTATCTCAACTATCTTGCTTGTGTTTGAATGAATGCATCCTCTCACAAAGCACCTTAACTGTACATCCACGAGGTCTCACCAGCCAAAATACCTGATCTATTTCCTCTTGACCTGATTGCCACCGTGTAGAGCAGATCAAGAAGAGAGATGCTGCTTGCCGGTTCAAGGTTTTAGAGTTTAGGTTGAGCCAAATACCCTGAACTGCTAGCCTATTACTGTGGCGATGAATGAACCTTGCCGTCTTGAGCGTCCTTATGACGTCTGTTGTGTTGTGGGGATCAGGCAGGCATGGATGAGAACCAAGAATAAGACTCTCATTGATCTCTATTGTTCGGGAAGTGCAGACTTGAAAAGATTGGCAGGAGCTAAAATTTGTCTCACAGAGCTTCTTACTGGACGTTCTGTCAGGACGTTTTTTCCGTGGTTAAAAAAGGCAAACAGTCTTAAGTGAATACACATTTTACAATAATAACATTAAACTTGCTGTAAAGATTTAAACTATAAATAATATTAGCAGCTCCGTTTCTATCCAGTACAAAATTAGCTGGATTTCAGCCCAGAGATGAAGGAAATATTGCACAAAAAAATAACTCAAGTACATGTTCACTGAAGATATATCCAATTTCTCTAAATGTGCCCATAGTGTCCGTTTGTTTCTGGAAAGGTGCCCGTGTCGCAGCGTTCGAGCGATGCCCACCACATGCCCGTTTAGACAAAGAGGCTCCACACAGAGGAGAAACAGAGGAGAGTCTGCACTCGATTAAAGCAGACGATGAGTGCAAGCAGTGTTTTAAATCATACATATAAAACATGTCTACAGATACAGCAATGTTCCTGAAGATGAAAATACATCTGTTTTGAAAAATACAACCCCATCAAATCATCCTCTAAAAAACACTTAAATTTTGGCACATTTTCATATCAAAGGTGAGACGCTGCTTCACAAAGAAGCACAGACGAGTGACAATGAAGGAGTGAAACTGGGGCAGCAGAACAGTTCATGTACCTGCAGTCTTTGTTCTGCTGAAACACAGACCGCCAAGACGAGGCTTTGGGAACATTTTACTGCCGCCAATTGTTAGAAAGATCATTCGGGTCATTTCTTCAGTCTCATATTTGACCAGTTTAAATCTCTTTACAGGACGTGCAGTTTCAGATCATGTCAGAGGGAATAAGATCCAAAAATGCAGGAAACCGTAGCATTAAAAAACAAATAATAAACACATAAAAAGCAGCACAAAATGCCACCAGTGACAACTGCTTATATGTACACAGGGCCTGACTGTACTGCTGCAGTATCTGGACACACACACACACACGGGCTCAGTGACCTTCATCACACAAACATGAATCATTCAAGCTGAATATTTTCACAAATCGTCATACACCTCCGGCTGCTTTCAGCTGAAACAAACTGCTCATGAGAAGAGCTGCGAAAAGAAGCGTTTTGTTGAATGAAATGATTTTCAGTGAGGTTACCCTCAGTGACATCACAGCGCCCTGCAGTACATGCAGCGCACTATAAAGTATTAAAGCACTTAGATAACAGACCTTGAAAATGTGTTGCGCAACAACCCTCACAACAGCTGCATCTGACCTACAGAACAATCACAACATTAATCCTGACACTTCATGTCTCAGATCTTCATTTCTTAACTCTCTCCTGTCAGCACAGTGCAGATCACTGATCAGTCTCCTGTGCAGTCAGCTCACTATTTCTCATCCTTTGCCCCATCACGCGCTGCCTTATCTCACCTTGTGTCACCTCCCTGCAAAGGCCGTCGTTGTTGTTGTTGTTATTGTTGTTGCAGTTGCTGTTGTGGCATTTCTTGTCCTCCTCCACTTCATCCCCTTGACTGGAAGAGCTCTTCTCTTCTTCCTCTTCCTCAGAGGCCGAGGAGCTCCACACCTCCATGGTGACTGGAGAAAAACTGTCCTCCGTCTCTCTGTCCATCAGATAAATCCCTTCCTCTCCTTCTTCGGTTTCTACTGTGTGTTTTCTGTGCTGTGACACAGCAGCTGCATGCCTGGCATCGTCCTGCTGGTGTGTGTGTTTGGGAAAACAGTGTCCACAGGCGTACGTGAGAGGGTGTACACACCTAAGTTTGTGTGTGTGTACGTGCAGGAGAATCTGAGCCGCTTGGTGTTAATGTATAATCCCTGACTGTACGGGCCATCTGTCGTCATGCCTGCCTCCGTTCACCTGGCCACGTTGGACTACCGGGTAGGAAAAGAGGGGAGGAAGAGGAGAAGGGGTGAAGGAGGAAGAAAAATCTAAGCCAGGATGCACAAATGCTGAAATTGATCGCAATGACTTCATCCAAGCACAAAAAGATGAGTATCATATCGCTCTAATTGACCAAATAGTCCAGGATGAGAAAACTGATGCACTGAAAAAGGATGCTGCGTTAAGCCCACCCACCCCTGTGAAAAGAGGGAGATGGTAGCTCCCGCTCAGACCAATGGCTGCTGCTGCTCTGCACACATACGTAACAGCAGACAGCGAGAGGCCTCTACGTAACACTGCTGCAGACACAGACACACCCACTTCACAGGGGTCTGCTGGAAGCAATGCAGGACACACGTTCAGTCATTTCATGTGTTTTCACAGAGGTTACTGGGAGGGAGCCACCAGAAAAAATGTAATTTCTAATTCCATCTAGTCATACATGAAATTAAAATTCCTTTTGCGTAATCCATATTGAGTGAATAGTTAATAATATAAAAGAATAAAATAAAATAATAATTAATATGTTATGAGAATCAGCCTTTTGTGAGCAGTAATCAAATATTCTGTCAACCACAAAAACTGTTTTTCATCTCTTATTTTATTCCAACTAAGATCCAATCAAGACAAAGGAATTTCCAGTGAATTTTTCAATGCAATGATCCATCATATTCACTGTCCTGTCTCTGTCCATCTCATGCACTTGCAGTTGCTTCTCTAGACACAGCAGTTTTCTTACAATCAAATATTAACCTCCTCATCAATTTTTCACACACAAACTGACTCTATCCAGGTCAAATGTCGCACGCAGCGGACTGGAGAGACACAACTTTCGCCATCTGTTAAGTCTCTCGTCTCTGCAAAATAAAATCTTTGAGGGCAGCACGTATAAATGCATGGCTTAAGAGGAAATCATATAACCCTCTGCAGTAATGGTTCAACTAGCTGAAGTTAGCAGGCTTGTACTATGATGACAGACCTGAAGGGAACATAGGTTATAAGGAAGTAATGTCTGAAGGACTTTGTCCACAATAACAAGCAAAAATGTGACAAGAGCTTCGTCTTTGAGTAATAAAGTCAGCACTCGAGTCCAGAGCACTGATTCAAATGTCTCCAAACATCATATAACCTTGATGACTGACACAGTCGTTGCAGAAATAACACTAACTCCCTTTTCACAGCTCATGAATCGCAGTACAGGTTGAAAATAATCTTGATCAAATGAACTCAGCCCATTACTGTAACAGCACAGGTCTGCAAACTGAGAGCTGCTATCAAGTCAATATTTGTCAAAGGCAACACCTTGAAAGGTCATATTGTCTGGGCCCACAGAAATACAGTAATACAGATCTAATGTATGAGCCTTTATTCACCAGAGATCAAACTCTGTCTGCCACCTGCCTGCTACACAAGCAAAACACTCTGCAGACAATGAATAAAAATCATTTAACCACAGGTGAGCTCCCTTTGCTGCACTGCACATCCCAGCTGATTCATGGGAACTGCTCTTTGCTCCGGATCAGCGGTCGTGAATGTTTTAAGTGTTATTTTAGGTGTGTCTTAACAAACTGCTTCAGTACTTCCTCAGAACAGAAAAACAAGAAGAAGTTGTGAGAACAAACAGTGGGACAAAAATAAAGAAAATGCAGACAAAGGGCAGTTTACACATTCACATGGTGTCTGTGTGTTTTCGTCCTTTCAGCTCTGTCTGGGTCAGATTGGAGGGAATATCTGGATGTTTAGCTGCTTAATGCTTCGCTGTGTTCACTGGCTGAGCACATTAGACATGTGATACATGTAATTATAAAATATTGATTATCTCAGCTTTAACTGTAGTTTGGAAGTTGCACCGCAGACTGGCCATGGTACTAAAATATGTAGAGATTTCTATATAAAGCTGATGAATATTATATAGAGGTTTAGAAATACAGACAGATGGAGCAGAGGAGGAGGCGGTGAGATAAAGTAAAGAACATCAAAAACAAACACCATATGCCACCAGCCTTGCAGGATGGCACAGCCTGCATGGACCAGGTTAGTCTGTCCTGGTCCTCATAAGGACATCTGGCCTGGCATCAGCTGGGTACAGACTACCAAGCATTATGAGGACACAGAGACACAATCTCATGAAATCCTCTCACTACAGGGTGAGGTGGTTGAGAGTATGAAATGAGGTTTTCTGTATATAATCCATTACTAAATGGATCTTTAAAGAAGCGAGTTTAAACATTTAAAACACTTCAGGCTAATACAATTAAGAATCTCACTGTGTAACTTCACTCTTTCAGGAATCATCAAAAGATTTGTTTTATTTTTTCCTAAAGCCTGCATTTATTTTTCTGAATTCTTTGTTTTAAATTTAGATTTTATCACCAGACGATGTCTAATCAAACACTTTTGCAAAGAATGATGCAAAAGCCTTTCAAACTCAGTCTGTGTGAGCTTGATGTGTGAAATGATTTTAATAACACCAGCTGTGTGCAGTTATTGAATATTTATGTAATACCTCTGTTCAGTGTTTGGTGGCAAAATCCATGATATTCAACCTTTTAGATTTGAGTAGATTTTAATTTAAAAAATCCTGCAATTCCATCCATGTTTTCATCAGAAATCATGTTAACCTGTGGCTGCACACAACATCCCATCACCCCACAAGTCTAGACAACCTATGCTAATTACAAAGCCTCGTTGGGCTGCTGGCTTGCCAACGATGTCATCATGATGTCAGAGTGACACTGCGGCATGATGCCCGCGGCGCTGCGGTGGAAACTGCTTAGGATGCCAAGTGTTAATCGGATTGGTGACATTTGACATCTGGGACTCAAAACTGTGACAGAGTGTGGAGGGGCCGCGAGATCAGGCCTCACACAGTCATTACACACATAAAAACACACACACAGATACAAAAATGTACCTTCACAAAACATCAGAATAAATTAAAAGGAAATGTCATTTGACTGTTCAGGCAAACAGGTCAAGAAATTAAGTAATTAGTGCTCCAACTAACGATTATTTTCTATTTTAGTTAGTCTGGATTAATTTTCTACACAGCACAATACTCCACAATACTCCTCATTCCCTAAACAGCACCTCAAAATCTAAAAATATTCAGTTTACAACAGAGTAAGATGAAGAAACGAAGCAGCGTCAGTATAGAAAGATGCTCACAACACATCACAGCACATCACCAGGTAGAAGCACCTTTCCGGCCAAAACAACAAGGCCAGTTTTGTAACAGCTGACATTTTGGAGATTTATTTCACCCGACTATATAGACAGATGGAGAACATTTCTCTTCTTTTAAATATATCTGAGCGTTTACCAAATACAAAGCTGCTTTGGATTTCTTAGCAAACCATCAAAAGTGACACACCCTGACAAAAATCACTAGCAAAGAATGAAATGAATGTTTTGGTTAAATAAACACGAGGACACCAACAACTGTTGGGACATCACCTACATTTAAATCTTTACTTCCCGGTGAAGACACACTGTTTGCAGTGGATTATAGTCTGTATTCATCTAGTAAAATGGAGTAGTTGGGTTCTTTTCTTAGCAGGCAAACATCTAAGAAATGAGTATTAAGGCAGCAATATGGCAAAAGAAACTGTATGTATGGAAAGGCTTCAAGCTAAAAAAAAAAGAGGTCCAAGTCACCAGGTCCCAAAAAACTTCACAGCTCAGGTCAGAATACGACATGAGGAACAGGAAGTAGGGCTAATTTCAATAAAAGCCGGAGAGTCTGACTCAGGTTTTAACATTTCAGCACTACAAACTGCACCATTTGTTAAGTGTAAGTAAAGCGGCACTCACAGAAGTACTTGAACGTCTCTTCAATCTGCTCGTGTGTGAGTCCCAGGACGACTTCTGGTGGAAGCAGAGGGGTGTGCAGCCAGTCGTCATGGTCGTATCCAAACACAGTGTCTGCTCGAAGAGTGTAGCTGGGCTGACCCTCTGACAGGAGGCTCACTATCTCCAGCTCTGGCAGGTCTGAACAAAGGTCTGAGTGTGGGCAGGTGTGTGTTTATACAAGTGTGCATGTGTGTAAAGATTCATGAGTGTTTGGGTTCATGTGTGTTGGGAAAAAAAACAAGAAAGAGAAAAAAAAGCAACACATTAAAACACTGACATGCCAACTACAACAGCACACTGCCCTCTACTGATGAATCTATGAACCTACGTTAGTCTTGTCCTTAAAACAACTCCATGTTATCATTTATATCATTATTATAAAAATATTATTTATATTATATTTATTTATATAACATAACTTTCTACAATATTCAGAACACTGTAACTGCATTTACATTTCATTCTTGGTATCAACCATAAGTCATTTATAGTTTCACAAGTAAGCAAGTTTTCATTTACATTTTAGAAAAGGCACTCTTGAAACGTATTTTTCATGCCTCCTCTGTGACTTGCCTGTTAACGTCGACACGTCGTGGCAGAGCTGCTGTCCCACATCCTTGAGGTTCTCGGGCGAAGCAAGATGCTGCTGGGCCACATCCACAGCCCCCAGCGCCTCATCCCGCCCCTCATGGAGGGAGAAGGCTAATCGGGAGTCCAGGTGGGTCTGTGGGGGCCGGGAGGGAGGAGAAAGAGGAGCAGGAGGAGGTGGTGAGGAGGGAGAGGAGGCAGGGTGGGACAGCTTGACTGAGGCCGGACGGTTCAGGGTGAACGCAAACAGAGCCGAGCGTCCCGCTGTGGGACCGAGGCCCCCCGCAGGCTCAGGGAGAAAACAGCTGCCTCCAAAGCATCCGGCCCTGAGGGTGATGGCTAGAAAGAGCAAAAAAAATATTAAGACACTTTAAAATACTGCATCATACTGATAATGCAGTTATTTTGCTGAGTATTGAAATCTCGTCACAAAACAACACACACTGCAAAATCTTGTTTTGCTGAAATCTGATCTTCAGATAAATCATTATCTATTCTGTGGAAGTTTATGTTTTACAGTGAGAAATTTAGGAAGACTCATAATGTGGCTGAAAACCTCGTATTTAACATCTCTCACACTCTTAGTCTCGTCTGATTTGGAAACTGAGGACGGTCATACTTTATCTTTTTCAGATTATTTGTGCAACCCGTAACTTTAATAAGACAGTAACTAGAACAGAAAGTGTCACATTATAAAAATCAGACTCAGCTCAGACTCACGCTATGTGTTTAATATATATCAGAAATATTTTGTATCTGCTGTTGTTATATTTCAAGATAACTAATTTCACAAAAATATTCATTTAACAAGTCTCATAGTGAAAATAAATATGCAGAAAGACACTCAGCAGTGTTACCTGGGCTACAGTTTCTGACATAGCTAATCATGTAAGTGATGGAGATTCATTTATTTTTCAAAAGATCTGAACTCTCCCAGCATCGAACCTTTTGTTTGATCAAACAGCCTTTCACCAGAAGCAGAGCAGAGCCTGGTTTCTCTCTGTGTTTCAGGGTCACAGCGATTAAGTTTCCACCGCCTGAAGAAACACACAGATCAGGTTCCTCAGCACAACTGTAACACTCCTTTAAAACACACACACACACACACACACACACACACACACACACACACACACACACAGCATGATGCAGTACACACAACATGAATTACACATCGAACCGTAAACAGTAGCTACAGAGAGAAAATGTCTTTTCTGTTCAGTATGAAGCAAAGTTGGAATCTGCACTGACTCATCTGATATTGTCTCTGACATTTAACATGAATATTTGTATATCTCGTGTCATTTAAGTCACCAATTCTAAATATTAACATAAAGTAACATAAACACATTATAACCTTCCTGCAGGACTGTTTTATTAGACTTCATTACCATCAGCTAAGTGTATCTAATAAACTGCTAATTGAGCGTATAATGTGTTTGGTTTGGTCTTTACACGATAATGTAATCTTACAGATTTAATTAAAGTTTTTATAGTGCCTATAGATACAGGATGTTGTAATATACAACAGCATAAAAACACATGATTATAATCTTTTCAGTGAAAATGCACAGTAAGGTCAGGACACAAATAAACCATTTATAAAATGTACTAAATCTTAAAGTTATAATCTTAAAGATTTTAATATTTCACTTTCACTCCACCTAATCAGTAATTCTTTGAGTGTTTTTGGACCTCTCAAGTTTCACTGTTTGTAGTCATCCACCTTTTCTTTCTTTTTTTGTCACAGTAACTGTTGTGATTTTTCTGGTAAAGTTGTCTTCATACCACAAACGCTGCAGTCTTTCATCATTAGACGCAATCACCATTACCTCATTCGGTAAATAGAGAGTGACTGAACAGACATTTACTTAAATGGAAATCTTCGATATTATAACTTTAAATTATTTTATGTAAACATAAAATATTTCCACACTGTTAAACAAAAGAGCTGTGTCTTCTTCTCTCATAACGTCACATGAAGGCTTCATGCTTCATCCAGACAGGCAGCAATGAGGCACTTGATACCTCAACTCAGTTATTGCAGTCAATAAAACATGCTGGCCAGAGGGCAAAGGTTTGGCCCAATTAAAGCTACAAGTCTATCACAGTGAGTACAGTCCCTGCACGTGAACATACACACTCACAGGTGTGTACACTTCATTACACACCAACCATCACCAGCAGAGAACCCTTCACTTCTCTTCATCCTCGCCGGGCTCCTCTGCTCCCCCTCGCACACTCCATCCAATCAGCTGAGTGCTTTTTGGTTTGTGGCCAACACTTCCCCATCAATCCTCCCTCTCTTATAGATGTCAGAGGAGTCACAGCACCTGCAGACACTTCAGCTTCACCCCCACCGGCCCGACCGTTTCTGACAGCAAACAAGCAGCGTTATGAGGAGAGCAGAGGTTTCCACTCACACTATTCTTGATCACATCTTCATTTCACTTGTGCACAAACCGATGTATTCATGAAGAGAGGAGAAAAAACAGGCATGTCCAAGCTTTTCACATTAACACTGTCAGTTTCAATTTAGCAGAGAGCGAAACACACTGTTGGTTTGTTAAACACGCAGCCAAGCGAGACCCTGTCAGCCACTCATGACTGACACCAGGGGACACGCTGATTAGCCATCTCTGCCTGCTGCGTATTCTCATCTTTTCTACTGTGCCAGGCAGGATGCCAGAGGGAAAGAAAACCCAAACTGTCAGCAGAGTAATCAGCTACAGCATCATTTGTACATTCATAATGGAGCTGCAGAGGAGATTAGCGTGCCAACCTCAAACAGCAACACACTAACTGGCCAAAACAGACTTAAAATGCCATCGGCAGTTTTTGAAAGGGCACCGTGTCCAGAACCAGTGTGATGTAAATATAATGAAACAGCAACATTAAATACACGAACTACTGTAAGACAGGCCGATGTTTCATGCCACTGGTCTGAAGTCACGTCAGAGCTGCCTGTGACCTTGAAGCTTGTGGTGGACCTGAGCTGAACTCAGCAGAAGTAAAGGGCATTTGAAAAGCTCTGTGCAAACAATGGCCTTGCAGGAGGGTGTGTACGTGAGCCGAGGCACACAGGAGTGAGAGGGAGATGGAGGGAGGAGGGGGAGGGAGAGACGATGCACTAAAGGGGTTGAAGGAGGGGTCCATTCAGGGGTATTTAGTCTCTGGCAGGCTGAGTAACTCGCCTTCTGCAAGCTGGCCAAAAGGCTCTTTGCTTCTGAAATGAAGAGATCTACAACTCTGAACTTTTCCCTGCTGTTCAGAAGAGCTG
This sequence comes from Amniataba percoides, assembly GCA_037176925.1. Taxonomy (NCBI): domain Eukaryota; kingdom Metazoa; phylum Chordata; class Actinopteri; order Centrarchiformes; family Terapontidae; genus Amniataba; species Amniataba percoides. Next base: position 6,975,358 of record JBAJHX010000051.1, read on the forward strand.
CTGTCACTCGTTCATTATTCTATAACTACCCACCGTGCCTGGGATGGTGTAACTACAACAACAAAATTTTGAACTAGAGGAGCAAATGCTTCTCTTAAAGTTGTCAAATACATATCGCACAGTTGTAAAACTAAAAAGGTGACAAAACTAAAAAAAAGTGAAAGTTTTGATGAACTTTTAATCAATTAAATCAATTTCTGAGCTTTTTATTTATGCATGTAAGCTAGCTTTAAGTTACCTTTCACTTGTCCTCATACCACATTATAACAAGACAGCCTGTGTGATGAAACACAGCAGATGTGGATTAAATGAAATAAGTGAAAGAGTAAACACACCTTTTGTTTTTTCTTGGCTAAAGCTAAAAGAACTGGCATCAGGTCACTTTCACAACTTACAGGACAGCCTACATCCGTTCTTCCTGATTTTAACATAACAGAGAGTAAACAGTGTTGAATAGTAAACGAGAAGTCCTTTGAATTTGTTTACATCTTGAACATCTACATGCTCATCTTTAAGATGAACAACAAGTCACTCTGGCCTGAGCTTAAAGTGCCTAAAATCCCCCAAGTGTTTGTTATTTACAGATGAACTAAGAGGTTCTGCGTTACAGAAATGCTTTGCAGATATTCTGCTGTTTTTGTGGCAAAAAATGCTTTTTTGAAAAATATCTCATCTCAAAATAAAAGGTAATAATCTGATAATACTGTGTGACAATACAAAGCCAGCGCAACAGAAAATCACCAGTCAACTTCTTTAAAAAGTACCAAAGTAAACTTCCACAGAATTTATCTAAATCACCTGACCTGATATCAGACGGGACTAAATATTTGAACCAATCAGCTAAGAGGATAAGATGACCCTGGAGAGTGTCTATAGCATGTTATAGTCCAGAGGTAAGAGGACGTGCATTAGTCCACGATCTGTGGACATCTAGGTCCACAAACAATTCACAATAACCTGCTTGCACACACACACACACGCAAAGATACACACACTGCATCACAAGACATTTATAGACCAATCAAACTGCAATATGATGTTTAACAAGTAATGCTTGTTTACCACTACGATATTCTGCTGCTCAGGTTATCTGTGACATCTGCAGGGCATCAAAAACCACACTGATCATTTATTCTATTGTAATCCGAACAAGGCAGGCAAACGTGTGAAAATTAATTATTAATGGAGTTAAAATAAAGAATATAATGAATCAATCAACGAGATGATGATCTCAGAAAGTTTCCATGACACACTGACCTGTAAACTTTCGGAGGATAATAATGTTGTACATGTAGTGTTATAGATCACCCAGCTCTGAAACCCTTTAAATATTAGTTACTATCATCAAGATTTAGCCATCAGTCAGGCCGATAGAAGAGATATATTCAAGGAACATTAATAAAAATGGCTGTTTACATTAAGGGCAGTGTAAAAAATGATGATTCATTATCAGAATTTTATTCTCATATTTCAATGTGGGTATCGGTATTAAAAAAAACAGTCATATCAGTCAGGCAAGTCTTAATCAAACTATATTTCAACCTCCACCACAATGTTATCACTAACCAACTACACAAGCACAAAAACTGTCCGGAAGTGAAAGCAGGCCGACAATCCCACAAACAGCATCAGCTCCACGGTGTCGAATTAGGAGAATCGGTCGGTTAACCATTAACAACCCATGCTGCCTTTGCCAAGTTTCCATAAAAGGACAAGTTTATTACTCATTCTGGGATATCAATCATAAAAGAGGCTGAGGAAACAGCTGAGAAACAGGAAGTTTCACACTTAAACAAGGATTTCAAGGTCTAACACGCAGCCTGCTGTCATGGATCACTTTCATACAGCACAGATATGCTGTAAAATGAAACCTGCTATACTGTTAATAACAGCTTTTTTTAAATACCAGGCACAGGCTAGCACAATGCAAACACAGAGCCCACATCACGACAAAAGACAGGATGTGATGTCAGAGCAAATATTGAAGCTTGGCACATTAAAGAGGGCTGGAAAGATTTGGGAAGTGGACTGACAGAGATGAGGAGGACGAGAGGAAAGCGTGAGGCTGCAAATACTGATCATTTAAATACTGATTAATAAGTCAGTTATGTCTCTACATTTATTCATTACTCATCTAGCCTACAGAATAAAGGAAATGCACGTCACATAGTAATAATGCTAAATACTGAAAGTGCCTTCATTTATCACATTTGTATGTTATTCATCACTGATAGCAAAGACTGAGGTGTTCAGAGGAAATGAACAAGAATAAATTAGAAAGACAACTTTAGAAACAAAGATAAAATCAGGAGTAAAAAAGGGAAAGTGATCATGGGAGGCAAACAACAGGGGGATGTACAGAAGACCTTAACATGAGTAAGAATGTCACCCTGACAACTGCAGCAGCTAAATCTGGACAGCATGTGAAGAGAAAGTGGAGAAAATACCCTTTACTCACTCCCTAAAGGGCATCTGCTCTGCTCACTCCACATGCAGTCCTTCACCACTTTGCTTCAAAACATCAGACTCATACTCCAACTTAACCATCCTGGAGATCTTTGAGATTTGGACAGGAATGACAACTGGTGTGACTCAAAGTTAAATATCAGGCTGGTGAACCACAGAGAGCCCGTCTGCTGATCACCATGGCCCAAAAAAACTGAAATGTGACCGACACACAGAGGCAGGGTTGAAATAAATACTCCATACAGCACATAATCATCAGTTTTATCAAAAGCTCTTATTTGTCCTCCAGTCAGCAGGCGAGCAGGATTTAGACTTTTTCATTCATCGTGTTGTCTTAAATTATCACATCAGGTTGGCCTGTAAAAGAAAACATTTTATAAAATCAAAGTGCCCTTAGTTTGAGAGCTTGTCTCAAGATCATCCAGGACACAGGGTTGAATATCTAACTAAAGTCTGTGGAGGTCAAACTACACACAACTTTAACTACATAAAGCTCACACCAGATCAGCTCGATTGCATTTTTGAGACACTCTTGGGTGACAGAGAGATAAACACAAAATGATTTACTCAAACTTACTAAATGACAGAACACACAGGCTGCAGTCACTGTCATATGACCGCACAGTCACACCGGCTAAATATGAATTTACACTGTGTGCATGTCACACCACACTTCTTTCTTTGTGTTTTTCTATTAACAACCCATTAACTGATTCAATTAAACATCCTATAAAAGACTAAAGATAAGGAAACTATTTCAGGGAACAAACCAGCTGTAAAGTTACTGCACGAGGTCAAGAAGTTCAACCATGAATAGCAGAGTGTGTTTGGTAGGCACTGTGATCAGAAACAGGTGAAAATAAAACAGAAAATCACATCTGATCAGTTCAGAGACCAACGTGAAGCACAGTCAGAGAGGAAAATGAAATTAGCTCGGGACATCTAATCAGCAGGGTTGGTTCAAAAGTACAAAGAGACAAGCCTGAAGCGAAATGAAAAAGTGCCACAAAGACAAAAAGATCAACAGATCTGCACAGCATATGACAGCAAATACTTCATACACACAAAGTGGCTCAAAACACTGATCAAGAAGCACGAGGGGACAAAAACAAACTGGTGAAGGCTTCAGATGAGCACAGACTGAACGTGCTAATCGCTAACAACACTGGACAAACCAACAAACCACAGAACTAATTCAGCAATGAAACAGACTCACTGTGTGGCTGCAGGGATGATCTCAGCGCGGGATGTGTGTGTGTGTGTCTCCTTCAGTGTGAGTCCATCAAACAAACGCTGTTACTGCTGCTTTCCCGGCCGGCTCCTGTCCTGTCCTGAGACTGTCCTGTCACAGAGAGGGAGGGAGGAGAGCAACAGTGAGTGGGGAGGAGGTGGGGCTGACGGGGGAGGAGTACAGAGAAAAGGCGTGTTGCTTTATCATGTCGAGAGACAATGAACAGAGGGAAGTAGTTTAAAAAGAGGAGCGAGAACGAGGGCTTTGAGGCGGCACACTGCATGAGCAGGTCGTCCTCTTCCTCATGGAGACGATCATTTGCATCAGTCAAGCGCCGCAGCTCCCGGCTATCCAAATTAGATTTACACCCATAGTTCAGCCTTTATCAGAGCAACAATGCCAAGTCTGTTTCCCAGCACTGCTGGTCACTGATTTACAGACAGTAATCAGTGATAAACCACTAGCTATCTGAAAATTAAAAGAAAAACAATACTAATTTGTTACAAAGGCCATATTTTACCAATCAATCTGTTTGGTTGAGACTACATCCTGGAGAACAGATAAAACTAAAACATTCACTTACAGGACAACAGAAGTGGTTCAGTATCTGTACTGCTCCAAGATACGACCACAACACCAATTTAATTTAAAGAGCGCCGTCTGAATTTCTTTCCATACACTATACTACCATAATGATGTAGACCAACATTTAAAAATGAATAAATGACACCTGTGCTTCTCTCTGCTCTGTATGTTTATATTTCATGTAATCTCATGCATGTTCACCAAAAATGGGCATCGTAGTTTCTTATTGTGGTTTTAAAATAGCAGCAACACCTCCTCTGTTATCCCACATGTAACCTGAGACAGCCGTGATATCACAGGAAATGGCTCAAATATTCAATTACGTCACACAAGATGTTGCCCAGAAAGTAAGAAGCTTAAATTCCTCAAGCAGGCTGAACTCTTTGAACTAAATCTGTTCATTAAAGAAACAACCTTCACTGAGAGAAACTAACAGGAAATACTGTTTAAAAACAAGCAACTACCAGGGAAATGGAAGAAAAAGGACAGAAATAAAGATCAAGGAAGAACCAAAAGATTGTCTCAGAAAAAAACAGAAACAGATGACGTGTGCTGAAGGAAGAGAGATGTGTCAGTAAGCCGTGATGATCTGAACTCAACTTCTCAAACTAATATATAATCAAATAAACTCAGTTATATGATCAGATGAGTCCGGGCTTCGTTCCAGTGTTGTCAGGACACACAGACATTACAACCCTGACTAATACTGTCAACAAACAAGTTAACAGGTAAGAAACTGAAAGCAAACAGTGTGGCATTTGTGTTCAAACTACAGCATCTTAAACACTCTTTGTATGAAATAAAAGTGCATTTAGTTTTCCCAAATGTCTGACTTTACTGTCCTTGATTTTGTTTTTAGGCAGTCTGGATCTTTAAAAAAAAGAAAGAAACAAGAAGAGAGACAAAGAAGAGAGAAAAAGAAGAGAGAAAAAATGAAAAAAAAACATGTTTAAAACTGTTTAATGTTTTTAGTTCAGTGCCCTTTAGTAATTACTCTTTTTTAAATAAAAAACGTATTTAAGACAACAAAAGCAGGCAAATCTCTAAAATGTCTAAACACAGGCAGACACACAATAATTTTCTTTAAATACATCACAGTCTAAAACTGTGATTTAAAATCAACGTTTTCAAAAAGATTAAATCTGTTTGATGCCACCCACACTTCTCTACTACAGCTCTACTCAACACACAGTTATATTAGTAACAAAAATCTAGTCCACCTTAAAAATGTTATGTTGAATTCAAAGCTGCAACGATTAATCAATTAGTCAATTAACTGTCAACTATTAAATTAATGGCCTACTACTTTAATAATCAATGTATTGCTGTGTGAAATTTTTAAAGAATAGGATTAAAAAAGTCAATGCAACACAACTAGATTAATCATAAAATGGTCAATCGATAAAGAAAATTACCTTTAGTTGCAGCCCACAACAAATCTAGTTGTTTTCACACTTTGACGGTGTGTGAAGGTTATGAGACACACACACAAAGAGGATCATCCATCACTTATTCTTTTCTCCTGGCTGCATTACATGAAGAGTCATCATGTGTTTCTTGCAGTAAATAACACCATAATACCTTTCTTTCAGCTTGAGTTAGCGGTGGATCTCGTTCTGTACTTCAACTCTCAGCAGGCTGTGTTGAATACACAGTGAATAATGTGGCTTTCACACAAAGGGGCCATTCATGTGTGTGTGTACAGAGGCTGCACCTCCTGTGAGTCTTACGCTACAGAAAACCTCAAATATGTAGAGAAACTCTCCACCTGCTTGATTAACAAAGAAAAAAGACTCATTTTAATCAAAGAGCTGCAGTGTTTTGACAGACGAAGGCTTCAAGATGAAAAGAGACCTTTTTACTTAATGAAGAAATGTCTTACTGTAAAATAACATGTGCATATAAAGACTCATGCTGAGAATGAAGAAACTCATTAGAGAGATCACATCATAAAGACAGAAACACAGAGAGGTCAAACCAGAAGATAAAACTTTCCTGCAAATACACTTTGAGTCATCAGCAGCTTCACTTTCTGTGCAGACTGCCACAAATCAGACATTTAAAGTGTGAGTGGAGAGGTGAAGTGTGTAAAAAGGTGCAGGAAACAGGAGAAAATGATCTGTAACATCAACAGTTTTGCAGCACAGCAGAGAAACCTGCAGAGCTGCGGACATTTCCCCTCACAGAGTTTGGACACTTTCACGAAGCAAACAGAGAAAAACAGGTTTCAGCCTGTTTCGTGAGAAAACAGATCAACGCGGCGCGGATAATTAAACTTACATGTTTATTTCATTCGTGTCTTTTCAAGGTCGTAGTTTGTCTCAGCAAACTTGGGCTCAGCTGTCACAGCCGCTGGTCTGCTCTGTAGTTCATCCTGCAAGCGAGGCATCATGGGAAATGTAGTTTTTCAACGGAATGCGGTTTCCCATCACATAGCAGTGGTTTCTAAGATTAAATAAATTTAAATTCATTCAGTAAAACATTTGTGATGAACCTCAGCTTCTGAGGCTGCCTGTTATACGCTGAAAAGTCCACATATGAACTATGGCTGTAGCACAGGGTGATGGAGTCATGTGGAAATGAAGCAAGGCTCTGTAAGAGCAGCTGGTCACATGCAAAGTATTTTAAGACAGAGAAATCACATCACAGCCTGCTGATATTTTTGGTTGAGTGTGTGACAGGTGACAAACTTTCAGCAGCAAGCACTGGAATAAAACACTACAAGTAGACGTGCACACTCATATGAAGGGCTGCACGACTAATAAACTCACAGATCAGCTCTTATTTTGCAAAGCAGCACATGGTGATGTGGCTACTCGCACATCTCAAGGCCTTTCCACTAACACCAACGACCTTAACCAGTCACACATCTGCCTGGTTGGTATGTCAGCTATTTAAAGGACATCTGTGATTATTTCCAGCTGCTGCTCTTACTTTATCTCAATCTTCCCAGCCAGTCAGTAGACCCACAAGTGAGCTGACCAAATGCTGAGCTATTTTAACTCTGAGCTGACACTGTGCGCCCCCACATGCACAGACACACACATCTGATCTGATCACACCAGACTGATGTGTGTGAGTCTCTGTCTCCCTCTAGTGGTAAAAGTCTAAAAGAACAGAAAAGCTGTGGCCACGATGATCTGGTTCAAAGGTCTCTTGCACAATTATTTATTCACTTTTTTTGGCTATCCTCATTAAATTTGAAGAGAATCTTACAAAATGACAAAAGCTGTCTATCCTGGATCAAATGCTTTTCTACATTTTAGAAAATGTGGGTCAAAAGCTGTAGGCAAACAAGTAAATAGACCTTAAACGGGGAGTTTGTGTCTGCTGTCTCTCATCTCACCTCCTGAGCCAACATGGACAAGTAATCCTAGAAGTGATCAGAGTAATTATGATCATTTTGAACAGTTTCATGAGGACTGAAAGTGAGAAAGTGAACTTTGAATGGTGATTTGTCCACTGCTGCATTAAAACTGAAATGTCCAGCTCTGCTTCTCTGTGGAAATGGAAACCTTGCAGCTCTTGGTCTTGGCAAACATTTTGCAAGTCTCCAACCTTCAGTAAATGTGACACATGTTTTAATGCTTGCATCCAGAGTTTCTCTCTGCAGGTGGTCAGCTGCAGCTCTGCTGTTTGTTGTCTGTCTCTTGTCCTCAGCGGACGAGCAACACTACGCTGTCTGCATGTGTCCTCCATTTGTAAGTGATGATTAATAATTTACCACAGTCTCCATCAATCCAGTGAGCTAGTGGTCTGCTCCAGGCCACTTCCTCTCCCAAGGACAATGGGGCCATTTCCTGCGGGGTGAGAGGAGCAGAGAGAGCGAAACAGGCCTGTATTGTGAAGCAGGGACATCATATCAGCGTCCTGCCCTTGGAGAGAAAGACAGATTGGGACTGGGAGATTCACGGCCTGTTTGCCGGGAGGTTACAGGACGAGACCGGAGCCAGACACCAGAGCAGACATCGTCCCGTCCCCTGCCGACAAGATATCCAGAAAAACTTGTTTGGAGTTCTGTCGTGCTTTGTAAATATATCTATGATGTGACATATTGCAGAGACAGATAAAGAGAACTTCCCACAAATAAGTTACCAGCCTCTCTCATATTCACAGTGAGACAGAGAAAGAAATACTTTTTTTTTAAAAAACACTGTTTTATAAGGAAATGGACATCAAAAGCTAATTATCAAGTCTGGGCTGAAACCAAAAAGGCAGGTGTCTTTGACAGAGTGAGTGTAAGCCAACGTCCCACATGAATCCCACTCTTTTAATTCCTGGCTGATTTTCAAAATAAAGAGGCTGCTGTGTTCAAAACAATGGCGCCATTCATGTCACCGCTGCCCTGGTGTCCACTATCCAGAGACATCTGAGAGCCAAAACAAGGCGAAGACGTGCAAAACGCATGGAAACCTCACAGCACAGAGTGTGAAGTTATAAAAGCCCTGTCCCTTTCAATAAAGAGTCTCACACACAACAAGCCCCTCCAGCAACACGCTGAAAACGCAGTGTGTAGTGGGCCCGCAGCTGTTTTTAAAGAGAGGCCTGTCAGTCCACACGTTCACCCTGACAAATATAATGGCCTATATAACCAGGGTGCCTTGTCCTCCTCCTGCCTGTCTCTTTCACTCTGGGAGGCACAGATGATGACTGTCACAATGGCCACTCGGGAGCGAGCCGTGACGACGTGGCCTGAGGCAGGACGTAGTTTACAGTCTGACCTATCCGAGTCTGTGCACGCCACGTCTGTCTGCAGGTTTGTCTGTTTTACTTTGCTTTTACAGATACACCTTTTGCTGCCTGACGTTTTGTCTTGTCTGTGCGTCATATTGAAGTTCTTCTTTTTTCTGTGCAGGGAGGAGCACAGATGTTGACACAGCGGACGCTCATATCCTCCCTGCAGATAAAATGACCGCATAGTTTCTTTAAAAATATCAGTTTAGCCTTGAACGTGGGACCTCTCTGAATCTCAGTGGACAGCTTCCTTACAGCTCTCTACATAACTAACTAAATATAATAATCAACTGATATCACACAGAAATAATTCAGGCCATTTATCCAGGAAGGCACAAAGGGAAAGCAGTGAGAAACTGAATTTACAAATAATAAACAAATTAAGCATTTCTTTAAAGAAAAAAGAACAAAGACAGCCCAACTCAGATGTCAATATTTGCTCTTTTCTAGTACTGAACTGAATATTTGTGGGTTTTAATGCTGCTGATCAGATAAAAGAAGCATTTTAAAGAAGAAAAATGCAGCTCACATTACTGTTTTCTCTCACATCTCACAGACCAAACGATGAACCAGTTACTTGAGAAAGTAATCAGCACATTAATCATACTGACAGTAATTATCAGCTGCAGCAGATTTTAGAGATGATCCTGTTTTACAGAAGCAAGAAGTTTCTCTTCACAACTTCACAACACCTCCAGAGAGAAGAAAGAGAAAAGGTTGAGTGGAGCACATGACACAAACACACATAATCCATTACAAATCTGTGTGTCAGTGTGTGTGTGTGTGTGTGTGTGTGTGTGTGTGTGTGTGTGTGTGTTTCAGCTGTAGCTTCCCGGCTGCAGTGACTCACTCGGCCGTCTGGTTTC